>JAAGEH010000426.1:1349781-1482823 GCA_011751065.1 Lasiurus cinereus | reverse complement strand
GGTCTGCGGACTGAAAGGTCCCAGGTTTGATTCCAGTCAAGGGCATGTACCTTGGTTGCAGGCACATCCCCAGTAGGGGGCGTGCAAGAGGCAGCTGATCCTCTCCCTTTCTCTCTGTAATAAATGAATAAAATATATATTTTTTAAAGAAAGCAGTTAGAAAAGTGCGCATTGCAGGGATTAAGGCATAATGAAGATCTATAGTGGTGGTGGCAGAGGAAATGGAAATGAAAAGAAGACAATGCAAGAAATACTATAGTGAAAGAATGGGCAAGATTTATTGATAGGATGTGATGAGAGAGGAAGGAATTAAAAGATAACTACATTTCAAATTTTCAGGGTGAATGAGAGACCCAATGATACACATTTTAAAATCCAGGAGGAAAATTTATTTTAGGGGAGCACATTGAGTTCACCTTTAGAACTATTGCTTTTATGAGATGATATGGAATTGTAGGTGGAGGTGGCTAGAAGATAGTTGGAAATGAAATTAGTGCTCAGGTAAGTAAGAAATTGTATAACCAAAAATGGTAAGGAAAGTCGTGTGCCTCTAAAGAGAGGACAAACAAAAAGTACTAAAGCCTAAGGCATGGTTGACCATCACTCACCTGAGGCTATCGGGATGATGTATGTGGTAATTAACTGAGTAATCTCCATGGAAGAACAGCTTAAAAATATGCTAAGATTTTAAGGTTCCACTGTACCGTCTATATAGAAAATTCTTCTTCCATTGTCATCTTGAAAGAATTGGGTTTTAGTCTTATTAAGGAATATAGCAATTTACCTTGCAGAATCTCAAAAACAAAGTTTCAGAGAAGAGTCAGAGTTTAAGCTCTGAGTTTGGCAAAGATGTGTAGAAGTAAGCCAGGAAGGAGGGAAATCCATCCTACGCCCAGTGGATAGTTCTGTGTAGAGGCATTTAGGGTTCATTATGTTGTTATAGAAGGGTAAGGTAGAAGTCATCAGATCATTGTATGCTAGGCTGAGTAGTTGGAATGGTGTTTTGAAAGCAAGGAAAAACCAGTGAAGGACTTAAAACAAGAAGTAACTACATCAGGTAACCTTTTGGAAAAATATGTCTATAGCTTCAAGGACAAATTACAGTGGGGATTATTTCAGTAGTACAGGGAGAAATAGTAAAGGCTCAAACCAAGACAATTGCAGTGCAGTGGCAGGGGGAGGGATGATGAAATGTATTGAAAGAGACTTGCAAATTAGAATTGCTAGGACTTAGGGTTCAAATGGATGTTATTAAATTTTGTACATTTTTTTAGAAGGTCACATAAGCAATTTGCTATTTAAGTCTGACTGTAAATTTAAATTAAATAAACTAAATCTAAGGAATCTGTAATAACAGGCTTTCCTCCTTCTCATATTGTAGTGATCTGGTGCCCTTACACAATGCCTGTTCTTATGGTCATTATGAAGTAACTGAACTTCTGGTCAAGGTTAGTTCTGTTGTACTTTTCTTATAATTACATAAGTTATTTTAAATACATAGTGTATCTTTTTCTATGTTTTTGATGCTTAGTGGATATAGTAGTATTTATAATTATTACGAAATGTAGATGCTTGATAGGTCAGCATCTGACTGCTTGAGGTTTTTGAGATCCCATAAGATTTTAAAGTAGCACTACCATCTTATGAATAACAAATTAAGTGATTCTATAATTTGTAGCAAAAGTGAAATTTCAAAACTCTTGAAAATATCAGAGCAATTTTTAGTCAATCATATATTAAAACTACAATTTTCATTTGCAAGACTTGCTCAGTTGTACTTTGAATTGGAACAGTTTTGCTTGGATAGCTTTACTTCTTCCAATAATGCTAGGTGGCTATTGTTTATTTAACAAGCAGGTTTCTGGGACTGGCAAGAAATTCCTTATTTTGCTCCCTGTTAGATGAGAATAGAAGATATATATTCTCCTTAGAGTAGATCCAAGGATGTTACCCATACCCTAATATATTTTTGTCCCCCACTCTCTATGTATGTATTTGACCACTCTTTTTAGACTTCTCTCACTCTGCACTCACTCTGCCCCTTGAATATGTTCCCTCATTCTATATCAGCAGCTGTCATAGGAACAAAAAGAAGACATTTGTTTCCAATGCCTCTGTGCTTCCTTTGGAGCATGTGCTACCACAGAACATATTTTCCCACAGAAACAACTTTGTTATAATGGTTAGATACTTTAAATAGTCTATAAGTTTTTCAGAATTTATTATGTGGCTTTTATGTTACATACATTTATAGCAGTAATACTTTTGCTTATTTAAAACTGATTCTTGAATTCAGAATATTTGGAATGTTACGGATGAGAGTGAAGCATCCAACAGATTGCAATGAGACTTCTATAGACATTTGAATGGTGTTTTTCTAAGACCTAGTGTTTACTAAATAAGTTTGGGAAGTTGACTAGAGGTTATACATATAGATAGAGATGGTTAGAGGAAGAGGAAGCGAGGGTACAAACATTTACCAGAGTACCCAAGTTCCGGACAGTCAGGAGAAAGCAAGTAGATACAGACGGAATACAAGTAGAAGTCCTGGGCAACAATACAGTCAGTAAGCATCCTTGCTAATGAGTCTGGCTAGCACATGATGGCATTTAACAGCAAACATTCAGTAGACAGCTTTTCATGACCATGATCCATACAGATTGTGATGTGACTGCTTGAAAAGCTAACACAATTTTATGCCAGTAGTAGAAGTATAGTATCAGGAACAAATGTACTAACAGATGCGTTGTACTTGTGCAGTCGAATCAATTGAGAATCTATCATTCTAGGTTCTTTAATATTTTTAAGTGAAATTTTTAAACTGAAGTCTATTTAGTTGAGGGCCACAAAGGTGATAGGAAGTCTAGAAACCATGGATAAGTGAAGCAGCTGAAAGTGTTTAGATTGGAAAAGAAAACCATAAGAGTTGCCTTCAAATATTGCAAAGAAGAATATTAATTTTTTTTGTTCCAAAGACCAATAGATCAAAGTTTAAAGTACATAATTAACGAATGTAAAAGAGAACTTTTTAACAACAGAAGTTATCTAATAAGTATAAAAGTTATGTTAGTTGAGAATTAGTTCCCAGTTATTACAAGTACTAAGAGTAGGTAACTGATTCACCTTCTACAGGTAAGTATGGGAAGGGTTTTGTTTTTTTGTGTTATTTGTTTTAGGATTTTGTTTTTGATGAGAGATTAAACTAGAATGACTTCTGTGGTCCATCCAACTCTAATACTTGGAAATGGCTAAATTAAAATACCAAGTGTTAGCAAGGCAGTAGAGCACTGGAACTCAGACATTCCAAATATTTGGCAATTTTTAATAAAACTAACCATATCTACCATATGACCCAGCAGTTCCATTTCTAGGTTATATGCACAAGATTATCCATAAAAAGACTTGTACGTAAATGTTCATAGCAGCTTATTCATAATAGTTAAAAATTAGAAATAGTCCAAATACCATGAACAGGATGAAGGATAAGTACATTATGGTATAACTTGTACAATGGAATGCTACTACTCAGCAATAAAAAATGAATTATTGATCCAACAACATGAATGAATCTCAGAAACATTGTGTGTGAAAAAAGCTAGACAAAAGTACATACTGAGTTACTCCATTTTTATGATATTTAAGAACAGGTAAATCTAATATATGCTGCTAGTCAGAGTGGGGGCAGGAGTTGTCCATATAAGAAGCATGAGGAAACATTCTGAGGTAATGAAAGTGTCTTTTTTCTCCCCTCTTCCCCCAATTCTTTTCACTAGCTGTGAGTGTCTTAGATCTTGAATTGGATGATGGGTATCATGAATATGTACATTTCTCAAAACATATCAAACTGCATTAGTCCCCCTGCCTCCCCTGACCCAATCTACAGTTTCATTTCTCTGAAGTTTAAGTTATCTGCAGTTAACTGGTCTGAAAATATAGTAGATGAAAAAATTCAGCAATAAACAATTTTTAATTTTTAAATTTCATGTCATTCTGAGTAGTGTGATGAAATGTTCCATTGTCCCACTTGAGACAATGAATCCAGCATATTCCCATTGTATATGTTATCTATCCTTTTGTGTCTGTTGTCAGATCAACTGTCCTGATATTGTACTGCTTCTATTTAACCCTTATTTTACCTGATAATGGCCCCCAAAAGCAAGACTAGTGATAATGTCAATTCAGATAGGCCAAAGAGAAGCTGTAAAGTGCTTCCTTAAAGTGAAAAGATGAGGTACAGTACCATAAGATATTTTGAGAGAGCACATTCACATATCTTTCATTGCAGTATATTGTTTTAATGGTTCTATTTTATTATTAATTTCTTATTGTTATCTAATTTATAAATTAAATTTTATCGTACATATGTATAGGAAAAAATATACACATGGAAACGCATTTCTCAAACTTAATTTGTTCCAGAAGGCTGTTCAAAAAGCAATTTGTTTGAAAACCAAATCATTTTTTTCCATTAGAAATAATCTGACTTGAATTACTCCATTCGAGACCCCCAAATGATTCTCTGTTTTAACCTTTCTTAAATACAGAACATGTCTAATGTACTTCTTAGTCTATAATTAAACACTTACTTTTCTGGAACAAAAAAAGACCACGGATAGCTACAGCAATTCTGAGAAAGAAGAATAAAGTAGGTGGGATCTCAATACCAGACTTCAAGCTATACTACAAAGCAACTGTTCTCAAAACAGCCTGGTACTGACACAAGAACAGACATATAGACTAATGGAATAGAATAGAGAACCCAGATATCCACCCAAACCACTATGCTCAATTAATATTTGACAAAGGAGGCATGAATATTCAATGGAGCCAAGATAGCCTCTTTAATAAATGGTGTTGGGAAAATTGGATAGATACATGCAAAAAATTGAAACTGGACCACCAACTTACACCAAATACAAAAATAAACTCAAAATGGATACAGGACTTAAACATTAGAAGGGAAACCATAAAAATACTAGAGGAATCCACAGGCAGAACAATCTCAGATATATGCCGAAAGAACTTCTTCACTGATACTGCTCCAAAGGCAATGGAAGCTAAAGAAAAAATAAACAAATGGGACTACATCAAAATTAAAAGCTTTTGCACAGCAAAAGAAACCATCAACAAAACAACAAGAAAGATCACTGTACGGGAGAACATATTTGCAAATGTTATCACTAATAAAGGTTTAATCTCCAAAATCTACAGCCAATTTATACAACTTAATAAAAGGAAGTGGAAGGATCCAATAAAAAAATGAGCAACGGACCTAAATAGAACCTTTTCAAAAGATGACAGAAGGAAGGCCAAGAGACACATGAAAACATGTTCAAAGTCATTAATCATCCGAGAGATGCAAATCAAAACTACAATGCGATACCATCTTATACCTGTCAGAATGGCAATCATCAACAAATCAACAAACGACAAGTGTTGGCGAGGATGCGGAGAAAAAGGAACCCTTGTGCACTGTTGGTGGGAATGCAGACTGGTGCAGCCACTATGGAGAACAGTTTGGAGTTTCCTCAAAAAACTAAAAATGGAACTCCCATTTGACCCTGTAATCCCATTCTTAGGAATTTATCCTAAGAAATTACAAACACCAATCAGAAAGGATTTATGCACCCCTATGTTCATAGCAGCACAATTTACAATAGCTACAATTTGGAAACAGCCTAGGTGCCTGTCAGCAGATGAGTGGATCAGAAAACTGTGGTACATCTACACAATGGAATACTATGCTGCCATTAAAAAGAAGGAATTCTTACCATTTGCAGCAACCTGGTTGGAACCAGAGAGCCTTATGCTTAGTGAAATAAGCCAGTCAATGAGGGAGAAGCATCACATGATCGCACTAATTGGTGGTTAATAAAGAACATTATAAACTGATGAACAAAAGGATAGATACAGAGACAGTAAAGCTTCAAAAAGACTGTGAAATTACAGCAGGAAGATTAAAGTTAGGTGAGGTAGATAAGAGATCAATCAAAGGACTTGTATGCATAAATATAAACATAACCAATGAACATAGACACGGGGGGGTTGGGGTATGCCTGGGAGGGAGGGGGGCAATGGCGAGATATGTATAAAAAATTAATAAAAATTTAAAAAAAGAAAAAAAAAACACTTATTTTCTTAAACTTATCAAACCACCCCCTACTAGCCTTAAACTTTTTCATATATCACTGCCTCTGAAATACTATCACAAGTTAACTGATAGTGTTTAAAAACAACAGTTTTTCTTCCCTAACTGGTTTGGCTCAGTGGATAGAGCATCGGCCTGCAGACTGAAAGGTCCCAGGTTCAATTCCAGTCAAGGGCATGTGCCTTGATTGCGGGCACATGATTGATGTTTCTCTCCCATCAATGTTTCTAACACTCTATCCCTCTCTTCCTCTCTGTAAAAAATCAATAAAATATATTTTAAAAAATTAAAAACAACGGTTTGTCTGCCTATTAGGTTATCTGGGATTATTGTTTTATGAGCACTTTTACTTTCTTAGCATTCTTGATGGCCTCCTTATGATTTAAAATTGTGCTTTGTTGCTTGAGAGGTGCTTTTTGAGGTATGAGTATGAAGGAAAGGGTTGTCAGGTCGAAAACTGAATTTTTGATCCACAACCCAGACATTTTTTTTGTGTGTGAAAAACTTGGTGGAGAACAGAAAGACATTTAAGAACTGAGGTTTGATTGTATAGGGTTTGGTGCTGTCCATGGTTTTAGGAATCCACTGGGGACACATGTTTAATCTAAAGCTTCAGTCTCAACTATTTTTAACAGTAAAAGAGTTAAATAGACCTTTGTGCATAGGTCTAGCAACCAGCTACTGTTCCTTCATAGGGAGAAAATGTATTCTTTTTCTGAAATAAATTGGTTTAAAAGTGAATTTTGGGAACATAACTTGTTTAAATTTCCTTGATGATGTTATATTATAGACTACTACTAATTCTAAATTCTCTTAAAAAGTGGACACTAAATATCTGCTTCCTTTCCCCACCTCTCCAACCCCCAGCACGGTGCCTGTGTAAATGCAATGGACTTATGGCAATTCACTCCTCTTCATGAGGCGGCTTCTAAGAACAGGATTGAAGTGTGCTCTCTTCTCCTAAGTTATGGTGCAGATCCAACACTGCTGAATTGTCACAATAAAAGTGCTATCGACTTGGCTCCCACCCCACAATTAAAAGAAAGATTAGCATGTGAGTATAAAATAATGAATGTGTATGTAAGATATCAATAAACTAAAAATTTGTTCTTATTTTTTTAAGATATTTTTAAATGATAAAATAATTTCTTTAGCTGTAGGTAGCTTCTGTTCAGACTAGAATATTTTAATCATTCAAAGTTCTTACTTATTCTACTCTTAAGATGAAAAGAAAATGTATTCTTTTTTTTTTTTTAAGTCAAGTTAAATGCATTTTATATGTGGTATGCTTTTGGAAAGGATTTGGGTTTTGTTCATGTCTTTGATGTGCCTTTCTACGGAAACTGTCGTGAAGTTGAAATGTTATTTGTAGGATGCCATCTTGTAAATCTAGTCCCCAGATTTTTTCATCTAATGTTTTTTGGTATCTGGAGAGTTCTGTGATGTATGTATAGCTGAAATAAATGTTGTGAGACATAGCCACCTAGTTCAGATACAGTTTGCTATACATAAATAGGAAACTTACATTATTTTGGAATAATAAAGGAAAATGTATGGTTTCACAAATCTGAAGAATGAAAGAGAGAAATCTTGAGAAAATACCCTCTTTCATTTGTTCATCAGTAGGTACCTCTTGGAATATCCAGCTTATCTAGTCCCCAGTTCTCTGATGTGTGAGCAAAGTCATCTGTTATTGCTGTAATGTTAGTGTAGGGACTATGGTCACCCTCTGTTTTATTTCTTTACTGAGAAAATTTCTATGCTTTGGGAAATTGTGAGAACATTCTGGTCTGGGAATATGTTGCAGTGCTCCAGATATTTCCAGATCAAAATAGACTTTTGAGTTAACCATCGGCTAAATCAGTGTATACAGCTGGAGATGAATTGGATCATAACAGGGGAACTGGAATACCACTGTCTCCCTTTTCAGGGGTTATATTTGGAGACTAGCTTTAAACTCTGGCTATTTTGGTAGATAATTTTGAAAATAACCTAAAGAAAACTATGTCTTTTACTAGGTAAATCTTATCAATTTGATAATTCTCATGCAGATTTATATACTTTTTCTTCATCTAGATGAATTTAAAGGCCATTCTTTGCTTCAGGCTGCACGGGAAGCTGATGTTACACGAATCAAAAAACATCTCTCTCTGGAAATGGTGAATTTTAAGCATCCTCAAACACATGAAACAGCATTGGTAATGTTTCAGATTTAACTTTGTATAATACATAACCAAAAACATGCAAAACTAATCATAGTGCCTTACTTCTTCTGATGATACAGGGTAATTACCATAATGTCCTCTTTTTGAAATAGCATTTTAAAATCTGTGCTTTTTAAAAAATTAGTGCCTCCATACATATATATATATATATAATTTTCAAACAATATAAAAAAATAGACAACCTAGCTCACCCCCAAAAGGCAATGTTTATTATTCATTTGAGTATATTTCTAGAAAAAAGTTTTGTTTATGTGCTGGCATTTATTGTATGTAATTTTTATTATAAATGTGATTATGTTTATGATTAAAATTTTGAAACTAACTGATATAATGGGGGGGAAAAAAACAATTCTACCACCAAGATAAAAATCACTTGGTTTTCTTCTAGAATTATCTTTTTTTTTTTTTCCCAAAAAATTAGGTCTACAATACTTTTCCTCCTCACTCGAGGATATGCTTTTTATTTATTTTAGAGAGAGGAAGGGTGGAGGGAGAGAAAGAGAAAAATCAATTGTTGGCCTCACATATGCCCAAATTGGGGATCAAACCTACAGCCTGGGTATGGGCTCTGACCATTCCTGCAACCTTTTGATATACAGGATGATGCTCCAACTGAGCCACACCAGCAAGGGCAAAGTGAGATCTAAAGTCTATATCTCCCCTCTATACTGTGTTGAGTAGAGTCTACTTTCCTGATAGAATTAGTAACCACTTTGGAACTATAACAAATTAAATGAGTGAGCCAGGCAGTCTGTGGAAAAGCAGTCAGAAAAGATGGGAGCTAGCAAGGATAAGTGATGAAAGAGGAACAGGAATGGTATAATCAGAGACTATCGCAGAAATAAGAAATTTAAAAGGAACCAAGTCCTGCTGTATGAATTCCAGAATGTGTTTTGGGTGAGGAAAGATGGCCCTAAGTAAATTCATATGTTTAGGGGCAAATTTAACTCTAGTAGCCTTATTTACCTGATAGCTTTTATGATTAATTTTCTTCCTTATGCTATTATGTAAACTGTGAAGATTATATAGAAATCTATAAAACATTTTAGACCATTTTGTTACTTACCCTGTAAAAAATACTCAGTAAAACAATAGCAAAGCTGCAAACTAATAAATGCTAGGGCAAAATTAAAATCGTAGAAGCATTAAGATGATAAAGAGAAACTTGGGAAGATTGACATGGAAAATTTTTTTTAAATAAACTATTTCCATTCTGTGTTCTGTCCTGCAAGATAGATATCCTGGGATTATCCCTTGTACCATATCAAAGGAACAATGTTCACCATATAGAAATGGTTTCATTGAGAGCAAAGGAATAATATTTGTGACAGCAGCAACATCAAAGAATGAATCTGAAATAAAGTCATGTCAATCAGATATGCTTTGTAATTAATAGGTTTAACTCAGAGAATAAATTTGATGTGTACTGTATATTTAGATATATAAAACAACCTAGCTTAACAATTACCTAGAACTTTTATTCCATGAATTTTCAGGTTTTAATTTTAACATATACATTCATTGATTTAGTCATTCGCTCATTATTGAACACCTATTGTGTATGAGTGGATGTTGTATATCCTGGATGTTGGGGATTCAAAGATTTGGGACATGGCCATGAGGTATTTAATTACTAGGTTTAAAACTAGCAGATCTCTATTTCATGTCTACGTTCCTCCTTAATGTATCGTGCACATAAATGCTGTCACATCCAACTCAAAGTGTATCATTTTCTGCCACTGACAATCTAAGCTACTTATTCTGTTGGAGCAACTAGTTGAAAGAGAAACAAATACTTCTCACCTGGCCAACTATTCCATCAGTGCTATTACCAAGCAGAAGCCAGAACTGATGAGAGCTGTGTTATTTCTTCCTGTAAAGAAACCCCAGTCTTTAGGCTATTTTGTCAATTAATGTTTAAAAAAATGACATATCACTGACCGATTTGGCTCAGTGGATAGAGTGTAGGTCTGCGGACTCAAGGGTCCCAGCTTTGATTCCAATCAAGGGCATGTACTTTGGTTGCAGGCATGTACCCCGTAGGGAGTGTACAGGAAACAGCTGATCGATGTTTCTCTCATCATTGTTTCTAACTCTCTATCCCTCTTCCTTCTTCTGTATAAAATATCAACAACAAAAATGACAAACAGTGTTCTCAATGGGAACAGTTCTGAAAAGAGTATTGGTCACATTAATTTAAATTGTTCATCATATCAGTAGTGGTTTTTTCAAAGATATAGAACAACTATAAGCTTGATTGGCATATCCTATCTAATAAAAGACTAATATGTAAATTAACCACCACTCTGTTATACCCACAAGCCACTTCCAACTGGCCAATCAGGAGTGAGTATGCAAATTAACCCCAATCAAAATGGCTGCGGCTATGGAGTGAACAGGAGGGGAGCTTGGATTTCCCTGGCAATGGAGGAAACCAAGCTTTCCACACACCCTGGCTGGACCAGGCCTCCACTCAAGGCTACAAAGTTTCCAATTATAGAAGATAGATAAATCCCAGATATCAGGGCCTCTGCTTGGGTTGCAGGGTCATGGCCAGCCTGCAAACCACTACAGGCCCCTCACCCAGGCCATTCCACGCCCCAAGGGAACCCCCACCCTTGTCTAGGATACCCTTCAGGGCAAACCAGCTGGTCCTCACCCATGCACCAGGCCTCTATCCTATCTAATAAAAGAGTAATATGCAGATTGACCAACACTCCAACACACAAGATGGCTGCCCTCATGTAGTCAAAGATCCTGCCCCCATGTGGACACAAGATGGCCAGAGGGCAGTTGGGAGCAACCAGGCCTGCAAGGGAGGGCAGTTGGGAGTGATCAAGCCAGCAGGGGAGGGCAATTAGGGGTGACCAGGCTGGCAGAGGAGGAAAGTTTGGGGGGACCCAGGCCTGTAGGAGAGAGCAGTTGGGGGGGACCAGGCCTGCAGGGGAGGGCAGTTAGGGGCAAACAGGCTGGCAGGGGAACAGTTAGGCCTCAGGTTGGCAGAGGAGTGGTTAGGGGGTGATCAGGCTGGCAGACAGAAGCGATTAGGGGCAGTCAGGAAGGCAGGCAGGTGAGCAGTTGGGAGCCAGCAGTCCGGGATTGTGAGAGGTATGTCTGACTGCCCGCTTAGGCCCAATCCCAAACAGGTAATCGGACATCCCCCGAGGGGTTCCCAGATTGGAGAAGGTAAAGGCTGGGCTGAGGGACACCACCACCACCCCGGTGCATGAATTTCGTGCACCAGGCCTCTAGTTTAGTAATAGATGTTATCAGGCAAATAAGATTTTCAGGCCCTGCCAGAATTTGGTGATTGCTGCACGTTCTATCCAATAGAAAGTCTTTGAGTAGCAAAGTTTAAAAAAAAAGTTAAAGTCAAAACACAGAAATAATATAACTTCTAGCCCTGGCCAGTTTGGGTCAGTGGGTAGAGTGTCAGCCTGCAGACTGAAGGGTCCTAGGTTCAATTCCAGTCAAGGGCTCAATCCCCAGTGGTGGCCATGCAGGAGGTAACCAATCAGTGATTCTCTCTCATCATTGTTGTTTCTGTATGTCTTCCTCCCCCATCCTTTTTGAAGTTAACAAAAATATATTAAAAAATAAATAAAAATTGTTTCTTTAAAAAAAAAAATCTAGTGTGGAAACATGTTCTTAAATAAAAAGTAGTCATATAGTCCTTGATTAATGCTCAATTTAAATTATCTAGCATTGTGCTGCTGCATCTCCATACCCCAAAAGAAAGCAAATATGTGAATTGTTGCTAAGAAAAGGAGCAAACATCAATGAAAAGACTAAAGAGTAAGTATTCTTTGAATAATTAAAAATTATTGACATTTTATTTTTTGAAAAAATGCACTTATTATCTGGCTGGCTTTTTCTCTTTAAGATTCTTGACTCCTTTACACGTTGCATCTGAGAAAGCTCATAATGATGTGGTCGAAGTTGTGGTGAAACATGAAGCAAAGGTATTACCTTTTTGGTAATATATGGTAATCCAATGAGTTATTTTTTACTTAGCAGATTAAATGTCTGACTTCCTAGACTGTTTACTCTTTCATAAATATTTTTTCCTCTGAATCAATATTTAAAAATCTGCAGGTATTTTTTTCTTAATCATTTTTTTTGCTAAAATCCTATGGATTTACTCAAAAGTACATTAATCTTCCTTCTCTGTTCCTTTTAACCACACCCCACTGGTCAAGTTATCCTTAAGATCTTTTTCTAACACTATATTATTCAGGAAAATGTCTCCAGCTTAGAGACATTTTGATTCTGACCGATCATTAATTCCAGTGTTATTTTCTCAAATCTTTTGTTCCCTGATTACTATGGTAACTCCTGTTATTTACCCTTGCCACAGTATTTCTTACCCTCTGTTATTTGTCTTGACTAGAAACATAGTTTCCCATATTGGGAATAAATGCTATCATATTGGGAAGTTACTGTTTTTTAGGTGGCATTTGTGCACAAAGTTATTTCACTCATGGAATAATTCTATTTTCATCCAGGCAACAAATTATAATTTCTTACCCAGTATTAAAAATAATACTCAGTAAAAGATATACATAGCATCCAAGATTGTGATAATAGTCACCTAATTCAACAGTTTTTATAATTTTTAGCCACAGATCATTGCCTTTAAACAGAATCTTTAATAGAAATATAGAGTAAAACAGGAAGAATGGAGCTGCTCTGAATGAAGGGAGAAGAATGGAATAGAGACACTTTCCCATTGTGTGGGCCCAAGCTCTTCTCTAAATGTGCCTTGCAGAATCATTTCTGTCTGTCCTTCCTTGGGTTTCCCACTCAAGGAACCATGTCGAATTCTATAATTTCTTTTTCTGTTGCCTTCAATGTCTTAATTTCTCTTTGATTTGGGGATATTCTTGATAATGTATAATCTCAATCTTCCCTATTGTAAATTATTGAATAAAAGTTATTTCTGCTTGACTGCTTGCTTGGCATATCTCATTTGTCTGTTCTATATCTTTTCATTGGTTGCTTTTTTATACATGTGACTTATTACTAGAAGAATATCTGGATGCATATTAAACTTGAGTTGTGAAACTCAATGAAACAGTCTTGACTAGGGTGGCCAACCATCTAGGTTTGTCCAGCATTGAGGGATTTCCAGAAACACAGGACTTTCAGTGCTAAAACGGGAAGTCCTGGGCAAACCAGGACAAAGTTGGTCACCCTAATCGTAAAATAAAGTGGTACCCAAATAAGCTTTTTTAAAGTGACTGTATTTCATATTTCAGTGAATTTTCATAGATGAATAAATAGAATAATTACCCTGAGCATTTTAAATGGTCTTTTCAAGCCCTATAAGGCTGAAGATAAGCCATTTATAGTCTAGTTTTGGATTCATTGATAGAGCCGTACTATATACCTGTTTAAATATTCTCCGCTTCCATGAATACGAATTAAACAGTTTCTCAAAACACTAGTGGCCACAGGATTGATTACCAAGAAACTTAATTTCTCAGTTATATTTTGAGGAATTACTTCCTTGATGGAGAGGGGTAGAGTAGGGATAAATGGGAAATGCTACAGGTGATTTTTTTTTTTTTAATTTAGGAACATTTAAGAAAGTACAACCAAGTTGAAAGAACTTTATAGAAGATAATAATATACCTACCACTTAGATTAATGTACTCCCTCTATCAATATATCTTATTTTTTTGACATATTTCAAAATAATTTGCAAATTACTGTGCACTTCTCAAATACTTCTACATAGGCATCATCTAGAGCAATGGTCAGTCTTTCGGACCTCACAGACCCACTGGTTGGTGACTGCTGATCTAGAGGGTGTTTTTAGATTTAAAATTTACATGCAACTTAATGCATAAATCTTAAATGTACATTTACTGAACATTATCTCAGGCAGAGACAGGGCAATCTCCATCCCTAGAGACAATATTCCTTGTAATTTTTTCCTACATAGATGACATTTGCCGTTCAAGGCCTTCGTGTTTATGGATCATACAATATGTACTCATGTGTAAGGCTTTTTTCTCAATATACTGTCTTAGAGATTTAGCCACTAATTAATAGTTCCTTGTTATTGCTCAGAAGATTTCTATTGTATGGATATACCATTGTATATTGATATATATAGATTACATTTTACATGATTTTAAAAGGTACTAGATTAAGCCAGTAGAAATAAATGTTTTTGTGCTAATCTAATCCTAGGCTTTGTTACTGACTATACTCTTCATGTTGTCCACATTTCTAGATCTCTGAGAGCCATAAAAATACATGAATTAAACTTAGGCAATGTTTAGCTTTAAATGCAGTGAATTTGTTAATATTTTAATGTTAAATACAACTGTTATTCAACATCTCACACTTTTAATCCAAAATTGAATCTTCCTTCTGATGTCAGCCATCATGAATTGGTGAATTTATGTTCTAGACTTCTGCATAAATACTTGCTTTGAATAGGCTTCTTAAGAGAATAATTGAGAATTTTAATTTAGTAGCAAATGCTAAATACGTGATTGGGTGGTTTAAATTTTGTATTGAAGGCTAATTTCTGCTTTGTCTGCATTATTAAGGTTAATGCTCTGGATAACCTCGGTCAGACTTCTCTGCACAGAGCTGCACACTGTGGTCATCTACAAACTTGCCGCCTACTCCTGAGCTATGGGTGTGATCCTAATATCATATCCCTCCAGGGCTTTACTGCCTTACAGATGGGAAATGAAAACGTGCAGCAGCTTCTTCAAGGTATTACATGTTTCCGTGAAATTAATTTTGTTAATTAACTTTTATATTTTTTCACATACCATGTAAGAGTTGGTAGTAAAAGGAAACATTTTTAGAATTTTTGGCTGTTATTTCTTCCTAACTCATTATACTGTTTTTTTCTTCTACTCCTGTAGGGATTTCCTACATAATCTACCAAACTCTGCAAGAACTCTACTTTCAGATAGGGTGTCTCTTAAAGCTTGGTTCTACCTCCTAAGTAATAGTTAATTACTCTTTCTTCTCTCTCTCTTTAGAGGGTATTCCATTAGGTAATTCAGAAGCTGACCGACAATTGCTGGAAGCTGCAAAGGCTGGAGATGTAGAAACTGTGAAAGTAAGATATGATCTTACGTTTTTAATTTTGTGTTTTTATTTTGACAGTGTTTAATGAGTCTGTACTGTTATAATAAAGAGTTATTTACATGGACCTTGTTTTAAGAAGTAAATAATGCCTATCTAGTTCTCTGAAAATAAGAATCGTTAAATAATAAAAGAAACTTCAGTTTCACATGCATCTCTGTAAATACATCACAGTCACAAATTTAAATAAATTGCATGTTCATGGAAATGAATTTTGTTTAAAGAACCTATACATTTGTTCCTTTAAAAGAATAAGGTGCCCTGGCTGGTTAGCTCAGTTGGTTAGAGCATCATCCTAATACGCCAAGGTTTCGAGTTTGATCCGCAGGCAGAGCACATACAAAAAAGCAACCAATGAATGCATAAGTAAATGGAACAACAAATTCTCCCTCTCCCTTTAAAATCAATTAAAAAAAACCGCCGAGACCAGTTTGGCTCAGTGAATAGAGCGTCGGCTTGCGGACTGAAAGGTCCCAGGTTCGATTCCGGTCGGGGGCATGTACCTTGCTTGCAGGTGCATCTCCAGTGTGGGGAGTGCAGGAGGCGGCAGATCGATGTCTCTCTTTCATCAATGTTTCTGACTTTCTATCCCTCTCCCTTCCTCTCTGTAAAAAATCAATAAAATATATATTATAAATAAATAAAATCAATAAAAAAAACTTTTTTAAGAGAAAGGGGTTTTACTAATAATATTCATTTGATTTTTTTAAAATACATATTTCTTTATTGATTTCAAAAAGGAAGGGAGAGGGAGAAAGAGATAGAAACATCAATGATGAGAGAGAATCATTGATGGTCTGCCTCCTGCATACCCAGTACTGGGGATTGAGCCCATAACCTAGGCATGTACCCTTGGCCAGAATCAAACCTGGGACCCTTCAGTCAGCAGGCTGACGCTCTATCCACTGAGCAAAACCAGCTGGGTATTCATTTGACCTTTTTTGAACACCGTGATTTATTATCAGTATTGCTTTTATTCTCCAAATATTTATACTTTTCATGCAGAATATTCATGAGTGTTTTGGATGTGACTCTTAATGGCTTTTTTTCCCTGCTAGGCTTTATTACCTAAACCAAAGAACACAAAAAAATTACTTGATTTACTATTTTCTTAATTCTCTCAATTAAGAATAACTTTCTACAGTTAGTTCATTCCATATAGTGCAATGTAATTATTTTTTTTTATAATGTAATTTCTTGACTACCAGCATCAGCACTACCTAGGAACTTGTTAGAAAGGCCAATTTTCAGGCCCCAGCCCAGCACACTGAGTTAGAAAATCTGGAAGTGGGAACCAATGAACATGAAAATTTGAGAATCACTGATCTAGAGCAGTAATCCTCAAATTTTAATGTGCTTACAGATCACCTAGGGATCTTGTAAAATGTTAGTTCTGATTCCATAGATAGGATCTGTGATTCTGAGATTTTAACAAGCCCCAGGTGGTACTGATGCTTTGATGATACAGTGTACCTCTACATATATTTGCCAAAAATGCAAATTACAGTTGCTGATAATTGATAATTAAATTACCTTTACGTAAGTAATAATAGTGGAAATGATAAAATTTATCTGTTAGTTTTAGCAAAAGAAGATAATATAGGTATAGATGGGAGGAACAGAGGGATTCTCAATAAGTGACAAGATAAAATAAGAATAAAGAGCAAATAGTTTCTGAGGATGCTGATTTGATGAGGCAAGAAACTAACTCAAGACATTTGAAATTTCTACTAAATGAATGAAAACAAGAAGCCAGAATATGTAGCATCATATGTATGCTGTGTTCCATCCTCTAGAAATTGTGTACTGTTCAGAGTGTGAATTGCAGAGACATCGAAGGGCGTCAGTCTACACCACTCCATTTTGCAGCTGGCTATAACAGGGTATCTGTGGTGGAGTATCTGCTGCAACATGGAGCAGATGTGCATGCTAAAGACAAAGGGCAAGTACCAGCCATTGCCATGGTCTCTCTTTTATCAGATCTTTTTAGGAAAATCTGTAAGTATTTTTATGGTAGGTAGTTCTTTTATTTTCAGGTTAGTCTATTCCCTAACATTAGCTTAATTATGGCTTCTTTATTTTAGTTAAGATTTTATGATGGTTAGCATTTACATACAGACTTATTTGCATAATGTCTTACCTTCATAAAAGCCTAAGCTACCGTTCAACTGGCAGCTATGATGCTTACTCACCACCAGGGGCAGATGGCTCAATGCACAGGCATGGAAAAGATGGATGAATCTCAGGGAAGGGGCGAGGGGGAGGGCAGGAAGAGATCTTATATGCATACTAGAGACCTGATGCATGGATTTGTGAACTGGTAGTCTCTCAGCCTAGCCTGTGGGGACTGGGATAGGGCTGAAATTGGCAGTCTGACATCCCCAGAGGGGTCCTGGATTGTGAGAGGACACAGACCAGGCTGAGGGACCCCACCAGTGCATGAATCCGTGCACCAGGCCTCCAGTATTTTATAATGACCAAGGAGATTATAATGTTAGTGTGATTGATTTAAAAATGTTTTAATTTGCTTTGATAATATTCAAATTCTTCCAGTTTGTTTTAAAATTATTTTTCTTTAAATATATACAGTTTTATGTATTTAATATATTTTCTGCAATTTTAACTATTTCCCCTTTGCCCCCCAAAATAATTCCATCTATGCTTTTACTAAATATTTAAGTTCTATATAATCAATATAATTTCTTCAGTGGTTCAAGAAATTTATCAGCTATATGTAATTATTTAAATTAAAACATACCTTTGTGTTGCATTGCTTTTTTTTTTCCCCCAGAGGCCTTGTACCATTGCACAATGCATGTTCTTACGGACATTATGAAGTTGCAGAACTTCTTGTTAAGCATGGAGCAGTAGTTAATGTAGCCGATTTATGGAAATTTACACCTTTACATGAAGCTGCAGCAAAAGGAAAATATGAAATTTGCAAACTCCTGCTCCAGGTATATTTAAGCACTTACTGTTGACAGGGTGTATTACATAGAAAATGTTTAATATTTCTAATAATTCTAATATAAACTTAAACTAGTAAAGGAATAGGAAGCAGTATCTAATTGTTTACTTAAATTTCAGAATAAATGTCAGGAACATTATTTTAATACTAGAGGCCTGTTGCACGAAGATTCATACAATAGGCCTTCCTTTCCCTGGCTGCCAGCACCAGTTTTCCTCCGGCACCTGGGACCCAGGCTTTCGCTCCAGCCGCCTGTGTATTCAGATTAACCCGCTATCTTTATTGGATTAATTTGCATACTCCTAATTGGCTGGTGGTTGTTGCAGAGATATGGTCTGTTTGCAACTTTCTCTTTTAATAGTGTAGATGAGTGTGTTTACCACACATAGATTAATATTAATATTTGGATTTTTTATTGTTGATAATATTGTAGTCCTCCATTTCGCCCCCTTTGCCCACCTTCACCCAGCCCCCACCTTTCCCTTCATTGGCCTTCACTACACTATTGTCTATGTCCATGGGTCATACATATATGTTCTTTAGCTTATCCCTTCACCTTCTTTATCCAGTCTTCTCCATCCCCTTCCCCTCGGACATTTGTCTGTCTATTCTATGTAACCATACTTCTGATTCTAATTTGTTTATTAGTTTATTTTGTTCATTAGATTCCACATATTGGTGAGATTATGTGTTTTTTGTGTTTCCTGACTAGCTTATTTCACTTAGCATGTCCAGATCGATCTAGTATGCTGTCGCAAAGGCTGAGGTTTTTTGAGAGGTTTTTTTTAAATCCTCACCTGACGATATTTTTTTCATTGCTTTTTGAGAGCGTAGAAGGGAGAAGGAGAGAGAGAGAGAGAAAGAAACATAGATATGAGAGAGACGGTTGCCTCCTGCACGAGCCCCCACAAGTAAGGGCAGGGATTGAACCTGCAACCCAGTTATATGCTCTTGACTGGGAATCGAACCAAAACCCTTTGGTGTGCAGGCTAATGCTCTATTGAGCCACACCAGCCACAACCAAGAGTTTCTTATTTTATAGCCGTGTAGTATTCCATTGTGTAAATGTACCACAGCTTTTTTAATCCATGCACCTTCTGGTGGGCTCTTGTCAGTCTGTTCCATGTATCCATGTTTCTGGTTTTATTTTATTGATCTGGGCTATTTTCATATCTTGGCTATTGTAAACTCTGCTATGAACATAGGGGTGCATATATTCTTTCTGATTGGTGTTTTGGGATTCTTAAGATGTATTACTACAAGTGGGATCACTGAGTCAAAAGGCAGTCCCATTTTTAATTTTTCAAGGAAACTCCATACTGTTTTTCCACAGTGGCTATACCAGTCTGTACCTACAGTGCATTAGGGTTCCCTTTTCTCCACATCTTTCCTTACCAGCACTTGTTCTTTGTTGATTTACCGGTAGTAGTCATTCTAACAGGTATGAGGTGATACCTCATTGTAGTTTTAATTTGCATCTTTCTTGATGATTAATGGTTTTGCACATTTTTTCACATGTCTATTGGCCATCTATATGTCCTCTTTGGAGAAGTATCTTTTCAGGTCTTTTGCCCATTTTTTAATTGGATTGTTTGTCTTCTTAGTGTTAAGTAAATTTATTATTGTATAAAGTCACCTATCATTACATTAATAGTTCTCTGATTATGTTTTTTTCTTAGTACTTCAAAATACTTGATGGATTATATAATTTACTAAAGACCCAGTACACAAAATTCATGCTTGGGGGGCAGGGGTGTCCCTCAGCCCAGCCTGCACCCTCTCCAATCTGGGACCCCTAGAGGGATGTCTGACTGCCCATTTAGGCTCGATCCTACCAAAACTGCTTGCTCCCAACTGCTTGCCTGCCTGCCTTCCTGGTTGCCTCTAACCACTTCTGTCTGCCAGCCTGATCACCCCTTAACCACTCCCTTGTCAGCCTGATTGAGGCCTAACTGCTCCCCTGCCAGCCTGTTTGCCCTTAACTGCCTTCCCTTGCAGATCTAGACATCCCTAACTGCCCTCCCCTGCAGGCTTCATCTCTCCCAACTGCCCTCCCCTGCTGGCCTGATCGCCCACAACTGCCCTCCCCTGCTGGCCATCTTGTGACGGCCATTTTCTGTCCACATGGGGGCAGAATTTTTGACCACATGGTAGCAGCCATCTTGTGTGTTGGAGTGATGGTTTATTTGCATATTACTGTTTTTTATTAGATGGGATAAGCCAGATTTATTTATTTTTTAATAATTCTTTATTGTTAAAAGTAGTACATATATCTCCCTTTTCCCCTCATTGACCCTTTCCAGCCCCACCACCACTCCCCTGCCCCAGGCCCTCACCACCCCATTGTCTGTGTCCATGGGCCATGCATATATGTATACAAGAATTTTAAATGTAGTTTAAAATTTTGACTAGTGTTGTATTATAAAACCTCAATACTATTTGATGGCCTCCATATTCCTTTTTATTATAACTTTCTGTATATTAAACATTGATAACAATCATATTAACCTCCAAAGTAAGGTCTCAGTGGGCAATCGTCTTCTTTAGTATAATTACATTAACTGTTTTTTCATTGACCAAGGACAAACTTAAGTCAGTTCCTCTTTTTCTCTTTTCTCATGCCCAGCATGGTGCAGATCCTACAAAGAAAAACAGGGATGGCAATACTCCTTTGGATCTTGTTAAAGATGGAGATACTGATATCCAGGATCTACTTAGGGGAGATTCAGCTTTGTTAGATGCTGCCAAGAAGGGTTGTTTAGCCAGAGTAAAGAAATTGTCTTCTCCTGATAATGTAAATTGCCGTGATACCCAAGGCCGACATTCAACACCTTTACATTTAGCAGGTAAGGGAATGAAATTTCACAGATTTAGGCTGGTGACATCTAAGACTCATTTTATCTGAGTAAAATACCTTCTACAAATAAATATAAAGGGTTCAAATCAAATATCTCCTAATACCACTGTTTCACTAGTGTATTTGTACAGGGCAACAATACTTCATGGTCACTCTAGTAGTAGTAGTATGTTACATTTAGTAAGGTTAGTTGAAAGGGGCTCTGCCAGTCATCATATATGCTTTGGAACCTTTATTTCAGGTCACCATATTTTAATCATTTTGGGTGAGTGAGTTTTAGGTACAGAAACTTGAAAAATATGCCTGCTCGACCCAAACTTCCTCCTCCTCATGATAGCTGTTAAGGACAAGCAGAAAAAAAAAACACTTTAAAAGACTTTCAGAAGTTCATAAGCCTCTCACCAAACTTATTTCTTATATTAGTTATAAAATACCACAGAGTGGTGGCTTAAACAACAGAAATTTATTTCCTCATAGTTCTGGAGATCAAGATGGTAAGGATTAGATTCTTCGAGGCCCCCCTCCTGGGCTAGCAGAGGGCCACCTTGTTTCTGTGTCCTCACATAGCCTTTCTTTGTTGTGAACACATCCCCGTCTCTGTCATTTTATTGGTCCCAATCTTTTATAAGAACCAGTCAGATAGGATGGCCTCATTTTAACTTAATTTCCTCTTTAGAGGCCCTATCTACAAGTACAGTCACATTCTAAGGTATACTGGTGGTTAGAGCTTCAATATAGGAATTTTAGAGAACACGCTTGAATATATAATATTCTAAATTTTCACTCAGAATTCAGCACCATGCACCTTGTTTTTAGTGCAGATATACAACATTGTGGTTTCGGTACAGCTTTTTCAGCTACGTTGAAGGTGCTAGAGAACGGGCCTTTAAAATCAACTGAGCCACAGCTAATACTTTAGTGGATTTGTGTCCTGTGCCTATATGACTCATACAACTTTATCTAAAACATGGATTAAAAAGAGAAAAAAATAATTCAGGTGTTTCTATCACTGTAATATGGGAGAAGGAAATCTATTCTCCCAGTTCATTTCAGTCTCAGTATGAGTGTGTTCCTAGTGTTTATGGGATAATTTTGATTACATGTGATTTTTACCTTTAACTTCTCTCCCATGTAAGTTGGGACCCCACTCTCTGAGGAAAAGTATTACTCCATCTATGTGTCTTTTCAAGAATTTTGGAAGTAATAAGCCACATGGTGAGAAAAAGCTTTTCTGCTTCTACTGGCAATCAGGAGTTTCTAGTTCATGTAAAACAAGAGTGGCCTAACCTCTGGTTTGAATTGTGCTGTGCATATTTATTTATATTAGCTTTTTAAATTCTTATGGAAGCTTATCTAGAACATTAACATCATCACTCTTTAATTCTGCTGTTTTTGTAAGTGGCAAATGTAGGCAAAAAACATTTTTGCCCACTTGGGCAGTATTATACCTTGAGACATAGAAGGGCTTGTATGTTCAGTGCAGTGCTTAGCTTATAATAGTTTGTAGTTTTGTCTTTCTTTGCTTGATTTTACTAAAATTGTTTTTGCCTTAGATCCTTCAGCAAAAAGATAAAAGCTACAATAAAAATTAAATATAGGTAAAATATTTTTAACTATCTTAAAGTTTCAAACCATATCTGGTTTTATTTTGGCAAAGTTAACTTCCAGATTTGCTTTCAATCTGTGAGTATGTGTCAGACCATACTGTAAGAGTTATGTATTAAGATAGCTGACAGTTACAAAGATAACAGGTTATGGCATATTTATAAAATACTGTTTCACTTCATGGATTTAGCAACACACAGATTCTGCTGTCAGACTTATAGAGATAAAAGCATGTTCTTGGGGTCCTAAGACCCATGCTGAATGATCTCTCCTACTCTACATTGAGGTCCTAACTTAGCTTTTATATTATTGAATGCCTTTAACTCAAAGTCTTGGAGACCGTGTGTCTGAATTCTGGAAGTTGTATATAACAACATGAAGGCAGGGACTTTGGGAAGAAGGTTTTAAAAGATACAGTCAAATCAGATTTTCTAAAGTGAAGAGTATCATCCCTAAGAGCTTCCAACTTGAGGCCAGTGGGCAGATTTTTTTTCCATAAGATAAATTTTTAATAGACTCCAATGGGGAATTTCATGTTTCTATAACTATATGTAACTTTTTATATCAACAATTAAAAGTAATTTTACTTCTTTTCTAAATCAGCGGGCTATAATAATTTAGAAGTTGCAGAGTATTTGTTGCAACATGGAGCTGATGTGAATGCCCAAGACAAAGGAGGACTTATTCCTTTACATAATGCAGCATCTTATGGGGTAAGTTCTTCCATGTTACCTATAAAAGTCTTCGAGATTTTCAAAGTGAAAATCAGTATTACAGTTCAGTGGGAATTTAGTTTGACTTTCTCATTTTATAGAGAAGTAAATATGAGGGCTAAAGAGGTTAAATAACTTCCAAGTTTCAATTCTGAATCTATTGTAAGCCTACAATAGAATCTATATGTGAGATATACAGCACATCTGTCATTCCTTTTACTATCTTACCAGCGATCTTTTACTTTCACTAAGCTGTTGATTTATTTGCTGGTGCTGAGGAAACACATTGGGATTCATAGGAATATGTAGTTCAGATGCATTATTTCTGACTTTTGTAGCCCTAAATGTTGTTACCAGTATTGACAATCTCCAATAGTATAATTTGGATAATCAAAGAAGGCTGCTTATTTATAAATTGTTACTCAGCAGTTATAACATCTGAATAATGGAGAAATTGTTAAAGTCATACTAGTTAGTTCACTCCTTTGTCAAACTGTGTTTTCTAAATAATTTCTCAAGTAATTTAAATATCTACTGTAATTTTTAATTAACTACCCATAAATTATGATGTTGGGGAGAAATAGTTTTTCATTTCTAAACTCAGTATGAATACATGGAAAAATAGATATAGAACTAGTTTCTTTTTAGGAACTAAAGTGTAATAAAATTTCAGACTGTAACAGAATATTTTCTTTTACAGCATGTAGATGTAGCAGCTTTACTAATAAAGTATAATGCATGTGTCAATGCCACGGACAAATGGGCTTTCACACCTTTGCATGAAGCAGCCCAAAAGGGACGAACACAGCTTTGTGCTTTATTGTTGGCCCATGGAGCTGATCCTACTCTTAAAAATCAGGAAGGACAAACACCTTTAGATTTAGTTTCAGTAAGTGATGGGCTCTTTGAAAAAATCTCATTGCTTTTCTCCCTTTTTAAAAATCACTTGGTATATATAAAATGTCTTTATGGTGAATGTGTAAAATCTGGTTTTTAGCCCAATTTAAATGTAGAACTTTTTTGGTATTAAAATATAATAACTAAATTACAGAATTATTAGTTATTGTGTTTTAAGTACTTTGGGAAATGGAAAAAAGAAGTATAAAGTATAACTACTTATATTAGTTGGGAAACAAAATAGGCACAAGCTCCCACTGAATACTGGCAGGGCATAAAGGTGCAGGATAATGCAGGACATGGACCTTGAGGAATTTCCCCAGCTGGGAGCATTGCTCTCAGGTGCAGCCACAAAACCTGCTTCTAGTAGATTCCCTCCCACACTACCTCATCCCAAAGTTCATATTTCTTCCCCACCAGAACTGTTCACAAAACAAGCTTGTTTCTCTAGTTTCCTATGGAAGTCTTTTCTTCCTCTCCTGAGAGAACTCCTATAGGAGTCTCCATATTAGTCTCTACCTCTGCTTTGGCCACTGTAACACAGGTACCTGTTTTGCCTCCACCACTGGGGAAATTGATCAGAGCAGTGAGGGGAAGGAGAGAAATTCTTTTTTTTTTTTCAGGGAAATGTCTTTCCCATTCCAAACTTGCTTAAAAGTGAACTTTTCTTATTCAGTCCACTCATTTATCAGTCCACCAAATATAATTGAAAATGAAACAAAGTGCTCTAGAGAACATGTGTGAGCTTCAGAGTTGAACAGACTACCTTAGAATTCTACCTCTACCACTTTTAGTTGTACAATCTTGCAAGTTGCCTAACCTCTAAGCCTCAGTTACCTCATCTATAAATGGGGATAAAATATATTTGGTTAATATGAGAATTAATGTACCTAAAGTCCTTGGCATGTACCATGTGCATAAAAAGCACCCAAAAATAAATGATGCTAAGATTATTTTTCAATGTTATATACAAACTAAGTCCCATGAGAGTCCTCAGACTCGGGGGGCAGGGGGCAGGGGACAAAAGGATAAGGATTGGGTAGTCAGTATAAATCACTAACCATGAAAACAAGTACTGATTTACTTCTTGCTGAATGTTAATTACTTAGTATCTTAATTATGAAAGAATGGTATGTGTCACTAATTAACCTACCAAAAAATTGGGAGATTTTTTTCAATTCTAGCAAATTTGACTAAAATAATTATCTTTGTTAACCCACAAAAAAATTCAGTTTTGAGGAACAAATATCATTGAATATTTTCCAAGAAACAAACAATCATGATATTTGCTCAATTTTCATGTAGGTTAAGTTACCTCTTTCAGAGTAATTGCGAGTGTTAAAAAGTTTTTACCTTTTTAAATTGGTATTTTTCATTGTAGTATCAAAATTATTTTTTTAATGCTCTGCCACATATAACAGTTTTGATTCTGTGTCTTGAAAGAATTATGTTTTATTTTTTTGTTTTATTTTTTTAAAATATATTTTATTGATTTTTTTACAGAGAGGAAGAGAGAGGGCTAGAGAGCTAGAAACATCAATGAGAGAGACATCAATCAGCCACCTCCTGCACGCCCCCTACTGGGGATGTGCCTGCAACTAGGATACATGCCCTTGATGGGAATCGAACCTGGGACCTTTCAATCCACAGGCTGACGCTCAATCCACTGAGCCAAACCGGTTTCGGCTTATATTTTATATTGAATAACAATATAGCTGAATATCACTTACTTGCTTCACTTTTTAAAATAATCATTTTTTTTTTGAAAAGCACTTCTAGAGCAAATTTGCAGTGGTTTTGTCATATTTTAAAATTCATTCTTCTAGGTATAGTAGAATTTTAACAGATTTCATCTCTCTGGCATGTAACCTAGGCAGATGATGTCAGTGCTCTCCTGACAGCAGCCATGCCCCCTTCTGCTTTGCCTTCATGTTATAAACCTCAAGTGCTCAATGGCATGAGGAGCCCCGGTGCCACTGCAGATGCTCTGTCTTCGGGTCCATCCAGCCCATCAAGTCTTTCTGCAGCCAGCAGTCTCGATAACTTATCTGGGAGCTTTTCTGAACTGTCTTCAGTCGTTAGTTCAAGTGGAACAGAGGGTGCTTCCAGTTTGGAGAAAAAAGAGGGTAAGATTTTATAAAAATAACTTTCTAACTTACATTGTAGGCACATATTTAATATTTGGAATGCTAAAAAGTCATTTTTTTACTGTAAATATAACTGTTAGTATCAGATTAACATAGTGTGAAAGTTTTAGCATTTTGTTAATTTCCTTGCATTATGATAATTCCTGATGACATTTTCTCCTTTCAAATTGAGACTTGATGCTGTTAACCTACTCTTTAGATGTAAATATGCTTTCTGAAAAGTTTAGAAGTCCTTTTGGTTGAGTAGTTATGCCTTAATTTACCTCTTGAATACAGATTTATGGAATACTTTTTATTCCATGTCAAAATACCCAATTTTAAAAAGATAAAAAGACATACACATATCTGCAGCCTCTAAAAGCTGTTCTCTTTAACCTTTTACCTGTCAAAATTAGCATCCCTGGTGGTCTAGTGGTTAGGATTCGGCGCTCTCTCTCTCTCTTACCTGTCAAAATTTATCTCACCTTATGTGACATTGTGAAAATATTTTTGTGAAGTAGCTTACATGCTCAAAGACAGGGAAGCTTCTTTAATGGAAATAAAATTTACATATAACAGTAGTTTTAGCTCTATGGGAACTTATTTTAAAGACAGTTAAAAATAAAATTATTTTAATTAAAAGATTTGTTTTAACCTGAGAGTGTCCTATTCGTTGTTTCTTTTAATGATGAACTCTTACAGCGTTCTTTGTAATTTTTAACATTTTGTTCAATATTATAACCCAAGTGGCTGTTCACATTTTGCTTTATTTTTACTTTTATTTATGTATGTAGTAATACTACAAAAACTTGTTATAGTGTTGATATATATATTCTGATGTGTTAATTTTTTTTTGTTCTGGATTTTTTTTATTTTTCAGTTCCAGGGGTAGATTTTAGCATAACTCAATTTGTAAGAATTCTTGGGCTTGAACACCTAATGGATATATTTGAGCGAGAACAGGTGAGCTGGTTAACTGTTGTTGCTTGTTTTGGTGTTTTATGGAACCTCAAGGAAAAAGTAGGGAATACTTGAAATATTCCACTTGTTTGGGGTATAGGGAGGGTATTTTTTTTTTTAAGAGACTAGAAATCAATAACTCTTCTAATTTGGCTTGATCTTGAAATTTCTGTTCAGTTTATTAGCACATAAAATTTACTCTCGTGTAGTAATAATAAAATAACTTCTTTGAATGCAAAGTTTAGCTTATTCAACCAAAAATAAGTTATCCTTGAGCCCTTTTTGTTTAGTTCTGTTTTATCAGTAACTACCCACTGTAAGTCTGACACTTCACTAGCCTCTATATACAAGGTGTTCCAAAAAAGTATATACACACTTTAACAGCTGATAGCTCAATTTTAAAAATGAAATGTATTTCGATAAACACTGTCTTTCAAACTGTGTGTATACTTATTTTTCATTTTATAGATACCCTATAGATATGCCATCTATATATCCGGACTTTTCTAGAATAGTCCCAATTTACAGTACTCTGTCAGAATATAATTACAGATTTTTATTATTCAGAACGTAACAGTTACTATGGACTTGTACCCTAACTAGAGCTATAGCAAGAACATATGAAGAGTTAAGTTTTTGGCATCTATTTTAGAAATGCAAAGAAAGAAAAGGTTACTGTGAGCTGAATTCCAGAGAAAACATAGTATAAATAGAAGAGGATTTTTTAAAGTGTCTTTAGTTTCACAAAGTGGGAATAATATAATTGAGATAAAAGGATTAGTTTGAACAGTGATGCAGAAGCACAGTCTGGAGCCTGGAGGATCAATTAAAAGCATTGTATAAATGGCTTGGATGTAGAGGGATGGTGGAAAAGAAATAATAGTATACCTAAATATGGTTAATTTGAAAGTGCATTTTTTGTTTTGCTGCTTTGTTCTTAGGTTCTTATGCTAAATGATAGTGATATTTTTGGTAGTTCATGACTCAACTTTGTATAATTAAATTAGCTAGTTTGCTAATTAGCTGCAGCTTTTCATTTTGTTTCAGTTTAACCGCTAATTTATTTTCATTCCTAAGCTGTTCAAAAATTAATGTGAAGTATATGTATGAATCTAATACATTGTGAAATCACCAATATATGAATGTCCACCAAATGAATAAGTCTTCTAAATATTTTATTCTCTTTTGTAAGATCACTTTGGATGTATTAGTTGAAATGGGGCACAAGGAGCTAAAGGAGATTGGAATCAATGCTTATGGACATAGGCACAAATTAATTAAAGGAGTTGAAAGACTTATTTCTGGACAACAAGGTATTTCATTTTAAATCATTGCTATCCTCAGTTTAACAGTTTCCATAAAGACAGTCCTCAACTTACTAATTGATAATTTTAAAAAAATCTGTAAGAGTCCATTTAATAGGAAGAGCTCCAGGAAACCTGGAATCAAGTCTTATCTCTGCTGCTACTAAGCTTCCTGAGCTGCTGCTATTTACTGTGTGAACCTAAGAAAATTTCTGGGGCATTCAGAAATTTAGGAATTGCTTTAGCACTGTTATTTCTTTTCAGTTATTTTTGAAGTTACGTACACTAGCTCCAAAGTTTTGATTCTAAAAGATCTGAAACTGGGATGTCTCGTATCTTGTAGTAATAGGTAATGATTAGATGTTCAGGACTGCCCATAAAAGAGTTTGTAAATTTCTCTTTTGTAGAAAATAGCTAAATTCTAAACACTTGCAGTGAAAATACAGGGAAACAGTAATGTTGCCACTGAGGAAATTTAACCAAACGAAGTTGAATATTTTTATTTCTCCTGGATGTTGATGCTTAAGGAATATGCAAATTGCATTCGTTCAACAGATGTTAACTCTTCCTATGTACCAGGTCCTGAGTATAAAAAGGTGAACTAATTTAAGTTTCAGAAATCAAATCATAAGTTCATTGTTAAATTGAGGAAATTATTTTCCCTGGGGTCAGAAGCATCCTGAAATTGAAGTCCTGGCTGAACAACTAGGGTTGAAGATAATCCTCCATTAGCAAAAATAAAAATTTTCAGGAAAGAATGTATACCTACCAGAAGAGGGTCTAACTCTTAAAGAAGGAAAAGGGGTGCCTCTAAAAATTTAGGCAACACAAGCTAAGGAATGCTGTATACCAGAAGTCTGAAATAGGATCAATTAAAGGTAAACACATCCTACTTACCTGACATAGGGTATAGGGCAAAATGTTTAAAGATGGTCTTGAATATTTACAGTATAGATGACAAAAATTTTATAAGATAAAGAGGAGGGGCCCTAGCCGGTTTGGTTCAGTGGAGAGATGTTGTCCTGTGGACTCAAGGGTCCCAGGTTCCATTCCAGTCAAGAGCATGTACCTTGATTGCAGGCACATCCCAGTAGGGGGTGTGTAGGAGGCAGCTTATTGATGTTTCTCATCAATGTTTCTAACTCTCCCTCTCTGTAAAAAAATCAATAGAATAATTTTTTTTTAAAAAAAAAGGGTAGGGAAAACCCATGGCTCCCTGGAATTCTATATAATAAAGGGGTGATATGCAAATTGACCATCACGTCCTCACAAGACAACTGCCTATGACCAGGCCGGCAGAGGGACGACCAAACAACTGAACGAGCAGGCTGCGTGGGGCGACCAGGCTGGCAGGGGGATTAGTGAGGGTCAACAGACAATTGAACAAAATAGGTTGTGTGCAGCAACCAGGCCCACTTAGGGATTAGTGAGGGACGACCACATGACTGAACAAGCAGATTGCGTGAGGCAACCAGGAAGGCAGGGGAGTTAGTGAGGAATGATGAAACCACTGAACAGCAGGCTGCATGGGGCAACCAAGGCCAGCGAGGAGGCTGTGAGGGGTGACCAGGCCGGAAGGGGGGCAGTTAGAGGTGACCTGGCCAGCAGCAGAGGGCAGTTAGGGATAATCAGGCTGGCATGCAGAGGCAGTGAGGGGTGATCAGGCCAGCAGGAGGGCAGGGGCAGTTAGGGGCGACCAGACTGGCAGGCAGGTGAGTGATTGGGAGCCAGCAGTCCAGGATTGTGAGAGGGATGTCCAACTATTGGTTTAGGCCCAGTATCCAGGATCGGACCTAAACCAGCAGTCGGACATCCTCTGAGGGGACCCCTACCCCCATCCTGTGCACAAATTTTGTGCACTGGATCTCTAGTGTTAGTATAAATATAAATAGTATCAAAAATAACAAAATAGAACCCTCAGTTGTGGACTGTCATCCTGACTCTACTACAATAAAACCATCTGGTAAGGTAGCAAGTATGATGGAAAGAGGTGGGTTAAAAAGGAAAGCAGGCAATGTTTGTACATTAAATATATCATAGTATGTGGCACACAGTTATTAAAACTGTTGAAAAGCTCGGGAAGCTATGATGGAAACAAATACTGCCTCCAAGTGACAAGTATAAGTTACCTCCATGCCACTTCTGTTCCTTGATGTAAAAGCCTTATTAGCTATTATTTAGTGCAGCAAGCCAATAGATTACCTGTCCTTATATTTCAACACTGATAAATATCTTTTTCAGGGAGGTCCAAAGATGCCTTATTCAAGCATTTATCAGTCTTTATTAAGTGTGCTGTAACCTATTCACCTGTACTTTCTAGAGACCTTGTAATTCAGCCATGCCTATAAATCTTCATAAGAGTGTAGTATGTTGGTCCAGTTATTCAGACCAGAGCTCAGAATTCAAATAGTGCTCTTAATCTCCAAAGGCAAACCTTTGCCCACCACGACCCAGCAGTAAACGACTTGATCCATACCTGGAAAAAAGTCAGAACTTTGGAGATCTTGTTATAGATATTAAAGGAGAGTTGTTATAAATATATCAAAGAAATGGGAAAATTCTGTTTAAGATTCCATTTAAAGTTTTATGAGAGTAAAGTTAGAAAAATAATATGTGGTTATCTTGACCATTGATATTCAAGAAATAAGACAAATATGCAGTATTGAATTAAAGAATCTAGTATGTGTCAGAATAAGTGTCAGTCATTAGTAAACTTTATGGAGTTCTTATTCTAGGATGATTTAAAATTACTTGAGGTCATGTAAGTTTCTGTCATAATTCTTCCTCATAGTAACAAAAAATACAGGGATTAAATGCTGAAAAGGCTGCACATTTAATAAAGGAGATAATTTAAAGGAGACAAACTCATTAAGAATAGGAGATAAAGAATAGAAATGACCTCACCAGTTTGGCTCAATGGATAGAGCGTTGGCCTGGGGACTGAAGTGTCCCAGGTTCGATTCCAGTCAAAAGCATGTACCTGGGTTGCGGGCACATCCCCAGTAGAGTATGCAGGAGGCAGCTGATTGATGTTTCTCTCTCATCAATGTTTCTAACTCTCTATTCCTCTCCCATCCTCTCTGTAAAAAAAAAAAAAAAAAAAATCAATAAAATAGATTAAAAAAAAAAGAATAGAAAGGTTTTCTGAACTATTCCTATAAAACTCTTATGACTTACCAGGTCAGATTAGTAGTTTAAATGCAGTGTAATGTTCTTGTTTTTGTTCCTGGAATACAAAAAGGATATTAGTGGGGGAAACAGTGAATTCTAAAACTTTTTTTTTTAATTGGTAGTAAGCATTGGATAAATCAGGTTATTTTTTATTGATGTTTTTATTTGGTTGGTTGGGGTTTTTTTGCAAATGAATTTTTGCCTTCAAATTTCATTTGATAGGTCTGAATCCATACTTAACTCTGAATACTTCTGGAAGTGGAACAATTCTTATAGATCTGTCTCCCGATGACAAAGAATTTCAGTCTGTGGAGGAAGAGGTATGTTCATATATCTTAAATAAATGTTGATTCAATAACTAAGTTTCCTGGAGATTTCCAGATATACTTGAAAATGTCGTAGAGTGTTTTAATTGTTCCTAACTCTTTTCTACCTGGAAAACTTTAAAAATCAGCATTTAAGATAGACTCCCTCAGTAAACCTTAATTCCAGTAACTTAATTCCAGTTCAGTACTACGCTAACACAGAATTTCATTCGAGAAGAGGTTGCTGTCATTTGAAAGAAGATGCAGTCACCTCCTTTCATGAAAACAATTGCAAAGCCCATTATCTCAGACAGTACCCAGAATAGTGGAGGACACACCCAGACAATTTTTCTTCCAATTTCTTTTTACAAAACTCATGGATCCACTCAAACCTTTTAATAGTGCTTTACACTTTGAATAACATGTGTGAGTTGAGCACAAAGATACAAAATTTGAGTGAGACTTAGTTCTAAAACCCAAGAAATTCCAACTCTTGATAAAATACAAATTGTGTTTTATTAGGATAAAACAAAAGCTTTGTATGTTTAGCTCCCTGTGCTTCTAGTTGTTTTTTCTTTTTTTAGTTGCATTATATAGTTTCCCCTATAAATACGTTTTCAGATTGGTTGTATTAGCTAACAGCTATCACTAGAAAATAGTACTTGTGAACTTAAAGAACTCATATTTCTTAAACCACAAAAATATTAAAAACCCATTTTATATTCAAAATAAAAGTCAAGAACTATGTTCCCCAAATCAGAAAAGAAATAATAGCTAAATATTGGAAATGTTCTCTTCCATCAGATGCAAAGTACAGTCCGAGAGCACAGAGATGGAGGTCATGCAGGTGGAATCTTCAACAGATACAATATTCTCAAGGTAATAAGTTAGTAAAAATAGTTTGCTGAGACCATAGTTTTCAAAGCCTAAAACCATAATTAACTTTCATCAGAATATTATGATCTATCCAGCCCAATAAGTCTGTGACATGGCACAGGGGATATTTTGGGAAAGAATATACCCCTGGAAAGGCTAAGATTCTGAAAACCCTGTATTTGTTTTTATGATCAGTAATTCAGTGCTTGTTGAAATATTTAAGCTTAGCGATTATGCTTTATCTTGGGGTAACGATAAGTCCTGTAGAGTTATGACTTTAAGGTACTCTGTGTTAACAAAGCTGAATTTTTTTGTGGCTCATAAAAGGACTTCATCTTTATAGTTATATAATGCTTTTTTTATTTGCCCTAACTGGCTACTACAGGTTTCTGTGAGATAACATACATCCCACTTTTTTATAATTTTTAATAGTATTTCCTCAATACATCATCTTTTCCAAACACAGTCTTTCAAAAATGTTTTTTAAGTCATTCTAATGAAAGTCCTGTATCCTTGTTGATAACATTGACTCTTCTCAGGACCTTTTCCAACTTTGCTGTTTTTCTTTAATTATAGCAAGCAAAAAGTATACATTCTACTTGAGATGCATAATGATTTTATAATAATTACATTGATATATACTTTCTTTTTTACATTGATATACTAGTATTCCTAATCATAAATATAAGATGACTAGAATTAAAATGTACCAAATATGTATATTTTTGTTGTTCCTTTTGCCTGGAATATCTTTCTTTTTTTTTTATTAATTTTTATTAATTTTTTATACATATCTCCCCATTGCCCCCCTCCCTCCCAGGCATAACCCAACCCCCCAGTGTCTGTGATCATTGGTTATGCTTATATGCATGCATACAAGTCCTTTGATTGATCACTTATCTACCTCACCTAACTTTAATCTTTCTGCTGTAATTTCACAGTCTGTTTGATGCTTTATGATTTTTGTCCCCCTGAGAATTATCAGTCTACTCCCTTTATGTGCTCCTTTATGTGCTCCAGATTCTATTATACTCACCAGTTTATTCTGTTGATCAAATTTTTAATTCACTTAATTTTTAGATTCACTTGTTGATAGATACGTATTTGTTGTTCATAATTTTTTGGCTTTTACCTTTTTCTTCTTCCTCTTCTAAAAGAGTACCTTTCAGCATTTCATATAATACTGGTTTGGAGTTGATGAACTCCTTTAGCTTTTTCTTCTCTGTGAAGCTCTTTATCTGCCCTTCAATTCTGAATGATAGCTTTGCTGGATAGATTATTCTTGGTTGTAGGTTCTTGCTATTCATCACGTTGAATATTTCTTGCCACTCCCTCTGTCTGGCCTGCATCGTTTCTGTTGAGAAATCAGCTGACAGTCGTATGGGTTGCTTCCTTGTAGGTAATGAACTGTTTTTCTCTTGCTGCTTGTAATATTCTCTCTTTGTCTTTTGCTCTTGGTATTTTAATGATGATGTATCTTGGTGTGGTCCTCTTTGGATTCCTTTTATTTGGGGTTCTGTGTGCTTCCTGGACTTGTAAGTCTATTTCTTTCACCAGATGTGGGAACTTTTCAGTCATTATTTCTTGAAATAGGTTTTCAGTATCTTGCTTTCTCTCTTCTTCTGGCACCCCCACAATTCTGATGTTGGTACGCTTGAAGCTGTCCCAGAGGCTCCTTACATTATCTTTACATTTTGGGATTTTTTTCTCTTCTTTTCCAGTTGAATGTTTTCTGCTTCTTTATATTTCAAATTTTTTACTTGATTCTTGCCATCCTCTAGTTTGCTGTTAGGACTCTGTATAATATTTTTTATTTCAGTCAGTGTCTCTAGTTGGTCCTTTTTCATCTCCTCTTGGGTCTCACTAAATTTATCCAACTTTTCTAGCATATTCTTGAAAAACCTTACAAGCGTGGTTTTGAACTCTATATCCAGTCGTTTTTTCCCCTCCATTTCTTTTGTTTGTAATCCCTTCCCTTGTCTCAGCATTTTCACTATGCTGTGTGAACTTCTGTGTTGGATTCAGCCTTATGATACCAGAGGAGCAAAGCCGCAGAAGCCTCTGTTGAGCTTGGGAGGGTGGAGTCTCAGGGCTTAAGGGACCGCCTTGCCTTCCAGTCGGCCCCGCCCGCAACGGCCCCTGAGTCTCACGTGACTGGGTAATCGCTGGAGCAGTCCTTGTGCCCGAGCGCCCACAGTGCCTCTAGACCGCTGCCCCTCCAGCTCCCCTGCGCACCAGGACCACACGACACTAGGTCCCCAGGGTTTCACCCAAAACAGGGGCTTAGTGGAGTCAGAAGTGCACAGTTGGGAGGGTCTCTCTCCCGCCCACTCGCGAAAGCCAGTGGCACAATCAGCAATCTTTCCTGTGCGCAGTGCCGTGCGTGCCACCAGGTCTTTGATCTTTTGCGACTCCCCTAAATTTCCGTACACTTCTCCCTTTTCACAGTCCAAACTCCCCCCATATGAGTTTCGGCTGCATCTGGGTTTAGTGTTGTACGATAAAGGGGTTCAATGCCTTTGAGAGTCTCCGTTTCTCTCCTGCCAGAGAAAACCAGCCAAGTACTCTGGCACCCGCTCTCTCCACGTGCGCGTCTCCGTACCTCAGCTTTTTGCAGCTCCTCTGGGTCTCTGTGAGCCCCTCTCTTTCCCTCTAGTTGTAGAACTTCCACTCAGCCAGCTTTCCTGTGGTTCTGGATGATGTCCGTTCTGTCTTTTAGTTGTAGTTTTGAAATTGTTGTGCGAGGCAGCAGTGTAGGTGTTTACCTATGCCGCCATCTTGGATTCTCCCAAATATGTAGATTTTAAACTCAAGAGTGAGCATCATCTTTTAGTTGCATTACTATTTCACAAATACACTATTGTGAGTATAATACTAGATGCTGTATTTTAGAGTTAATGAATACTAAAACTATATATTGGGGTTGCTGTGCTCATACTATTAGAAATTAGATGATTTAAAACAAATGCATTATTCAAACAAAGGATCATGTTTCTATGTATTTCTTTTTTTTTTTAATATACTTTATTATTTTCTACAAAGAGAAAAGGAGAGGGATAGAGTTAGAAACATCGATGAGAGAGAGACATTGATCAGCCGCCTCCTGCACGCCCCCTACTGAGGATGTGCCCACAACTGGGATACATGCCCTTGACCGAAATCGAACCTGGGACCTTTCAGTCCGCAGACTGATGCTCTATCCGCTGAGCCAAACCAGTGTCGGCTATTTCTTTTTTTTTCTTCTTCTTCTTTTTTTGGTTAATCCTCACCTGAGGATATTTTTTTCCCATGAATTTTTAGAAAGAGTGGAAAGGCGGGAGAGAGACAGAACCAAAAACATCAATGTGAGAGGCACATTGATTGGTTGCCTGCAAAGAGGTATAGCACGTGCGCTTGACTGGAATCAAACCCAGGAGTGCCCAGGGTTGGACTGATGTTTTCTGTTAGTTTTTATCATAGTACTAGAGGCTCAGTGAATGTATTTGTACACCAGTGGGGTCCCTCGGCCTGCAGGGATCGGCCAAAACCAGCTCTGTGACATCCCCCAAGGGATCCTGGAGTACGAGAAGGTGCAAGCCAGTTAGAGGGACTGTGGGAGGGCTCCAGAGCATGTCCAGCTCATCTCACCCAGTCCTGATCAGCCGGACCCAAGCAACAAGCTAACCTACTGGTTGGAACATCTGCCCCCTGGTGGTCAGTGAGCATCATAGCAACTAGTCAAATGGATGGTCAGACACTTAGCATATTAGGCTTTTATTATATAAGATGACATAAGAATGACATCTTGATATTTCCACTCATGGGAGCATATAATAATTTTTAATAAACAAATAATTATGCCTACTACAAGCAAATTTTCAGTCAAGTGTACTTTGTCTGCAAACAGTAACAAGCATTTGTTAAGGGTGAGGGAGGGCAGGAAATCAAACATATGTTTGATTTCCAAAATACAGGCACACCTCGCTTTATTGCACTTCACTTTATTGAGCATCACAAATTTTGCAAGTTGAAGGCCAGACCCTCCACCAACAAAAATATAACAACTCTCTTTTTTGAGATACTTGCTTTATTGTGATGGTCTGGAAATGAATCCACCATATCTCTGAGGTATGCCAGTAGTTGAATTTGAGAGCGCTGTTTTTTCTTCTGTAATATATTTTAATGCAATATTTAATGAAAAATTTTTTTCAATGGTAAGACTTAATTGTGTTACTTTTTTTTTACCTAAATGAGATCCCCTTGTGCCTGTTGTATTCCTCGATTTTGTCTGTGGCAGTATATTGACTTACTTTGAGTCAGAACTAAAACCAGCTTCCATATGTGCTCAAGGACCAGCAGGGGGCTATAGCACCTTTAAACAGCTAAGAAACAACTCAAGGATGGTGAAATTTGACCTCATAAATACTCCAAATGAGATTAGCATTCATCTTGAACTCTTCTCCAGACAAAAATTTTAGGAATTGGAGGGCTAGGGAAAGATAGAGGGAATAATAGGGGATATGTGTGTATATATTTTAAGAAGGTTTATTGGCGTGGGCTGTTTCAACTATTTTAATTAAAAACTGATAAATGGGGAAAAATATATTATCTTTTTAATACTTATAGAAAACATATCTGAGTAGTAATAATTATAAATTAATGAGAATAGAAGTATTTTAATCAATTAATGGTATTATTGGCCTTTACATGTGGCCTATATAGCTTTTTTCCTTTTGAAGTTTTCAGGTTCCAAAATATAGCTATATTTCCATCTTTAGTTGATTAAAATAACATAGTTTACATTTTAGAGAAAAGTTTTGCCTCTTCTGGCTTTGTGGCCCACTTCTGATTAAGATTAGCGAGAAAGTAAGTAATTATTATGAGTTAAAGATGTTATTTTTCTGGTTCCTTTTTTATAGATTCAGAAAGTTTGTAACAAGAAACTATGGGAAAGGTATACTCACAGGAGAAAAGAAGTTTCTGAAGAAAACCACAACCATGCAAATGAAAGAATGCTATTTCATGGTAAGATTGGTTTCCTCCTACCTTACTACCATTCTCCACATTAGAATAGCTTTTTATCAAGTATGGAATAGTAATGAATCTATATAGTCCTTTTGTCATTTTTTTAAATTATTTCTGTAAATTTTATATTCTTTCTTTTTTCTTCCTTTTCTTGTTGTTATTGTTTTTTGCTTGTTTGTTTTTTACTGATACCAGAGAGGAGGGGAGAGAGATAGAAACGTCAGAGATGAGAGAGAAATTACTGATTAGCTGCCTCCTGCACAGCCCCCACTGGGGATCGAGCCTGACCAGGAATCAAACCAGGACATCCTAGTTCATAGGTTGACGCTCAACCACTGAGTCACGCTGGCTGGGCTATATTCATATTTTCAACTCTTTTGAATTTGTATATTTTCCAATGGATAGCTTACATAAATAAGATTGCTATAATGGAAAAAAATACAGAAATGGGAATGTTAACTATTCATATTTTCCTTTTTTTTTTTTAAGTCCTAGTTTCTTTTTCTTTTTTTCAATATATTTTTATTGATTTCAAAGAGGAAGAGAGAGAGAGAAACATCAATGATGAGAAGGAATCATGTATTGGCTGCCTCCTGCATGTTCCCTACTGGGGACTGAGCTCCCAACCCGGGCATGTGACTTTGACTGGAATCGAACTCAGGACCCTTGAGTCTGTAGGCCAGTGCTCTATACACTCAGCATTTATTACATATTTCCTTTATATAATATTTTCTTTATATAATATTTTGCTTTTTGTGATCATTCTGAGAAATTGTTTTATTTTTAACTAGTTGATTGAATTAAAATTTAAGAACTGAAAATCACCTCAGAAGAACGTATGCATCCTATTCTGGCATTGACTCTTAAGTGTCAAAACTATAATTAACTTTATTGTCAAGAGCCATTGTTATTGAACTTACATTTTCTGAGAACTGTTGTTAAATTGAGTGTGTCACCATTACTTATCATTCTTGACAGGTTTGTGGTTTTTTTTTTAATGTTGCAAGTTGCCAGGTATTGATTGTTCTTTCAAGTTTATAGTAAGTATGAATATAGATGTTACTGCAGTATTTATCAAATCTTAAGCACATTACCCATAGTAGCTTCATTCTTTTCCTTCATTTGGCCTTGATTGAAGAAAATTTCTAGAGACCTGTCAGTTTCTATAAAACACAGCATTTAAATTTCACAATCTCTGGAAGAATGTCTATAGCACTGTAAAATGGTGCATAATATCTAAATGGTATTTCTCATTCCAAAACCCTAAAAATCATCATGATAATATCTTGGCACAGAGCAAAATATTTATGTATTGGCTTAATGGTTTTAGTTATTCATATTTCAGATATGTGATTCTGTTCTTCAGTGTTTCTGTAAAGTGGAATTCATTGTATTTTTCTGTCCCTTAATGAACAGGGACACTGATGTTGATGAATCAGTTACCTGTTTTATATTGGCTTTTCCCAGCTCCCATCCTAACCCTACTCTCTAGCCCAGTTCCCATGCTCAGTCCCTCCCCTTTGGCTGAGCTCCCTGTCTTTGCACACATGCAAAGAAGAAGGAGAAAGAAGTCAATGTGCAGGGAATGAATGCACACCTCTTTTGCACATGGAATCTGTTAAAGCAGGTGATGAAAGACAGCATTGGAAATATAGGGAAAACAAGGTATAAAGAAGAGAATGAACATTAAAAAGATCATTTTGATTACTTTTGATATCTAAAACACGTACATAGACATGGGTGTTATTCTAAGACATAATGAACTCATTTTTGCTATATGAGGTGAATTATAAGATTATTGGTTCTGCCGAAACTGGTTTTCTCAGTGGATAGAGTGTCAACCTGCAGACTGAAAGGTCCCAGGTTCGATTCCGGTCAAGGGCATATACCTTGATTGTGGACACATCCCCAGTAGGGGGCGTGCAGGCGGCAGTTGATCAATGTTTCTCTCTCATTGAGGTTGCTAACGCTATCCCTCTCCCTTCCTCTCTGGAAAAAAAAAAATAAATAAAATATATTTTAAAAAAGATTATCGGTTCTGATTTGCATAGATTTAGGGTCTGGAATTTGATAACTCTAGCATTTATATCTCAAGTGATCTGTTTGTTGTTCTAGTTGAATATGTATGTCTTTATTTTACCAGATCAACTCCTACCACCCTGTTAGAACATTGATTGACTTTTGTAATTCCTCTAAAATAATTACTCTAAAGTAATGAATCGGCTGACAGTTAACTTGTCCTTATTTTATGATTTTGCTTTATTGTAGTGGTGTATGTATATTTAAGAGTTTAATTTCTAAGAAGCTTTAGTTTTTGTTCTTTTTCTTTTAAGATAAAATTGTTATTCATCTGTATGTGTTTTTAGGGTCTCCCTTTGTGAATGCAATTATCCATAAAGGCTTCGATGAAAGGCACGCCTACATAGGTGGCATGTTCGGAGCTGGGATTTATTTTGCTGAAAACTCTTCCAAAAGCAATCAGTATGTATATGGAATTGGAGGAGGGACTGGGTGTCCAGTTCACAAAGACAGATCTTGTTACATTTGCCACAGGTAAGAGATCACTTGTTCTCATTTATTTTTATAAGAATCAGATAAGAACTGGTTCCATATTGAAAATTTTGGGGTGCAAGGCTAGGTGAACTTTATGGGCCAAGCACAGATCTAAGCACTTAATCTGTTTAACTCATTTAATCCTTAGTACATTTGGTATTTTAAAGAATGTGGAGAAGAACATACCATTGGGCATGAAAGAGATTTTATTGTGGGACTGTGAACTCTAAAAATTCTAGTATTCACATGCTAAAATGGTACTGCTTGCCAAGTCTAATTATTTCATGGCAATGCATGCAGAAGTCTCTCTTCCATTATGATACGCTCATAATCTTTAATTTATAATATTACTACTTAAAAAGTTATAATAAAAGACATCAGTCCTATAGAAAGCACATTATTATCAAATAACTACTTTGTGGCTCACTTCAACAGCACATTTACTGAAATTGGAATCAGAAAACTAGCATGGCCCCTGTGTAAGGATGGCATGCAAATTCACGAAGTGTAAATAAGAAAAAAAAAGGGAGGAGGGGCGTACAAAGTAGTTATCCTGGTCTGACTCAATTTTTAAAAGCATTCAAATAACTTGGCTCTAATTGAGAAACTCCTAAAAGGAAAATAAATTATTTTTTGCCATTTGAAAAGTCAAATAAGATCAAACATTGAGATTTATTCTACAGTTAGGGCACTGCTTTTAAAGATCTAGAGCAGTAGTTATCAAACATTAGCAAGCTTCAGAATTACCAGGAAAGTCGATGAAAAGCAGATTCACAGGCCCTGTCTTCTGAGTTGCTGATTTAATAGTTCTGGGGTGGGGTCTTAGGACTTGAATTCTACCAAGTTTCCTGATGCTTCTGATTACAGATCTAGAAGAAAAAACAACAACCGAGAGCAGTAGTTCTCGGTCTTAGCAGCACATTGGAATCACCCAGGAAGCTTTAAAAATGAATGTCTGTGTCCCACCTTCAGAGAGTCTCATTTAATTGGACTGGGGTATGATCTGGGCATTGGGATTTTTAAAGGCTTCCCAGCTGATTTTGAGAGGTTGCCAAGGTGAAGAACTATAGAGAGAGAGGTCTTGTTTTTGTTTAGTTCTTGCTGTTTTCCCCCTAAATTTAGACTTTGTGTAGGTCTTTGAGGTCAGCCTTCCTGGATATGACTTCTCACCCATTTCTGTTTTATATCATAAATTAGACTGGTTAGAAGGCTTATATTTTCTTGAGATTCTATAAATTGAACACTGCTATTTTTCCTTTTATTATCTGGAGACTAAATAGCAAGTATAGACTGTATCTCTTCGAAGAATAGAATCATCAACTGGTCCACCAAAATCAGGAACCAGAGAGAATTCTTTGGAACTAAACAAGGCCAATCATATGCCTGAAGGAAGTGTGAGAGTAACCTATTTAAACTTCTGGTAGGAAAGATCTAGTTGAGGGAATAATATTTCACCTGAAACCTGCAAAATGAATGTTAGCCATTTTAAAGAGTGGTAGAATGGCTAGTAGAGGAAAGAGCATATTACGTATCATGGCTGTGGGGGGAGAAAGTTTGACTATGTGAAAGAAGAAAATGTGTCTGGGGCATGAAGAACACATTTGAATTTGGTACCATTGTAAGAAATTTGGATTTTCTTCTAAAGACAATGAACAGCCTCTAGAAGGGTTTAAGCAGAAAAGTGATGTGATCTGATTTATGTTTTTTGGTTTTTGTTGTTTCTTTCCTAAATCACTGGTTGCTTGAATGGAAAATAATTTAGATATGAATTAGAGTAGAAACAGAAAGATTAATTCAGAGGCCATTATTATAGTCCAGGTGAACATTTAAGAGAAGAAAATAGATTGTAAATATATTTTGAAGGTAGAATCTACTGGGCTTAATTGGAAAAATGTTCTTTGCAAGCCACTTCGTGGAAGCCCCTTAAACCTCTTCCTCCTTCCCACTTGGGCTATGATTTGTGCTTTCGCAGGATGACTGAGTCTGGATATCTATACAGTTATTACATTTTCAGGTTTTATAATTAAAGTGAAAAATTCTTTCATTAATGAGAATAGTAGAAGACATTATAAAGTTTATTTAGAGTGAAATGATAAAAATAATCATAAATGTTTATGTATAAGTGTATTTAAAAGCTTAGTGTACACAAATAAAACTGTCATATGCTACTTTGTATTCAGTAAGATCTTTTTCTTTTTCCGGTATAGGCAGCTGCTCTTTTGCCGCGTAACCTTGGGGAAATCATTCCTGCAGTTCAGTGCAATGAAAATGGCACATTCTCCTCCAGGACATCACTCAGTCACTGGCCGACCCAGTGTAAATGGCCTAGCGTTAGCTGAATATGTTATTTACAGAGGAGAACAGGTAAATCATTTTTATTTGTTCATCTTCAAAAATACTTTAGAGCTATACTTTTTCCTCTTCTTACTAATCTCAACAAGGTATATTTTCTTGAGAAGTGGGTTTCTTTTTAATTTTTTTTTTAAATAATTTCAGACTTACAGAAAAGTTACAGAAATAGTAAAGAATTTTTTTTACCCAGATTTTTCAAATGTTCTTTTTTTTTTTTAAGATTTTTTTAAATTGATTTTTAGAGAGAGGGGAAGGGAGAGGGAGAAACATCTATGTGAGAGCAACACATCATCAGCTGCCTCCTGCACACCCTCCACCAGGATTGAGTTCACAACCCGGGCATGTGCCCTGATTAGGAATCAAATCAGCAACCGTTGGGACGACCCCCAACCAACTGAGCTATACTGGCCAGGACCCAGATACTGATATTTTAATACTATCTCTCCTTTATCAGTATTTCCCTCCTGAGTAGGTGTTTGTACTTTTTTTAAAAAATATATTTTATTGATTTTTATAGAGAGGAAAGGAGAGGGAGAGGGAGAGAGAGTTAGAAACATCAATGAGAGAGAAACAGCGGTCAGCTGCCTCCTGCACAGCTTCTACTGGGGATATACCCCCAACCAAGGTACATGCCCTTGACCGAAATCGAACCTGGGACCCTTGAGTATGCAGGCCAACACTCTATCCACTGAGCCAACCGGTTAGGGCTATACTTTTTTTCTTCTGACCTACTTGAGAGGACAGTTCCTTTATCCTTAGGAACATAGGCATGTTTTTTTTACTCTTAAATCTATACTACAAATGTATTTCCTAAAAACAAGGAGATTTTCTAAAAATTGTCAAAATCAGGACCATTGATACAAAATATACCTAATCTACAGGCCTTATTCAGATTTTGCCAGTTATACTGGCTTATTTTTCACCTTTTCTAAAATACAGTTAAATAGAATTCTATATTTCATAGTTAATCTGCCTATAGCAAAGAAATGTGTAATTCCCTCTTGTTCTTAGTGACACAGATCTGGTCAAAAGCATCTCTAGATGGTGTTCTGAATTGGAGATATGTATTAGAACCATCTAGGTCATTAAAAACAGACAAACACATACTTAGTACTCCTTCCAGACAGAAATCAAGGTTAGGAGTGTTTTGAGAAAATGCTCTCACATGAATCTGATCCATAGCACTAAGTTAGAACTTCTTCCCTGAAGCTTAGGAATCCTTATGGTAAGTCTCTTAAAAAAAAAAAAAAGTCTTTGTTTACCAATATTTGAATTAATTTTTCTCTTTTAGGCTTATCCTGAATATTTAATTACTTACCAGATTATGAGGCCTGAAGGTATGGTTGACGGATAATTATTTTAGAAAGCTAATTCCACTGAACCTAAAATCATCGAAACAGCTGGTGGCCTCTTAATTTTTCATTGCTGAGAAAAATCATCTTGTTTGACAAGCCTGTGGCAACAAAAGAATAAAAAATGTGAAAGAAGTTTTAACATTCTGACTTGATAAAGCTTTAATAATGTACAGTGTTTTCTAAATATTTCCTGTTTTTCAGCACTTTAACAGATGCTATTCCAGGTTAAAACTGGGTTTGTCTGTACTAAATTATAAACAGTTAACTTGAATCTTTTATACAGTATGCATTGATTCTAACAGAAACTGTAATCCCTCAACAGAACTCATTTTACTAATCCAGAACTGTGTTCTTTAAAACACAGCATTTACACTGAATACAGTTTCATTTGTAAAACTGTAAATAAGAGCTTTTGTACTAGCCCAATATTTATTTACATTGCTTTGTAATATAAATCTACTGTTTCAGAATTGCAGTGGTTACAGATTTTTTTCATGTGTGCCCGCTCATCTGCACTTCATCCTGCATCATCGTGATTGGTCTTTACATTTGATTTCAGAGGCTGTGTTGAGTTGTCAGCCGAGACTTTGTCAGTTGGGAAAGATTTATTTATCACATTTAATTTGCTAATGGAAGTATTTATCTTTCATTAGAAATCTTTCCCATTTAAGAGCCTATTTCATGAACTCTCTGGGGATTTAATTTGTGCTACCATTATACGTATAAGATACATTCCAAAGAACTCTAACTATGGTAGTCCTGAATATTAAAGATGCTTCTTTACTGGCGTCAAACTCTAGGTTTTCTACGTTGGAAAATTTTTTCATGTCATTCTGTGAAAATTAGAGCAAATGCTTTTATTTTTATTTTTATTTTTAGAAAGATTATGTCCTGCCACTGAACAATTATGATGTTCTTTTCATGGAATATAAATAGGAAGTTAAGTTTCAGAGGTGGGAAGGATAATCCTGAATAATTTTCCAATATGTCCTAATCACTGTAAATGTAAGCAGAAAAAAATTGCAAATGGGAGTGAGTGGTTTTTTGTCCTAGTATTTTTTCCCTTGGCCTTACTCGTATATTTATAGCCAATCTATACACAATAGGTAAGCTCCACTCAGAACATGAAATATAGGTATCCTAGTTCTCTCCTGGCCTCCTGGATGGGCAGGTCCAGTGAGAAGGGTGCTTTCTGCTCTGGGCCACCTCATCATGACATTTCACCCAGTTGAAGATATGCTATCCCATAAAAATGCCATTCCTATCTTCTAATGTAAACTATCTCTTCCATGAAAAATGCTGAGGATTCTTAGTACAGAGACACAAGTTACAGCTTGGCAGTCTGTCTGTTGACTTTAGCTTCCTCATAAGTCAAGGCAAGGAAGAGTTTTACCCACTTAAGTCTTTGTAAATGAGGATGTTTCCATTCACCAATTTACCTTTGTTTTACATTTTACTCAGTTTCTAACTAATTGGTCCTTTACAGTAACTTGTACATAAAGTGCTAGAAAATCATGGTGGTTTTTTTGCCTTGATTAAGAGTTAATCAGAGTAAATGCATATCTGGAGTTTCTATCATGTAAGTTGTTTGGCAGCTGGAGAGGGAACGCTTACCCCATAAAAATGCCATGTAAATTGTGATTATTATTTGATATCAATCCTGACCTTTTAACTGGTTTTATACAGCTTTTTAATAATTACAAACATGATCCTAAAGTCATTTCTTGGAACTCAAATGAAGTATGCCAAATTTTATATAATTTTTCAGATTCTAGAAGCTCCCATGTTTTATAATTAGAAGACAATGAGGTGAATTGATGGAGTTTATATTTACATACCTTATCTCTCATCATTTAGCCCATAATCCTCACCCTATGAATGAATCTGGAATTGCTTATCATGTAAAATGATTGTGGTCTATGAGTTTACAATATTGCAGCTTGTGTTTCATCTAATCCATTGCTTAATGTGTTGTTTTTCTATAAATGATTATATTGTGGTTAATATGTTAGCATGGTGATATTTTCAGATAGCTTTTTGTTTGTTGGGAGCTTGGAGGGGGGTTGGTGGGGTTAGGGGATTTTTTTTTTTTTTGGAGTTTTTGCATGAAATATCTTACTTTATAATGATGGAATTGCCTTTTCCTTTGTTTTGTGAATTTTCTGAAGTGAGATTTAACTTTTTGTGTGAGTAGTACTATTATATTCATCTAGAGTGTCTTACTTGTACTGTATCACATTCCATACCCTCATTTAATTCTTAATAAACTGTTCACTTGTTTTTCCAGGTAGCATGGTAATTACTGAAGTAGTATAAGTGTGTTGAATGGACTTAGAAAATGAATTAAGATTATAATAAACCATGATTGCAGGAAAACATTGTATTTCTGAGTCGAATAGTGATAAAAATGCAGTTTAAAGATTGAAATATTGAAGATGGTGACCATATCATCTCAGCTACTTTAAGATTGAAAGTAGCTATAATATGCTTTTAGACAATTAGTCTACCCAACACTACTTTTGGCAAACTTTAAAACTCATTCCTTTGAAATCTTTCTTATAAAGAGGAGTATATTTTTGTTCTCCGTATTATATAAAAAATTATAAGTTTTCAAATCTTAAAATTAATGATATTTATTACTCTTGAAAAAAAGCATAGTAAATGTATTTTAGATTTCAGTATGCTGAATGTCCACATGTGTGTGTTCAATTCTCTACTTTTCATAGTAAGAGAATAATGGCACAAATAACCTATAAATCACAGCTTTAAATATATTTCAGCAGCTTGATCTTCCTGCTTCAGTTAGGACTGTATTAAAGTGTTTGCTAGTTAGTTCTAAGCATGCATTCCCATGTATGATATGACCCACTTATTTGTAGGGAGATGAAGAAAGAAAACATGCAAATAAATTTCCCTAAGCTTTTATGATTAATATCCCTGACTTGCCCTTTACCTACTGTTCCGTACTGTTAGAGTACTGGAGTGACAGAGGAAGCAAGTTGTAGGACCCTTTCTTTCCCTGGAAGTCTGTGATATTTTTGTAAAGTTAAACTATACTGTGGCCTTTTCACTGGCTCCTGAATTTCTACCACCCCAACCCTTTTTTCATGCTTACTAGCTAGGCAGGCTGTGTCTTAAAATATTTAATTATACCCTCATAGAAGGTTCTTGCTTTCCACATACAAGCCACCATTATCAGAAGTATCTTCTCTAATTCATTATCCGGCCACAATTGCCCCTAATCGAAGAAATCCCCCAAAAATGTACATACACTTTTTTCTGATAGCTCAGTTGATGTTTCTTTTCAGATTTAATCCATTGGAATTAGTAATTATTCAAAGTGTGTATATACTTTTTGGACACCCTATATATACAGAGCCCCCCCAAATAGTCTGCCAGTATACTTCTCAGCAATACTATACAAAAGTAGCCTGTGGGTAAGTTGGTCCACAGACATTATTAGCAGGTTATGGAGAGATGAAAAAAAATGAGGAAACTTTTAGAGCAGTTAGATATTGCTGCAATGTTTTTAAATTTTCTTTACAAAATAGTTTGCAAGAAATTAAATGGAAGAAAAAAATGGTCCTTCAGATCATTTGAAAGGTATAAAAGATACATGCTTTGTTTACCACTTGACCATCATTTAGCACATCCTGCCTGCCATATAATAATTCCTCAGAAAACTTGTTGAGTCAATAAATAAATTAGTAATTAACTACTTGGGCTCTAAGGTCAGATGGATTTGGATTTGAATTTTACCCTAGCCTTCACCAACTGTGTGGTCTTGAACAAATTACATGATCTGGGTAAGTTTTAGAGTACTTACAGGGTTGATGAGAGAACTAAATGATGCTCTTTGTTTTGTTTTTTTTCTAAATCATATTCTGTATATGCCATTAAGTATAATACTTAATAACTGCTTATTGTAATTATTTATTGTATTAATATTTTTCTATATGCTCCAGAACTAGTGATTGGGTTTTCTCACTTGTCATGGAGACATAGGACACAAAATTTTTAAAGCAGCAAGATTAGCCCACTGATACCTTCATCTAAATGAAATCTTTCCTGACTAGGCAGCTCAGTTGGTCAGAGCGTCATCCTAATACACCAAGGTTGCGGATTCAATCCCTGATCAGGGCACATATAAGAATCAAACAATGAATGCATAAATAAGTAAAACAACAAATCAGTCTTTCTTTCTCTTGTACACATTCTTTCTCTTTAATAAAAATGTCAGCCCTGCCCTGGCTGGTTTGGCTCAGTGGATAGAGCTTCGGCCTATCAACTGAAGGGTTCTAGGTTCTTTTCCGGTAAAGGGCACATGCCCAGGTTGCATGCTCAATCCCCAGTAGGGAACATGAAGGAGACAGCCAATCAGTGATTCTCTCTCATTATTGATGTTTCTCCCTCTCCTTCTCTGAAACAAATAAAAATACATTTTTTTTAAAATGTCTACCCTACTTAAAAATATATTTTTTAATAAATGAAATCTTAAGCTCAAAATGCAAAGTATATAAATCCCTAGGTTCCTGAGGATCCCACTTAGAAAATTACTGATAAAAGCATCAAATGAGATATGGCAACATGATTGGATAAGGAAAATATATCCATAACCCAAGCTTTGTCATTCCTACAGTGCAGAAAAACAAACCACTCAAATGGACTCATATTCAAAAATCCAAAACAGCCTCCCCAGTGTGGCTCAGTGGTTGAGTGTTGACCCATAAGAGGTCAATTCCCAGTCAGGGCACATGCCTGGGTTGCGGACCTGATCCCCAATAGGGGATGTGCAAGGTGTTTCTATCTCTCTCTTCCTCTCTAAATTCAATAAAAGACATTTTTTTTTAAGTCCAAACAATCTATTTTGAACACAAGTCTTCAGACACAATCTTGGAAGATTAGTGCATACGTACACACACTTAGAATAACTGGGATAAGGCTATTTAAAATGACAGGAGGAGAAAGCATAAAAACCATTATAAAAGAGGGTTGATGAGAGAACTAAATGATGCAAAGTAGATTTGGAAAACAGCTTTTGAAGACTAAAAAATATATAATTAATGAAATTAACTCAGTGGGCAGATTAAACCACAGATTGGTGAACTAGGAAATAAATCAGAAGACCCAAATTGTAACAGGAAAAGATTGGAACTAGGAAAGGCATAAGGAAGAACAGAATGAGAAAGTCCAATATAAAGAACAGGATAGTGGCCAAGGGCACATGCCCTGGTAGTGGGCTTGGTCTGCAGTGGGGAGGTGTGCAGGAGGCAGCCAATCAATGATTCTCATCATTGATCTTCCTCTCTGAAATCAATAATACATTTTTTTAAAAAACAGGATGGGAGAGATTTGAAGATTTTTTCACAATTCATAATGAATATAAATCCTCAAAGAGGCATAACAAATATCTAGTAGGGTGATTAAAAACAACTCTGCTTCTAAACATGTAGTAGAATTGCAAAAGACCAAAATCTAAAAGCAACCAAAGAGAGCCCTGGCTGGTTTGGCTAAGTGGATAGAACGTTAGCCTGTGGATTGAAGAGCCCAAGGTTCGATTCCAGTCAAGGGCACATGTCCAGGTTGTGGGCTTGATCCCCAGTGGGGGCTTGCAGGAGGCAGCTAATCAATGATTTTCATCGATGTTCCTATCTCTTCCTCTCTGAAATAAAAATTTTTTAAAAATTAATAAAAGCAACCAAAGAGAAAATACATTAACTACAAAGGAATAATACACTGACAGCAAGCAGACTTTCCTTGGCAGCAATAAAGGCTTGAAGACAAATACCTTTTAAGTGCTGAGAAGAAGGGGAAAGAAAAGTATGTTAGCCTTGAATTCTCTAACATAGATAAATTGTTATTCAAAAAAGAGGACAAAAAACACATTTTCAGATTTTGCTGAAAGAACTCAGGATAGTACTTCAGAAAAAGAAGACAAATCCAGAAGGACAGAATGATTCAAGAAGCATGGGGTGAGCAAAGAGATTGGTAAACAGACTGAAATATATCCATGTGTAAAGAGAGAATATGAAGGGTTTTATTAACCCCTTTAATAACATTATCAATCATAGTTACCATATACTAAATTCCTACACCATGAGCCACATAATTCCATATGGATCCTCTTTCAGGTGAGGGAACTAGAGCTCAAGAGTTAAACTTGCCCAAAGCCGAGGCTGATATGTCTTCTTAGGATTCTCTTTCCCTATGTTCCTCAACCCTCCAAAGTCTGCTGTGCTTTTGGGGAGCAGTACAACAGCCCTAAGGGGACAGGAGTCCTTCCTCCAGGCTCTGGGAATGCTGTTCGTTGCCTGTACAACAAATCGGTAGATCTCTGGCTTCTGGAACTTACAGTCTCAGATCAAGGGTAGTAATAACAGTGTGTCTGTCTTGGAGCCAGGACTCCTCCCCACCTCCATCAGCCTGCAGATTTGGTCAGAGGAGTTTCATGCCCCTAAAGGCAGAAAACTGTTCCAACTTGCCTTAGAAGAGGTTTGAACTGAGAAGGAAGTTGAAAATCAAACTGCCTACCTCAGCGCCTTCCCTCTTGAAAATTGCTGAAAAGAATGTTTTTACTTAGAATCTCTAAACAGCTGAATTTAAAACTGAACAATGGATGAACTGATGGATTCTGGGTGAAGCTATAATCCAGAGGTTGAAACTGATTTCTGTTGACAATTGCAACCATACATATTTGTCAAGAAGAAATAGGGGGAACTCTTCCTGGGAGTGTCTGTCCTAGAAAGAGTAGAATGTTTCTGTTCTGACCACAGCATGAATAAAGGAAATGACCTGGCTGAAGTTTAAAAGATTTTAATATAAAAAGGCTAGCAGATTCCAGTGGAAGCGAATATAGTCAATTTGTATTTATAGGCAAGGATTAAATAAACTAATCTGACAGTCTATGTGGGCAATTGCTGGGGAACAAGATAGATCCATCTTCGTGCAAAGAATTGTGAATGAATGAGAATCCATGGCTCAGTGGGCAGGCAGGGCATAGGGGAGACCACCAGTCCAGATAATCAGACATTCATGTTTCCCACTGTTTTGTTCTATTGTATCCTAATGTGAGAAGCTGTTTTCCAGTTCCCCACATACAAAGCTCTTTATTGGACTTTACTGATGCATGATCCCTGCTGCTTGACTCAAACTGCCAGCCTCAGAAAGAGTTTTGCTTGATGGTGTCTGGCAGTTCAGCTTTGCCCCCAAGTAGATTTATGAGCTGTGAAAGATGGTCAAATTAACACGCTAAGCATTCCTGATAGGATTAGAAGATTGGAGACAAGCTGGCATTTGCATACCATCCTGATGTAACACAAAAATGTTACATCTTCATGTCTTCCCAGCCCTTCCTGGTGGGGCTTGGAGGGGGCAAGTAAGAGGTGACACCACACACCCTTCTCCCAGCTGACAACACAAAGTGTCACCACGATTCCAGATGATGTCATTTGGCATTTAGCATCTAATAGCATCTTTCAATCAAAAGGACTGAATTTATGTGGTAACAGCACTTACTTTCAGGGCTGGATATCTGTCCATGATCCTCATCTTTTCTCTGGGATGGGATTAACTCCTCCAAGTGCCGTGACAGGTACTAGGGGTGAGCCTCAAAACATCCACTTAAGTAATAATGTGAATTACTGATTGTAACAGTAAAGCACATTTTATTGTAGAAAATTTGGAAAAGGCTATAAAATAACAGCAAAGTAAAAATCACTCATTATAGAAATAACCCACTATCAACATTTTAGTGCAATTATTTACAGTCTGTTTTCTATGCGTACAAATAATTTGTTGTTTTTAACAAAGCCAGATCATATTGTTCAACCTGAATCCTTTCTTATATCTGTAGCATTTTCCCATTTACCAAATACTCTCTTTTTGAAAAGATTATTTTTAATGACTGTGTTGCACTCCATCACATAGAATAAAGTATTTTAACTTCAGTTATCCGGGGGTGAGAAGCAAGTATCCTCAGAACATCCCTGCAGAACTATGGAAAGGATGTTAGGGGGAAAAGTTAGTAGGTAAATGTCTGATCTTTCCAGCAGCACACAGGTCTAACTGGTACAACACCAAGAAAATATTAGATTCTCCCGGCCATTGTGGTTCAATGGTTGAGCATCTACCTATGAAGCAGGAGGTCATAGTTCGATTCTGAGTCAAGGGCACATGCCCAGGTTGTGGGCTGGATCCCTAGCGGGGGAAGGAAGCAGCCAATCAATGATTCTCTCTCATTGCTGTTTCTGTCTCCCTCTCCCTTTCTCTCTGAAATCAATAAAAATATATTTTAAAAAGAAAATGTTAGATCCAAGAGCTCACAAGAACCATGAATCAAAATGAAATATGCCTGAGTCTTGCCTAGGTGAGTTGCATGACAATTACCAAACATGATACTTATCAGAATCACCTGGGAAATCTTCAGGTTAAAAATAGTCTCCCAAGGGCTGCCCCACAGGCTCAATCTGGCAAGATCCGAGTGGGGTCCAGAAATCTGTATTTTCCACCAGCACTCTGGGTGGCTCAATAGAGCTTATGCTCAACCCAGACCTGAAAAAATCCCAGTGAGTGGAGAGAGTGCTTTCCAGTCAGATGCTGGCACAGGGGGGAGCTCTTTCCCTCTGAGCCTCAGTTTCTCACAGTATTAAATGAGGGGAAAGATTATACATGTCCTGCCAACCATGAGGCTGAGCTGAGGTAATGTCTGTGAAAATACTTGGCAAATTATAAGCTGCATATAAATGTGAGGAGGCGTTACCTCATTGTGCCCAAGAAGAAAGGGTATTTGGAAAAGCCTGATTTATTTTCAGGGCTCGACAACAGCTCCCAGCTACTTTGGGGGAGTCTGCTTCAAAATCCACATTTATTTTCTTGCTAAACATTCTCCTTCCCTGTCAACGGGCTTTGCCTGTGACTGGCTTCATTTTACTAGTAGGTCAGCTTTCGCTTTTCAGGGTTTTGTGCTGATTGGTTGGTTTCAGAGGATCAGACTCCTTATTGCATTGGGTATGGAACTAATGAAAAGAGTGTCCTCCCTCCAGACCTTGTCCTGGTCCTGGCCCCTCAGAGGTCCCTGAATTTGGAGCACCTTTGTGGCTTGAATCTAGGTCACAAAAGATTGTCCTTTTTTAGTCCCATGTGGTCACAGTTGCACCCAGTGCTTCGGGGAAAGACCAATGAAATAGGAATGCCTGGCTTCTGCCTTCCTGCTTCCCTACAGAGATGCAAAGGTTTGTAGAAGTTAATAAGTAGAACCAGTGTGGGGTTCACTCTCTGGGGCTCTCCAAATCAACTTCTTGTATGTGCTATTTAGTTAGGGTTCTGGTGGGTCTCTTACAAAGTCAGAAAATAGCACCCTCTCCATGGAGGAGTTCACACTCTGTGGTCTCTGATCTAATGAAAATGCAGGCTGCTTCAGCTGGATTAAGAGACGTTTTCCTTCTCTTTTTTTAAAGTGCCTCTAGGCCTGCAACTACTCTTTAGAACAAGAGATAAAGTGCAAGAGCAATTTATGACCATGACCAGGGCAGAGAGAACCTTCATTTCCAGCTCTCACAGCTCACAGCTAACATGAAGGAATATTCTTTCCTGTGCCCTCTTTCCTTGGTCTGTTCTTGACCTTTCATGATGGATGTACTCATAATTTTGACAGGTCTTGTGCTTTTTAATAAATAGAGGGGAAACATTTGGAGATAGAAACAATAATCCTTTAACCTTTGCCTCTCTGTGATAACTAAAGCACAAGATGAAGATGAAGCAGGTGAATTGAGAGAAGTTTTTTTCCCACCAGTTGTTAAAATGCTCCAATTTACCTTCTCTTTACCTCAGGACCAGCCATGGTAATGTTTAGACCCAAATTAGCTTCATATTTCTTTCTTCAAGAAGCTTTCCCTCAGTCCCACTCTCTCATCACCTCCACACACCTGTGGGGGGTCCCTCCTAGGTTACTTACTCTTTCATAATACGAGCCCCTACACGTGGCGTCCCTTTTCAGGAATGCTGGGAGACTCTTTTATTTGTATTGATTTGAGAGAGAGAGAAACATTGATTTGCTGTTCCACTTATTTATGCATTCATTATTTGCTTTTTGAATGTTCTCTGACCAGGAATCCAACCTGAAACCTTGGCATATTTGGGAGGATGCTCTAACCAACTGAGCTATCCACCCAGAACTCCTGGGAGATTTTTGAGGGCAGGACCAGTGTCCATCTGACTTACTTTTGAATTACCAGAGCCTAGATTCTCATAAGCTAGATACTAGTTGTAAGAGTGTGGGTTAATTTTATATTTGGACATTTTAATTTATTCATACTGTACATGCCAATTTACTTGCTCTGATGATGAAAGTGTCGTTATGTTTTACCCACTTGATCACGTTTTTTCAGTCATTTAATCATGTAATAAAAATGAAGCATTTTTACTATTTTATGTTCTATACTACTCGCCCAGTGCATGAAATTTGTGCCCGGGGAGGGAGTGTCCTTCAGCCCAGCCTGCTCCCTCTTACATACAATACAGCTGGTACTATGTGAATTCAGAATGTTATTATCACAAAATCATAGAAGGTTGTAGTGGACATAATTTTGAATTGTCTAGTCCAAACTTTTATAAATATTGGAATTGCCTTTTCAAAGATTTTGAATGCTTTTGTCCTAAGAAGTTTAACCAACTTTTGAGGCAACTCGTTTTCTGTGAAAGAACGGGGGACTCTGGCAGGGCTGAGGGGACTGGCGCCACCATCATGTGGCTATATTTGTGATGGTGTGATGGTCAATTTGCATATTCCCTCTTTCTTAGATAGGATATCTTATAAATATTTTAGGGACTATGGCAAGCTGAAGTTCTCAAAAGATTTAAAAATGTGGTTTGGCCGAGACCTGTTTGGCTCAGTGGATAGAGCGTCGGCTTGCGGACTGAAAGGTCCCAGGTTCAATTCCAGTTGGGGGCATGGACCTTGCTTGCAGGCATATCTCCACTGTGGGTTGTGCAGGAGGCGGCTGATCGATGTCTCTCTCTCATCTCATCGATGTTTCTGACTTTCTATCTCTCTCCCTTCCTCTCTGAAAAAAATCAATTAAAAAAAATGTGGTTTGTCACAAGGTTAAGTGATTTGACTTAGCTCAGGAGTGTTACTTATGAAAATGTGTATTTACACTTAGGTTTTGTAGACTTAAACTCTGATTTTGCTATTATGTAAGAGTTTATAACATACACATTTTATAAAACTGGACAAAGGCAATTGAGTAAATGTGTCCCCATTTGATAATTTTCATATGGATTCAATGAAAGGGCATTTACACACCCACATACACACACATATTTCTGAAGTTGTAAAATGCTTTATTTTCAAAATTCATACAAAGAAACAGATCTGCAAACACAGACCCCCTTGTAACCCTGCGGAAGGGGTCATATTACCAGTTGGGCGACCTGCGAGGGCTGAAAGGGAGTGGCTTTCAGTACCATGATAATTGTCTCCACGTTGTGGGCCTCGCATTGCTGGTTTCTGCGACGCCCACAGACTTATTAATGTCTGGCTTTGTGACCACTTCTGGCCTCAAGAATGGTGGAGAAGATAACATGACTGCAGGGCACGGGGTGGGGGGTCCCGGAGGGGCAATGGCCGGCCAGTGGGAAGGTCGAGCGTGGAGGGGCGACATCACCCCACCAGCACAGGCCACCGCCTCCATTCAGGGGCCAAATGTGGGCAGGCAAAGGATGCTCAGAGCGATTAACCCTGTGCTCGCCTGCCGTTAGCATCACCTGGCACCCGGAGCACCAACCGCTTTGGCAGCACCGCCCAAGTTCATTGAGTTCATGGTCCTCTACATGGACCCGTGGTCCCTTAGATGCTGCCTTTTTTTTTTTTTAACCATTTAATCACCATAATTACTTTCCCCAGAACCACATATTCTCACCACAATTCAAATAATTTAGAAAATAGTTTAAGGTAATCGTGGGTCCCCAGGAAGCCAACGTAATTGTAATTGGCTTCCTGGCTGGGAGTGACGACACAGCGTCCCGAAGAGGGAAGCCCGCACCAGGCAAGCTCTTACAACTGCAGCCGCCTCCTCCGCACTTGGCCTGTGGGGACAGTGAGGCAGAGGCCTGGTCTCTCTTTTCTCCCCTTCTCTGACACGTGGTTACATTCGGAAGTAGACGAATGGTCCATTTCCAGTTAGTTTTTCTTAAAACTTTTATTTAGAAAATACTCAAATGTGCGGAATCGTTGTAAATGTAATGCAATAGTGCAAATAAACAGTCCCTTTATCCTTCTAGCTTTATTACTGGCTAACATTTTATTATATTGCTTTATCAACTATCTGTCTAGAGATATATTTTTCTCCTAAATTATTTGAAAGCATATTGTAGACCTCATGACATTTTACTCTGATATAATTTTTCACACCGGAGAAAATGAACCCTAATTAAGTAATAATCCCTTCAAATATAGACCATATTTACATTTTCTCTGTTGTTCCCAAAAAATGCCTTTGAACTAAGTTTTTTTTTTAATCCAGAATAAAGATGGATTGCATTGCTTCTAGTTATGTTATTTATTTTTACGGTAATTTTCTTATAAGATTTTTATTATTTTTAACCTGCACAGCACACTTCTGGAATTTAAATTTGGGTACTGTGGTTATTCTAGATCTGTCGTTTCCCTCAGGTCAGCACATTTTTAAAACAAGATTTTTGACAGAAATACTTGGTTGCTAAGCTTCCAGTACACATCTTGGTCTTCATGTGCAGACCAACCAACGTGGCGTCTGACCCAAACCTGCTGCGACAAAGCTCCTTTTCCTCAGCCCTCCTTTCAGAACCATGTCCCCGAGGGCTCCTTTCCATTTCCTCTGACCGCCCCTTTGGACTCATAATGCCTGTACTCTTCATAGGCAACCTTTACAAATAGTTTTTAAAACTTTTCCGGAGTCCTGTCACTGTTTTTATTACATATGTGGGCCTCAGAATTCTTTTCCTATAGTCCTATTGCCTCTCTCCTGGCTTATCTATAATCAATGTGTATTCAGTTCATGCTATATCACACACACACACACACACACACACACACACACACACACTGCTCAGAACAGTTTCATAAAATTGGCACCAGTGATATTATCTCCACTTTAATTTGTTTTATTTATTGATTTGAGAGAGAGAGAGAGAGAGAGAGAGAGAGACATTGAGTTGCTGTTCCCTCTGTTTATGCATTCATTGGTTGATCTTTGTATGCGCTCTGCCTGAAGATTGAACCCGAAACCTTGGCATAATGGGACGATGAGCCTGTTTCTTCACTCATAAAATGCCATCTCATGAGGTAGATAAGGGGACATATAAGAAGATGCTTTTCAGTCTGGCAGGTGCAGCTCAGTGGTTGAATATCAACCTATGAACTAGGAGGTTATGGTTCAGTTTCCAGTCAGTCAGGTCACATGCTTGGGTTACTGGCTGGATCTCCAGTGTGGGAGCCAATCAATGATTTTCTCTCATCGTTGTTGTTTCTCTCTCTCTCGCTTACTCTATAAAAGAGAAGGCCTCCTCTGCTATTTTGAACAAATCTATGACTAGGCAGTAGTCATCGTTTAGGGGTGCTAGGAACTTGAGGCTGCAGCCAAATAACCCTGCTGGCCCCTCCTCTCTTAACACCCTACAGCTGGTCCCAGGAGGCTAATTATCCTGCTTGCAAATAAGAGCTCTCCAGCCTTCCGTCTGCCCCAGCCTTCCTCCGGCAGCCTATTTGCTTTTTGGCACACATTTTGCCATCCTACACTGAGGTCCTCCTTCATTCTGGGTGACTCACTGAACGTTTTTATAACACTGTAGGTGCCAGGCATTCACAGTTACACAAAGTGGTTTCACCCTCCAGATTTTCCTGAGGGTTTCTGTTATGGATTTTAACAGGGCTTTGCAGGAACATCCACACCCACCTAAGAAAATGGTTGCCTACCCACATGGTTGAGACTGCTGGTATGAGCTAAGGCATTAGGATATGCTGTCCTAAACATCTTTTTTTGCTGTAGGCCTGCTGCTGCTGGTACGTTTTCAAAATACTCCAATCGGTCCTGACCGGTTTGGCCCAGTGGATAGAGTGTCTGCCTGTGGACTGAAAGGTCCCAGGTTTGATTCTGGCCAAGGGCATGTACCTTGGTTGTGGGCACATCCCCAGTGGGGAGTGAGCAGGAGGCAGCTGATCAATGTTTCTAACTCTCTATCCCTCTCCCTTCCTCTCTTTAAAAAAATCAATAAAATATATATATTAAAAATTTTTTTTTTTAATTTGTGTTGATTTTTTACAAAGAGGAAGGGGGAGGGATAGAGAGGCAGAAACATCGATGAGAGAGAGACATCGATCAGCCGCCTCCCACAAGCCCTCCACTGGGGATATGCCCGCAACCAGGACACATGCTCCTGACCGGAATTGAACCCAGGATGCCGCAGTCCACAGGCCGATGCTCTCTCCACTAAACCAAACCGCCAAACCAGTTTCAGCATATATATATATATATATAAAATGCTCCAATCATGTGTACGTGTGTGTGTGCGCACGCATGCGCTCTGTTGTATTGTGTTTTGTTTAGCTTTGCTTTGCCTTTTTTAAAAAATTAATTGAAAGCATTTCTGAGCCTTGGGCATTGTGGAAAGGGATAAGAAGAGAGAAAGGTAAATAGCTGCCTTTAACTGCTGGTAAGTATTTCATTCCAGGGCACTGCCAATGAATACTTACATATGACTAAACATAAACAGTGACATCTCCCCCTCCTGAGGTCCCTCACTGGCTGTCCTCCCTTCATCTCTCTCCCCCCTCTTCAAACCAATGCAAAAGGGCCCTATCCCTGCCTCGATTTGGAGAAGAATCCTTCTCATTGTGGTCATTGTGCATGGAAACAAAAGAACATCTGGATCAAAGGTTTAGGGTCTTCAGCCCCACCACGATCACATGACCACCCAGCTCAAAGGAGGCAACTGTTAACTGAAGTGCTGGTCCGAAGCTTCTTGCCTTTCATGGAGAGTTCCCGTGGTTACCTAGAAACAGTCCCCTCACATCATTTACATTGCCTTGCACTGTGCTACCAACAGGCCTCTGGGAAATTCTGTATTTAGCCATTTCAAGTTGTACCCTCAATGAAAGCATCCTCCTCCCCCCATACCCCCTCTCTGAAACATACAACCCTGCATTCCTCCTGCCCCCAGATTCATTTTGGTTTTCCTTTAGAACTTTAGAAACAATTTGCCTAGTTCACATAGCCCCCCAAAATCCTGCTGGTGGTTTTATTGAAATCATGTTTAAATGTATAGATTATTTATGGGTTGAAAAAAAAATAATGTGCATGCTTCTTATGTAATAATAAAATAAACTCATCTGTAATTTCATTTTTATGGCTTTCTTTTCTGCCCTTCAAAGTATTTCTGTATTCTTCATACAGCTCTTGCATATTTCTTATTGAGTTTATACTTAGACATTTTACCTTATTATTAATGGCATCTTCCAACATCCTTTCTTCCTGCTTATCTGCACATGATGACCACTCAATAATTTCAACATGGCTGAAGCCAACATCGTATTTTGAAAAGGAGAGGAGGGCTTCGGTCTGCTTTCATGCCTGCTTTTAAAAAATGAAACGGTAAAGAGTTTGAATGTGGTGAGCCAGAGGTCACCGGAGGGACAAACGAGGGGTAAATTCATCAAAGCTCTGCAGCCCCTGAGTCTGGTCAGGAAGCAAGGAGAGTTGTTCTTTGAAGTTGTAAGAAAGCCGTAGAGCTGGGAGGTCAGCTGTAGTCCCCAAGCCTTCAAGACCAGAAACATTCTCTTCTCCTTTCAAGTTCTCCTCATTGAAGATCCCGCATACCATTGTTCTCATCCTTGGATAATTCTCTCTTCAACAACTATACATTTCCTGCTTTTTTCTTTTGATGCTCTTCCCAGTTGAGATGCAGAGTTGCTGATTGCCATTTTGTGTAAGTGCCCTTTAAGAGTGAAAGTCGCTCCGGATGCCTGCATTGGTATACTAAAGGAAATGGAAGCACCAAGGATGTATTTATTGCAGGCTTGCAAGGTGCCAGGCACTGTGCTTTTCGTGAGAATCTTATTTAATCCTCCCAACAACCCCTTGGGGGAATTACTATTATTTTTTCCCTATTTTACATAGAGGAAGACTGAAGGTCAGAGAGATGAAGTAAATTGTCCAAGGTCATGCAGCTGGTTAGTAATAATACCGAAATTTGAACCCATGCATGTTGGTCTCCTTCACCTAAACTTATAGTAGCTTTTAGCTGTAGTATATTTTTTTTGTGACGGCAGAAGAAAAAAGACCTGGCTCACGCTTTGACCAAACTGAGACATTAGCCTTTTATTAAATGGGGTGCAGTGCTCCAATCTCCCTTTAAATGAGAGCCCATCATGAGCAGTATAATCAGCAGCAGCACCTTCAGAATCCACCGTGCTCACACCAAGAACATGTTCTTCCTGGGCCATACTGGAGCACAAATATGTTTATGAGTTGCCAAGAGTTAGACTTACTAGGAGAAGCAGATGAAGGTATGGCCCAGGAATTTCAGGTTTATATTGTTTCTTTTCTTGCCTATTTTAAAAAATATATTTTATTGATTTTAAAGAGGAAGGGAGAGGGGGAGAGAGAGAAACATCAATGATGAGAGAGAATCACTGATTGGCTGTTTCCTACACACCTCCCACTGGGAATCAAGCCTGCAACCCAGGCATGTGCCCTTGGCCAGAATCAAACCCAGGACTCCTCAGTTTGTAGGCAGACGCTCTATCCATTGAGCCAAACCAGTTAGGACTCCTCTGTTCTTTACCTCAAGCTGACATCTCCCAGATAGGCTTCCCAGATAACCATACCTACACTCACCTTCCATGTTCCTAATCTTTTACATGTAGAAACTTAATTTTTTAAAAAATATATTTTATTGAATTTTTACAGAGAGGAAGGGAGAGGGATAGTCAGAAACATCGATGAGAGACATCGATCAGCCGCCTCCTGCACACCCCACTGTGGAGATGTGCTTGCAAGCAAGGTACATGCCCCCGCCAGAATTGAACCCGGGACCTTTCAGTCCGCAAGCCGCCGCTCTATCCACTGAGCCACACTGGTCACGGCGAAACTTAATTTTTATTGTTGTGGTTAGGTTTTGTTTTCTAATGGTTTCATGGTGTAATCCTAAATTTCAGATTGTTGAAGGCTGGCTCTACATCAGGGTACCCCCATGCCCTGCCCCCTTCCTTAGCACCAGAGTCCAGGGAATTTGGAACAGCATCCAAAGATATTAGTTTATTGTTTAATTATATTAACTGGCTTTAAACTTTACTCTTCTTCAAGGAAAGGAGAGGTAATATTTATTGGGTACCTATTGCATGTCAAGTATTGTGTGGTGCTGAGTAGTAGCCAATGTATCACATAATTTATTCTTCATGGTAACCCTCAAAGTTAGATGTTATTGTTATTGAACAAGAGAAGAGAGAAACGTGAAGAAGTTAAACCTTCTCAAAATAACGCAGAGTAAGTGGCTGGCAGAACTAATATTCAAACCGATCACGTCTGACTCAAAACCAGTGCTCCCCCACATCACAGAGCTGCCTCCCAGGGCCAGAACTTGAAGGAGGCAAGTGAGATGGGTGAGGCTCTTGCCTAGAGTGCACAATAGAAGGCAGTCCCAACAAACACAGTCATCAAAATAAATATTTTAATGCAACATTTTAAAAATCAAAAATAATACAAAACAATCCATGAGGAACAAAGTACTGAATTTTGAAATGAAGATGGGATCATTATTACTGGTTTTCCTTTTGCCTCAGGCTTCAGCAGAGCTTCCCACAGCAACAGCCACTGAGCCTGCCTTTATTTAAAATCTTAAGCTGAGTCACTGAGTGAAAGCTTTGTTTTAGAAAATTAATATGTTGGGGGTGTGAAGGACAAACTGAAAGGTAAAGACTTTGAAGGTTTAAAAAATGTTGCCTAGTCAAAATGAGTTAAGAAAAATTCCACTATTCCCTTTTAGCTCTGTGCTAAATAACTTGGGAAGTAGTACAATCAGAACAAGATGGTCTGATGCTTTTAACAAATTCTCTGTCTTCCATAGACTGAGCTACAGATGCCTTGCTACTTCTAATGCCCCCGCTGTTGCCAGCTCTAACCATAACCCAGGTTGTGTCTGGCAACTTTCCTTTCACTCCTAATGGCACCCCCAGGGGGAAATTCCCATGTTTCCCCTGTACAGCCTCTTCATTATTTTAGAGATTTTGATCCTGTCTTTTCCCACCTGCATGTTTCGCCTTCTAGCTTAACTTTCCAAGTTTTCCAAAGCTCCAGATACAGAAGCCTTTTCTATTTCACTGGTCATTTTGGTTGTCTTTCTCTAGGTCTTTTCTAACTCCATGATCTTTCTGGGGTTATAACATGTAGTACTACATACAGCACTTGTTGATTTTCACACATTATCTTCTCTATGAAAAACTATGTATAGGTTTTCAGAATGCTAGTAGTGTGCCTTAGGGACCTCAGATTTAACCAAGCCCAACTCCTCTCAAATGTACATTTCAGAGATATTGGAACTTAACCAAAGTCACTCAGGATGCTGATGGTAGAATCTGTCCATTTCTCTTCCACTGCAAAGCAATTGGTCCCTCTTAGTCTGTATCCTGTTCCTGAGACAGAGTCCTAGTATATATCTTCTTCTTTTTTTTAATAAATATATATTTTATTGATTTTTTATGGAGAGGAAGGGAGAGGAATAGAGTTAGAAACATCAATTAGCTGCTTCCTGCATTCTCCCCACTGGGTATGTGCTCGCATCCAAGGTACATGCCCTTGACTAGAATCAAACCTGGGACCCTTGAGTCCACAGGCCGACGCCCTATTCACTGAGCCAAACTGGTTAGGGCTAGTATAGCTCTTCTTAAACAAAGCAGCAGAGAAGTAGCAACGTACACAGTGTACTTGGCCTACAGAGTTTGGCCTTTCTCTCTGTCATAGTGGTAAGTTCATCAACCAGCCAAAGGACACACAGGAAGGAATTGGTAGTTGTCCTATATGGAGAGGTAAAACAATGGTTCTAGACAGTGCTGTTTTATTCCAAATATCCTTTTTTTTTTTAGTATATTTTTATTGATTTTTTTACAGAGATGAAGGGAGAGGGATAGAGATTCAGAAAGATGAGAGAGAAACATCAATTAGCTGCCTCCTGCACAATCCCTACCCGGGATGTGCCCACAACCAAGGTACATGCCCCTGACTAGAATCGAATCTGGGGTCCTTGAGTCTGCAGGCTGATGCTTTATCCACTGAGTCAAACTGGCCAGGGCCCAAATACCCTTTTCTGATGACACCCCAATTTTGCCAATCTTTTTGAAGAAAGTATACATTGTTCCATATATCTAGGGAGGAGTCTGCAGTTATTCTGAGCTTCCTTTCTTTGGTCCAGATGAATTTCATCTAGTGGTCAATGTTACTCAAATGTGATTTCACAAACCTGGCCTGAAACTGTGTGCAATATGAATATTTTTTGCCAATTGTATGAATACAAGAATGTATAGAATTGGTAAAAGACCGGTGGTTTACATTTCTTAGAGGCCAAAGAGGAAAAAGTTCAAGAGATGTTCGGTATCTGTAAGATTGTTGCATTGACCATGATTTTAAAGGGGAGGAGGTAAGAAGAACAGAAGGTTGGTAAAAGATAAAAACCTTCTATTGGGCAGTGACTTAAATGGGCTTAGGCCTGTAACATGTAGAAAGTCGATTGATAAGATGTGTAGGAGCAATGGAAAACTCCAGAAAATATGCCTATTCTAAAGGGAAGCCAAGAGTAGGTGTCGGTCAATTATTGCCATGCAGGAAGGTGGGTCCAATGTTGCTAGATCTGATTTTTCAAGACAATCCAGAAATCCGGGTTTTTAATGAAATTACCTGATTTTTTAAATGCTGGCAACAAATCCAATGTGGGAGGGAGGAAAGAAGAGAGAGGAAAAATGAAAGTGAACCAACCACATGCAAGCCAAATGGAACAATGATAGGGCCCAGGGTTTGCCAGTTGGTAACTCTTGTCTTATAGACTTCTTTCTTGTCTTTCCCAACAATTCAAGGTAAGTTTAGCAACTTACTTCAAGATAAACTCAGAATTAGTTCCAATGCAGTCATAATTTCCATTGTCCTGTCAGTTCTTTAAACCTATCCACACAGTTTTTATTGGGAACCTAACATGTGCAAAGTCTCTCATTACATCTTATTTAAAATGAAATATGTTACCAATTAATTACATGAAAGAGAAATATAGCTTCCATAACGACCCAAATGACTCTGAGATACATACTCACATGTTAGCGCGTTTTAAAAAATAAAAACTTATTTTTTTAAAAAACCTACTGGAGCACTCAGTTTCTACAATTCACTTCTGAATTTAGAAGGTTAACAGGAAAGTTTCAGAACATGAGGCATCACTGTTCACAAGTAGCACTTGTAAAATCATTCATTCGAGTCCATTTTGACAATGAATGGCTCCTATCCCTGTAGACACCATCTATATTACTAAGCAGCATCCAAGTTCATATTAATTCAGGAAAAAAAAAAAAGGTTGGAAACCCTGTCGGCTGATTAGGTGACAAGACATTATACAATCCAACTTGGCTCAAGCTATCAATTGTTCGTGATTACATTTTAATAGGTGCGCTAAACAGCACACATTGTATCAGCTCCCCACGTGAGATTCACATCACTTTAGTCACTTCCCCCTTTTATTTCTTTTCAGTCTCTCTGTACCCAGTCTACAGTTTTTACGCATTTAAGGTATGCCTACTTCTCTCCCCACTATTTCTTCTGGTCTCCATCAGGTCCGAGACTTCAAATTTGTTAAACTTCTCCGCTGTCTGGAGAGTCTTCACATCCCCTTACATAACACTCTCATCCCAAACTCCCATCCCCACCTCCAGGCAAACCTGGACTCCTCCCCCCTCTCTATCCCCTATCCTTTCCTGTCCTAAGGGGCCCTTCGCTCCTGCTCCAGCGGAGCGCCTTCTCCCCCGGCGCCCACCCCCTGCATCTCTTCTTCCCGGGCCGGCCAGCTCAGCCATTCCAAAAACTAACGAGGAGGTGGCAGAGGGAGTGCCACTTCTCCGCACAGTAGGTCTCCGCGAACTTCGCATTCTCGCCCAGCCCGTCGGCGTCTGGCCCGGTCCCCAGGGGTCGCTCCGAGAGCGCCTGCCTCCGGCCCCCTTTCGTCTCCTTCTCCGAGGGCTTCCCTCTGGGGGGCGCGCTCCGGGGAGGCGGGGCCGTGGCGGCGGGGCCGATCGCGGGCTCCCGGGCCCTGGTCCGGGGTGCTGTGGGATCCCGGGGGAAGCCGGCCGCCGTGGGGTCGGCGGGTGGGGACGCCTGGGACACCAGGCGCAGCTCGGCGCCGTGGCCCCTCCTGCCGGCGCACAGGCGGGCTCGGAGCGGCGCGGGGTCGCGGCAGGGCCGCCGCTTCCTGCGCAGCCGGCCCAGCACTTGCCTCCAGAAGTGCGGGCGGCGGGCGGCGTAGGCGGCGCAGCGCTCCGGCTCCCCGCGGTAGGCGCACTGGAGGCGCTCCCCGCCCGGGCCCTGGCAGCGCAGCCACAGCTCGCTGCCCGCCGCCGCCGCCGCCGGCCCGGGAGCGGACCGCAGGAGCTGCCAGCTGCACGCGTGGCGCTCGCGGCTGAGGAAGCGGCCGGCAGAGCCGCCCCCGGCACCGCGGGCTGACGCTGCGGCGCTGCCCGCCGCCCCCGGGTCCCTCCGGGCGGCCGCGAGGAGGCAGCCACTCAGCAGCAGCAGCAGCAGCAGCAGCAGCAGCAAGAGGGATGCTCGCAGCCTCAGAGGACTCATGGCTCGACGGGTCGGCTCGACGGGAGCCCTGGGTGCTTCAGTGGTGGCGGGGCCTGGACAGCAGCGTCCCTGCGAGCTGAGGACAGAGGCAGAGGCTGAACCCCGCGCCGTCCTTGGCCCCAGCACCTACCCCCCTGCGAATCCCGCTCCCCAGACTTTTTGGGCGCTTGTCTCCAGTGGGCCACAGCAGCAGCCCCGCTGGAAAGTGCTGGGGGGAAAATAGTTTACTGTCTAAATAATCAAAGCAATGCAATGCCTGATAATGACCACCTCCACAGCCTCCCTTCTCCACATCCAATAACCGATCCCCCCAAATCACTTCTGATTATTCCTCAGGAGCTTACCGAGTTCTAACGGCGGTAGCGGAGCCTTGTTAGGGTAACGGGACTGACTGTAGAAGACATGTCTGTGTTGGCCAACCCCCAGTGAATGAACGTGTTATTAATGGGACAGAGGGGTCTCTCCCACTACGCCCCTCCCAGGCTCCTTTCACACTGGAAGATTTCCCATCACCAACCCAACACACACCACACACACACACACACACACACACACACACACACACGTATGATAGAAGTGGCACTGTGACATGAATATAAATCGTGTATTTAGCTTCCAGGGTTTAAAATAATCATGTGGACTTCAACAAGTCATTCTTTTCTTCCCTTTAACATATTTAATCATCTGAACATAAGTTAAATAGAAAGACCTAAGTTTTAACAGTTAAACAATAAAATTAAAGCAATATTCTAAACCAGGCACTACTTACATTCTTTTTTATATCACTCTAACTTCTATATTTTCACTCATCATTTCCAATAGTCTTTCTTATCACAATAATTTAATCCTAATAAGTGTTACTACTAATAAAATATATTCTAGTTTATTAATGTATCACAGAGTCCAGCAGTTCACCCAGGGGTGGAATTTAAGCTTTAGATTATTTTTAGGTACTATAAATCAGTTATAAACTTCTTACCAAAATAGAAGATTAAAAAAAATAATTTATTTGGATCATAGTTGCAGGGTAATATTACTAATTCAAATGCTATAATCTTTAAGAATTGAAATATTCTTGAATCTTGAAATTTTTATATTTAAACAAAGCTAAAATATACATCAGGATATTCCATCATTTAAAAAAATGATCTCAGTAATAAATGTGATTTTTTAAATTTCAAGAGTTTATACTTTTTACTATAATTGTTTTTACACATGTATTTTTCTAAAATACTTCCCCAAGATGTCAAGAAATTCATCTTACAGACAGTATTTTCTATTACTGAACTACTATTGGTGGTGTATTTAAACAGTTATAATTTGAGTACTACTATAAAAAGCAAAATATTTTAAATTAGAAGAATGTGCTTAAATATGTATTAGCATACATTAAATGTACAATAGTGTATATTGACCTAAGAAAGGAAGTTATGTTTTTGTGTGTGGAGTTTTTTTTTTTACCACTCTGGTGATACCAGAGAGATGAAATGACTTGCCCAGAAAATCATGTTTGTATGAGTAAGGTACAGAGGAGTAGTTACAGGCTTTTGTTAGCTGCTCTGGCATTCCTGCAATCAGCGACTGAATCAATTGGAAGAGTTTCTCAGCTAAAGAGTGACATCTTGTGACATTCTGCTCTAATTACAATGAAAAAGTCTATTATCTGGAGTCATGGTTGCACATTACAGAGACCATGCTTTCTGTCAGAGACGTTGTTCCCAATGTAAGGAGTCAGCGATGTGCTGTGCAATGTCAGAAGGGGTTAGGGGTTCTTCTTAGCAGAAGTTTTATAAACTCTGTAAAATATACATAACATAAAGTTAACCATTTTAACTATCTTTTAGGTATACTGTTTAGTGGCATGAAGTACATGCACACTGTTGTGCAACTATCACCGCCATCCATCTCCAGAATGTTTTTCATCTTCCAAAATGGAAATTATACTCATTAAACAATAATGCATTCCTCTCTTTGTCCACCTCCTGGCAATCACCATTTTACATGTGTCTCTATGAATTTGACTACCCACTTCTCACGTAAGTGGAATCAAACAGAATTTGTCCTTTTGTGACTGGTTTGTTTCACTTAACATAATGCCTTTAAAGCTCATCCATGGTGTAGCATGTGTTGGAATTTCCGTCCTTTTAAAAACAATAATATTCGATTGTATGTATGTACACATTTTGTTTACCCATTCATTTGTCAATGGGCTCTTGGGTTGCTTCCCCATTTTGGCTATTGTGAGTAATGCTGTATGAACATGGGTATACAGATATCTTTGAGTTATACCTTTAATTATTTTGGGGTACAGACTGTTACACAGAAATGGAATTACTGGATCATGTGGTACTTTTGTTTGTGACTTTTTGAGGAACCTACAGACTGGCTTTCCCAGAGTGGCTGCACCTTTTTACCTTCCCACTAACAGTGCACAAGGATTCCAATTATACTTTACATCCTTATCAATACTTGCTATTGACTGTTTGATTAATTACTTATTTTTGTTTTTATAGTAACCATCCTAATGGGTGTCAAGTGGCGTCACTGTAGTTTTGATTTGCAATGCTGCAGTTAGTGTTGTTGAGCATCTTTACATGTTTTATTGGCCATCTGTATATCTTCCTTGTAGAAATGTCTATTCAAGTCCTTGGCCCATTTTAAAATTAGGTTGTTTTATTGTTGTTTAATTATAGAAGTTCTTTATATATTCTGGATATAGATACACATATATGTAGCAAAATGGTAACATGGACAGGTAATTTATACAACTTTCTTTTTTAAAAAAATATTCTTATTGATTTTGGAGAGGAAGAGAGAGGGAGAGAAAGAAACATCAATAATGACAGAGAATTATTGATTGGCTGCCTCCTGCATGGCTCCTACTGGAGATCAAACCCACAACCTGAGCATGTGCCCTTGACAGGAATCGAACCTGTGATCCTTCAGTCCACACGCTGATGCTCCATCCACTGAGCCAAACCGGCCAGGGCACAAACTTTGTAATAAATTATTTCTAGGAAGGTAAGAAGGAGAAAGGGATTAGAGAGAAATATAAGACCCTAATTACACATTCAATTTCTTTTTTTTAATATATTTTATTGATTTTTCACAGAGAGGAAGGGAGAAGGATAGAAAGTCAGAAACACTGATGAGAGAGAGACATTGATCAGCTGCCTCCTGCACACCCCTCACTGGGAATGTGCCCGCAACCAATGCACATGCCCTTGACCGGAATCGAACCTGGGACCCTTCAGTCCGCAGGCCAACGCTCTATTCACTGAGCTAAACCGGTTTTGGCATTCAATTTCTTAAGAATGTATCTGAAGCAAATATGATAAAATGTTAGCATTTGTTAAATCTGGTGGGTAAAAAGAAAAGAAAGGAAAAACAAAAACAAAAATCTTGTAAGTACATGCATAGATTTTATTATCTATATTTTTCTGTATGTTGAATATAATTCACAATTTAAAAATACAAATAGTATTGCTTTGTATAGTTTTTTTGAACTTATAGAATTGTCTGGTATTGTACATATTGTTTTATATCTTGCTTATTTTACTCAACTTATGATTTTGAGGTTCATCTATACTGGCATATATAGATCTAGTTAATTTAGTTTACTGTTGTTGGTATCCCATCATATGCTATATTACATTTAATTTCTCCATCATTCTTGAGATGGAGATTTAGGCCATTTCTAGGTTTGCTAGCTGATAAACAGTGCTGCAGAGAATACTCTTGTAGAAATCTTGTGTACAGAGTTTTCTCTAGAGCAGTGGTCTTTAAATTGGAATATATGTACTCTTGAGGATATCCAAAAACTTTTCAAGAAGGGTAGAGGCCTAAGTAGACTTTTAACAACTCAATTTCAAGATCCTCAACCTGAATATGCATATGTTTATTTCAACCATATGCCTGGGTATGGGCCTGAGGTTAGGATATTAGGCTGGTCCTCCTTTTCCCCTCCTTTCATAGTCACCCTGCTCTCATTTGACTACAGAAAGGCAGAGTTTGTATCTCTATAAAACCTCACGTGGGATTTTATATATAAAATTTAATATACATACTTTTTATACTATTTTTATTTTTAAAATTTGTTAATCCATCTAAAATTTATTTTATGGTTACCATGAGACAACAAGATATCTGTAGATGTAAGAACTTTGATGTATATCTCTAAATAATTTAACCGGATAATTTATACTTTTATATTCACACCAAAGGCCTTTTGAGCATATGAGAAAAGGCTAAAGTTAGTATCATGTATCATTTCACTATCTTCCCAGAATTCCCTGCAGTTATAGTGGCCACATGACAGTGTTCTGGCCAATGAGATAGTAAGTCTGGGAAGATTTTTGCTTTCTTGAGACAAGCACTGCCTCTTACTCCTTCCTTTTCCTTCTTTTCCTTGGTTATATGATGCCTGGAGGTGAAGCAACCTCCTTTCCATCTCTCACAGTAGAGCTTATCTCAGGGGAAGCTGAAACTATATCTTGGGTGCTCTAAGGATTATTCCATTCCCATTGCCATTGGTTTAGTTGTGTGTGTGTGACCTCACTCTACACACTTTGTTTCTAAATGGTTAGTATCAGCCTGTGCACCCAAGGGTCTTGGGTTTGATTCCCCGTTAAGGGCACGTAGCTGGTTGAAGGTTCAATCCCTGGCCGCGGTTGGGTGCATGGGGTAGGCAACCAATCAATGTGTCTCTTTCACATTGATGTTTCTCTCCATTTCTCTTTCCACTCTTTCTAAACATCAGTGGAAAATATTCTTATAGTACCTAAAAATAATCTAAAGCTTAAATGTCCACCCCTGGGTGAACTGCTGGACTCTGTGATACATTAATAAACTAGAATATATTTTATTAGTAGTAACAATTATTAGGATTAAATGAGGATTAATAATAATAAAATTAATAATAGCTGCTGTTTATTTAGCATTTAGTATTTTTAAGCGTATCATGTAATATACTCATTTAATCTTTACAACTTTACATGTACCTTAAAAGTACGGTACATGGTTCATTATTTACAATTCTGAAATTGAAAAAGATCTGAAAACCATACTTTAAAAAAATTCATTTGGAAGCAAAACCTCATCTGAACTGGCATGTAGTTATTTGCAGTCTTTTATTTATTCCTCTTAGTATGCCTATTATACATTTTGCTGCAGAACTAGAAATGTATTTGGTTATAAGGTGCTGCCCTAGAAGCTGTTGGGGGGTGATATAAAAAAGGCATGTGTATTGGATAACTTCTCAAAACGGAAAGAATTCTAAATTTAGAAAACCATCTGGCAAGGGATTTCAGGTAAGGGCTGTGGACCAGTGCTATTATTATCCCCATTTCACAGCTGAGAAAACGGAAACGTAGTTAAGCCACTTGTTCAAGGTTGCATAGTTAACAAAAAGAATAACTAATGTAATGAATAAGATATTTAGTTTTTATTACAAATGAACATTATATTCATTATCTCAGTTAATCTTGATCACAACCCTCTGTGGTACCATCATTTTTATTTCTCAGATGAAGAAACTGAAGCTTAGAAAGGTTATATAACCCTCCTGGGCATACAACTGATAAGTGTGGTGAAGAATGACTTAAAAACAATTTAATCTGACATCAATATATTTGGTTATCACACTATCCCTTACAAACCTATCATATTAGCACTTTCCTCTCTTCTAAATGTCCTTTATAACTACATATCTAATGACCTCTTGCATATTAGAGTAAGATTTTTAAAATGTATACCAGATCTTTTTACTCACATGCTTAAAACCCTCTATAACTTCTTACTGCATTTATTTTTTTATTTTTTATTTTTAAATATATTTTATTGATTTTTTACAGAGAGGAAGGGAGAGGGATAGTTAGAAACATCGATGAGAGAGACATCAATCAGCTGCCTCCTGCACGCCCCCTACTAGGGATGTGCCCGCAACCAGGATACATGCCCCTGACCAGAATCGAACCCAGGACCTTTCAGTCCGCAGGCCGATGCTCTATCCACTGAGCCAAACCGGTCTCGGCTACTTTTTACTGCATTTAGAGTAGAATCCCAATTCCTTACAATGGCCCTTTTCTACCTCTCCCAGCTCATCTCTCAATACAGCAGACTTCTCTTAGGCTTTTGCACTTTAGGGTATCCTCCACCTGGAAGGCTCCCCAGGTCTTCACACAGCTGGCTGCCTTTTGTCATTTGGGCCTCCTCGATTTTTTCCTAATTACCCAGTTTAGAATCTCTGAATCAGCCTATCTCATCATTCTGTTTCACATAACATGTAAACGTGGTATTTCCTTATTTGTCTGTTTTCTCTTTATCCTAGAATATAACTTCAACCAGAGTGGGCACCTTGTCTGTTCTGGTTTCTTTTGCAGTCACAATTTCTAGTACAGAGTTTAGCAAGGTGGTACGTACTTAATTTTGGTTGAATAAATGAATGTAAATAGTACAATCAGTAAATAGTACCTGCTGGTTAGTTTCAGTTGCAGGAGATAAATTTACAAATGCAAGTGGGAGGAGACTGTGAAACGTGAAGATATTTGAACATCAGCTTAATCAGACGTAATAGCACAAAAGTGCCTAGCAGAGTGTCTGACACAGAATAGGTGCCAAATAAATACTTGATGAATGAATAAATATTTGATGAGTGAACAGTAAATATTATTACTAGCTTGGATCTTGAGTAAATTACTTAAACATTCTTTCTTCTCCCATAAAGTGAAGATTAAAACGTACTTTACAGGGCAAGCCTACAAATTATAGGAAATAATGCATACCACGTGCCAACCATATAGCAGGTACTCAAGCTGGTTTCTTTTTCCTTACATTTATATACTACTTTATTGTTTACAAAGCTCTTGTAAGCTCTACTAGATACATGACCTCATTTTACTTCCATGCCTCCCATAGTACTTCTCATTAGCCTCATTTTATAGTTGGAAAAAACAGACTCAAGGCTTGAGACATAGCCTCTTGAGGTAATGAGAAGCCAATGTTTTACAAGCAGAGGAGCGACACAATAAAAACAGTGTGTTTTTTTTTGAAGATTAATCTCAGTGGCCTATAAGAGGAGCTCGGCTGAAGAAGATGGAGAAGCATTACTTTGACTACTTTCATAAAAATCAAGTTTGTGGTGAGAAGGGCCTGCACTAGGAGACAGGATAACATTTAAAAACCTAATGAATTAAACGATTGAATTCATCAGATAAACCTGACCCCCCCAAAAAAGTCTGGGAGTCTTCACATCTGGTTGAGAAAATGATGGCACCATCACCATGAAACAATTGGGAAGTCCAACTTGGCAAAACAGTTGCCTTTTAAAAGACCTTCCCTCCAAGACCTATGCAGAACTGGCGAACAGGGCGAACAGGTGAAGCGTGTCTTCATCCCCCCCGGACTAGAGCGCTCTAAGGTCCTTCGTAATTGCTTTCTCCAGCAGCAGTGCAGCGGGATGAGGCCGGGGCGGTAAGGAAACAGAAACTAAGTTTTTGAACTTCTGGAACTATGGTTAAATCAATCGCCTTTTTTTTTCCCCTCTCTTCTCTAAAAAATAAATGAGGGGGTCCCACATTCCTCCGCGCCGCCCCGCCCCGTTTTAAAGTTACGCGACCCGCTCCAGGTGAGCACAAAGAGAGCGCCTCTCCCCGCTTTTATTAAACGCTCGCGGCCAGGCCCAAGCTGCTTAGGCTCCTCGCCCTCGTCCCGGAGCCGGGCCCCTCGCGGGAGCTGACGTCACTTCCGGCGCGCTGACGCTCGGTCCGGCGTGCGGACGCCTGCGTCAGCAGAGAGCGGGGCCGGGGGTACCGGGTTTGAAGTCGTGCGGGTCGGAGGACTGCCGCCTCCGCTGTGTCAGACCCCTGCTCCCGGGCCGCGGCGGGGACGAGCGTCGGTGGGCAGGGCGCAGATGCCCGAGGGCCCGCGCCCGGACGCCTCGCGCCGGCCGCTCCCCTCTGCGCCGCGGGCTGGGCCTGCGCCGCGCTGCTCTCGGGAAACTAGCGCCTCGGCGGCGCGGCGCCCAGCTCGCGGGCAACCTCGAACCGCCGGCGCCCGGCCATGGCCGTCTCCAGGTGGGTCTCGCTCCTGAGCCGCCGGCGGGGGGAGGCGGCCCCGGCGAGCCACCGTCGCCAGGCCGCGACCCCCCTCCGAGAAGGGAGCGGCTCCCGTTGTCACGGGGCTCGGGCGCCTTCTTCCGCAGGCTGCCGAGCTCGCCCCTCGGTCTGCGGGGCGCGGGGCTCGGGGCTCGGGCTCCTCGTGAACGGCTCAAAAACATGTTTTCTCTCTCTCTCTCTCTCTGTGTGTGTGTGTGTAATTGACTTAGTGCCACGGTAGAGCCAGTGTCGCTCTTTCCTCACCGTGTTCCTCCCGTCTGGTTTCTCTTCCCTCTTTCAGTTCTAGGAGAGCCTGTTATCTCTGTATGTTAAGGGCTGCTCCCTAACCTCCATTTCACGGGGAAACTTGGTGGGAACGCTGCGGGAGGGGGCAATTAGAGTACAAGGACCTAAAGTGAGCTTCTAGTTAGGTTAACGTTTTATGGTTACGGCTTTAGAGAGGGTTTTTCCCCCCCCTCCTCCCCCTCCCCCCTCCCCCCCCGACCTTTTTTTTTTTTTTTAAACATTACAGTAGAGTTTACCTTTTGTGTAGCAGCGCACATTCGGTCGTCAGCATGGTAATCTTGGGCAAATGATCGGATTAGGACCGTTTCCCTCAACTAAAGCGTGAAAGGCCTATCACAAATGTTAAATTATTTAAAAAAAAAATGTGTGTGGCCTGTCCCCAGGAGGAACGTCCCTAGGGAAACCGGGGGAACATGGACATCGTACCTTCTTCCCTGCAACATGAGAGAAGGGTGGGGGAACTTCTCGTCAGATGTTTGATTTCAGTGGGTCCGAGTCCGTGTAAGTAGGGGGCAGTTCCCTGTGACGACAGCCAGGAGGATTTAGCAAGGTCCTTAGCGTTCGTGAAGTCCGTTTTCGTGAGAATTGGGTCGTTTCGCCACATGGACTGAAGGCAGAATGATAGTTCGGAAGACAAACGGTTTTCATTATTTTTATTTTTTCATAATTAATTGAACGTGGTCCTTGAACACACCCTGCGCTCAGGCTTTATCTGTTTTCCAGGAGGAAGGATCGCCCACCCCTCACAGGCTCCCTGAGTAGCTGGTGCAATGGTGTGTGGGAGAAGCCCACGGGAGTTGGGTGAAGGGGGTTAACGAGGTACCTGGCGTATGGGGCATCTACTTTTTATTTCATCGATTCATTCAACCCATTCCATGTGAGGAAATTCTTGTTTTGTGATATGTAAAACTGCCTTGAAAGAATACAAGTGGTATTTTCAATTTTTGCAAATACGGAAAGTTACAAGGCGATGCGAGTTCTCGCCTTTTTCATGTGCTACCTTCCATATAAATACACAAATAGGTGCATTATAAATACATTGATACACAGGCTTTACTAATATATTTGTCTACCAGGTAATACAGTATGTAAGGGAATGAGTTGTTCATGAAATTCCTTTCTTAGAGCTAAGTGTATTTTTGACAGTAGTGGATACAGTTTTATAGAGTCAAAATGAACGGGTTTAAAAAGAGACTAATCTGCTGAACCAGAAGGTTAGGGCACCTACATTTCTGAAGGACTGAGTGGGTTTCAAGAGATACTGCCTTTTGTTCTTGACGTTGGATTTCAGTAGATTCTTTCTTACTCATCTTTCCAAAAGCCTATTAAATAGTACTTTTTAAAAAAGCCTGTCATGGTTTTATGGAAGAGCTACTCCTGTGCTTATTTTTGTAATGTAGTAGATTCAAAGAAAACACTTTTGAGATTCTTGTGTTTTGGGGATACTGTCAGTTCTTGCCGTTTTTATTTGCGGATTCACTCTAAATTGCAAACTTTAATTTCAAGCAGGCCTTCTCCAGGTGCTAAGCAAAATTTCTTTACTATCTTTTTTTCTCCTGTTACTGTATGCTTATGAAATACAGACTCATTTTAATATTATTTCATGCAGAATAGGTGGAAGATAGTTCAAGAGATAAACAGCATATTTGCCAGAATTAAATAAAATGGTTTTTGCTTTGTTTATATCAATGCACATAACTGAAAAGATACTGTGATAATGTTTTTAGGACCTGTAAATATTTCCAAAAGAAAGATAACAATAAGTTGGTACCATCATAATTCCCTCAATTGCCAGATTCAGAAATTTGGGATAATATTTGACTTCTCCCTCTCTCTTTCCCCCATCTAGCAGGTAACCAAACCCAATCTCTCATCACTTCTACCTTTCTAATCTTTTTCTGGTCAGTTGTTTTTCTTTCCATACCAGTTACAATTCTGCTTCATACCACAGTCATCTCTAATCCCAGACACTTGTAACAGCAACCACTTGATTTTCTTGCCTTCCATGGCAACTCTTTCTAATTTTTTACTTTAGCCATATTATTTGCTAATATACACATTTTAATATTGTCATTTTTCTGCTTAAATCTGAACAGTTTTCTAATGACATAGGATAAAGTCCAAATTTCTCAATAAACGTATCTTTCCAGGTCTTTCGTGATCTGATTCCTGCTTCATGTTTTTAGCTTTATCTTGTGTCAAGTTCTGTGTCTTTTTTGCTTCCTTTCTCCCCTTTTTCAAATTTGTGTTCTCACTTCCTAATCTTTATTTCTGGAACATTTCTTTCTTGTGTCCCACCTTTAAGTCTGGCTAATTCCAGCCTTATATTCTGGGTTCAAAGCAGTATGTCAGTTTGTTCAGGAAGCCTTCTCTGGCTTTACTTCATATGAGCTTTTCACTAATGTGTTCTTCTGTCAAGCATAATATTTCTCAGTAGTGACCTGGTGCACCAATTTGTGCACATTGAAAGGAAATTAGAAGGTGGCTGACAGGGCTAGGCCAGACCCGCCCTGGAGCCAACCTCCCATGGTCCCTCCCTCCCCATTGTGTCTGTGGAGTGAGGGGGTCCCTCCAGCAGGTAGGGTCCCTCAGCTTGGCTTGCAGGGATTGGGCCTAAACTGGCTTTCTGACATCCCCTGAGAGGTCCCAGAGTATAAGAGGGCACTCTGCAAAGTTGCGTATGGAACGCAGTCTGTGCAGTAAACCAGTTTTGTGCTGACAGTGACCCAGCAACAACATAATCCACGGCCCAAGGTGGAATTGCATGGCCCTGTGAGGAATCAGGCTCCTTTCTCTCTGATTTCAGGGTGCATCACCTGAGAACCGCCACTGCCAAGTCACTGCAGGTCCTGCATTGAGTGCCTGTCCACTGGTGGTCAGTGTGCATCATAGCGACCAGTTGTTGCGCAGTTCGGTCGATTTGCATATTACCCTTTTATATTGGACTAGAGACCCGGTGCACAAAATTTGTGCATGGGAGGGAGGGTTGTCCCTCAGCTCAGCCTGCACCCTCTCCAATCTGGGACCCTAGAGGGATGTCTGACTGCCCTACTGGATCGGGCCTAAACGGGCAGTCAGACATCCCTCTCACACTCCAGAACTGCTGGCTCCCAACTGCTCGCCTGCCTTCCTGATTGCCCCTAAATACTTCTGCCTGCCAGCCTGATCACCCCCTAACTGTTCTCCTTCCAGCCTGATTGATGCTTAACTGCTCCCCTGCCAGCCTGATTGCCCCTAACTGCCTTCCCCTGCAGGCCTGGTCACCCCTAACTGCCTTCCCCTGCAGGCCTGGTTACCCCTAACTGCCCTCCCCTGAAGGCCTAGTCCCACCCAACTGCTCTCCTCTACAAGCCTGGGTCTCCCCGAATTGCCCTTCCCTGCGGGCTCAGTCACCCCCAACTTATCTTCTCTGCCAGCTTGGTCACCCCTAACTGCCCTCCCCTGCAGACTTGATCGCCCCCAACTGCCCTCCCTTGCAGGTCAGATCCCTTGCATTTTGTTCTCACCATCTTGTGTCCACATGGGGGCAGCCATCTTGTGTGTTGGAGTGATGATCAAATTTGCATATTACTCTTTTACTAGAGGCCTGGTGCATGAAATTTGGGCATGGGGCGGCCCCTCAGCTCAGCCTGCACCCTCTCCAATCCAGGACTCCTCGGGGGATGTCCACCTGGCGTTTAGGCCTGATCCTGGGGAGTCGGACATCTCTCTCACAATCTGAGACCACTGGCTCCTAACTGTCTGCCTGCCTGATCACCCCTAACTGTCCCCCTCACCGCCTTGGTCGCCCCTAACTGCCCCTGCCGGCCTAGTCGCCCCTTACTGCCACCCCTGTCAGTTTGGTTGCACCTAACACCACCACCAGCTTGGTTTCCCTTCTATGCTCTCTCTGCTGGCGTGGTCACCCCCAACTGCCTCCCCGCCACCATCCTGGTTGCCCCTCACTAACCCCCGTGCTGTCCTAGTTGCCCCACGCAGCCTGCTGCTCAGTTGTTTGGTCGCTCCTCACTAACCCCCCTGCTGGCCTGGTCACCCCATGCAGCCTGCTGTTTGGTCAACCCTTACTAACCCCCCTGCCAGCCTGGTCGCCCATGCAGCGTGCTGCTTAGTCATTTGGTCACCCCTCACTGCTCTCCCCCCCCATGTGGCCTGCTGTTAAGTCGTTTGGTCACCCTTCATTAACCCCCCTGCTGGTCTGGTTACCCTATACAACCTGTTCTGTTGTCTGTTTGGTTGTGATGGTCACTTAGGCTTTTATTATTATTAAATATATTTTGATTCTTTACAGAGAGGAAGGGAGAGAGATAGCCAGAAACATCAATGAGAGAGAAACATTGCTCAGCTGCCTCCTGCACACCTCCCATTGGGGATGTGCTCACAACCAAGGCACATGCCCCTGACCAGAATCGAACCTGGGACCCCTCAGTCCACAGTCTGACGCTCTATTCACTGAGCCAAACTGGGCAGGGCTAGGCTTTTATAATCTTATTATTATAGATTAGATAGGATAGAGTCCTGGTGCACGGGTGGGTGCTAGTTTGTCCTGAAGGGTGTCCAGGATTAGGATGGGGCATGTGGTGGCCTGGGCGAGGGGCCTGTGGTGATTTGCAGGCTCACCACACCCTGGTATCTGGGATTTATTTATCTTCTATAATTGAAACTTTGTAGTCTTGAGTGGAGGCCAGGGCAAGCCAGGGTAGGTAGAAAGCTTGGCTTCCTCCATCACCAGGGAAACCTAAGTCTCCTGCTTGTTCCGTGGCCACAGCCATCTTGGTTGGGTTAATTTGCATACCCACTCCTGATTGGCTGGTGGGCGTGGCTTGTGGGTGGGGATTCAGTCAATTTGCATATTACTCTTTTATTAAATAGGATACTTTGTAATTGATTGTTTCATTGCTCTCTTTCTTGTTTGGATTAACATAAACTTTGTGATAGAAGGGAATATGTTTGATCTTTCTATCCCCTGCAGAAGGTCCTGGCTCCTACTAGGTGCTCAGTACATCATTTTTTTAAATGGGTGATTTTTTTTCTTGTTTTAATATTTGTCATGATTTATTATAATTTATGTATAATAGAATATTTCCAGTGTTTTTCAGTGAGTGCTTCTGAGTTTAGCTACAGTATTTTTTTTCTGGAATATTGGCTAGGCTTATAACTTAAAAAACCTAATAAATATTATTAGAATTTTAAAAATATATATTTTTAAATTGAATTTTAGAGAGAGAGGAAGGGAGAGGAATAGAGAGATAGAAATATCAATGAGAGAGGAACATCATCAATCTGCTGCCTCTTGCACCCTTTTCCACTCTCCCCCATCCCACCCCCCGGGGATTGAGTTGTAACCCAGGCATGTGCCCTGACTGAAAATCAAACTGGCAACCTTTTGGTTCCTGGTTCAATGCTCAACTGCTACACTAGCTGAGCTAGAGATATATTTTTTTAAAATATATTTTATTGATTTTTCACAGAGAGGAAGGGAGAGGGATAGAAAGTCAGAAACATCGATGAGAGACATCGATCAGCCGCCTCCTGCACGCCCCCTACTGGGGATGTGCCCGCAACCAGTGTACATGCCCTTGACTGGAATTGAACCTGGGACCTTTCAGTCCGCAGGCCGACATTCTATCCACTGATTCGGCAAGAGATATTTTTTTTTAAATAAATTTTTAAAGAAGAACCTTAAAGTCTTTTTTTTTTTTAATATTTTATTACAGAGAGGAAGGGAGAGGAAGAGAGTTAGAAACATAGATGAGAGAGAAACATTGATCAGCTGCCTCTTGCACACCCCCTGCTGGGGATGTGTGCCCACAACCAAGGTACATACCCTTGACTGGAATCGAACCTAGGACCTTTCAGTCTGCAGACCGACGCTCTATCTACTGAGCCAAACCAGTCAGGGCTAGAGTTATTTTTAAAAGTTTATAATTGGTACAATTCTGTGATAGTGTGGCATTTTAGAATGCAAATTAGCTATTACTGCATTTTGAATTATCATATTTTTAGACCCTGCTTATAGTTCTTTAAAGGCCTATAGATTTATTTTACTTTGAATTGTAAGAATGTGATGAAATGCACATGAGTGAGTTAAATTTTTGCAAAAACTACCACCACAAACTTTGTGACCCTCTAAAACTGCAAGTACAATTTTAGCATTTTTTTCTCGCTTCGGCAGCACATACATGATGATAGCATTTGAAGTTCTCCATAAAATGCAGTGAAATATTACTGAAAAATTTTATTTCCTTTCGATCCTTTTTTTAAATTTTTATTAATTTTTTTAATACATATCTCCCCATTCTTTCGATCCTTAATAAACAATTGTTAGGGAGCATATAAATTTGTGAGTAGAGAACAGTCTTACTCTTTAAATGAGAAGGCTGGAAAATAAGCTTAGCTCACTCACTAGCTACTTGACTTGGTCCTAAAAAACCAGCCTCAGCAAAAAGACAAATTAGTATATGTTACGGCTTTTTGTGTTGCTTGCAGACAATTTATGTTACAATTGTTAAATATTTGAATTCTGCTGTTTTGTTTTGTGCTCCTTTCTCTAGTATCACTTGTCACTATCTAGTTGGGTAATTTTAGAAGAATTGCTAAGGAGTATTATGCTCATTACAGAAGATGGTGAATCTGTAACATTGTTGTGCTCAATGGCTTAATACAGATTTTTTTTTTAAGATTGTTTCTGATGCCTTTGCCTGTTTATGCCACATCTGAATTAGTTGACTGTTGTTTTACATTGACTAGTTAATATGAACAGTTTTTCCTTGATCAGGTAGAGGAAAATTTTAAATATAGAGAAATTTTCCTCACTATTATAAACTAAACAAAATGAGGTTCATGTCTAAAATGTCTAGACAATAATTATGATTTGACTACATTAGAAGCTACATCTTACCTTTGCATTTGAAAATGATGCAGTGTTCAGAAGGATTCAGGAAAAAATCGGAACATACCCTCTTATGGAAGAAACAAATTGCTACGTGTGAACAGAACTTTGCTTAGTTTTGTTAATTCTCTGAACTGCTGATACTTAGGAGAAACATTGTTTCAACAGGTCTGTTCTGCCAAGTAAAAGGAAGTTTCTTAATGTGGGGGAAGTTCCCATGGATCCTTCCTAGTGACAGGGGAAATGCTAAAATTAGCTATAGGACAGCATATTTTCTTATGTTGGCTAAGCCTATTCCTCTTTTACTACTAATTTCAGTTAATTATAGGATTGACAGAAGGGACTATTATGAATTACAGTGAGTGCTCCATATCTGCAGGTTCTGTATCTCTGGATTCAAGCAATAATGGATTCGGATTTAAAGTATTTGGGGGAAAGAAATTACATTGTTGTTGATGTGTACTATGTAGTTAGGCCTACAATGGTTGCATCTGTACTGAACATGTACAGACTCTTGTCATCCCCTATCATCCCCTAAACCAGAGGTGAGGAACCTTTTTTCTGCCATGGACCATGTGGATATTTATAATATCACTAGAGGCCTGGTGCATGAAATTTGTGCACGGATGGGGGGGTGTCCTTCAGCCCATCCTGCTCCCTCTCCAATCTGGGACCCCTTGAGGGATGTCTGACTGCTGAACAGTGCTCTCACAATCCAGGACTGCTGGCTCCCAACTGCTCGTCTGCCTACCTTCCTGATTGCCCCTAACTTCTTCTGCCTTCCTTCCTGATCACCGCTTAACCACTCCCCTGCCAGCCTGATTGATGCCTAACTGCTCCCCTGCCAGCCTATTTGCTCCTAACTACCTCCCCTGTGGGCCTGGTCACCCCTAACTGTCCTCTCCTGTGGGCCTGGTCACCCCTAACTGCCCTCCCCTGTGGGCCCAATCATCCCTAACTTCCCTCCTCTGCCAACCTGGTCACCCCTAACTGCCCTCTCCTGCAGGTTTGATCACCCCCAACTGCCCTTCCTTGCAGGCCTGGTCCCTCCCAACTACCCTCTCCTGCTGGCCTGATCGCCCACAACTGTCCTCCCTTCCAGGCCTGGTTCCTGCCCAACTGCCCTCCCCTGGTGGCCATCTTGTTTCCACATGAGGGCAGGATCTTTTGACTACATGGGGGCAGTCATTTTGTGTGTTGGAGTGATGGTCAGTCTGCATATTACTCTTTTTAAAAAATATATATTTTATTGATTTTTTTATAGAGAGAAAGGGAGAAGGATAGAGAGATAGAAACATTGATGAGAGAGAGACATCGATCAGCTGCCTCCTGCACGTCCCCTACTGGGGATGTGCCCGCAATCAAGGTATATGCCCTTGACCAGAATTGAACCTGGGACCTTTTAGTCCACAGGCCAACGCTCTATCCACTGAGCCAAACTGGTTTCGGCTGAATATTACCCCTTTATTATATAGGATAGAGCCCTGGTGCATGGGTGGGGGCCAATTGGTTTTCTCTGAAGGGTGTCCTGGATCAGGGTAGGTGTTCCTTTGGGATGTGGGGTGGCCTGGATGAGGGGCCTGTGGTGGTTTGCAGGCCGGCCATGCCCCCTGGTGACCCAAGCAGAGGGCCTGGTAGCTGGGATTTATTTATCTTCTACAATTGAAACTTTGTAGCCTGGAGCAGAGGCCTGACTGGCCAGGGTTTATGGACAGCTTGGCTTCCTCCATCACCAGGGGCAACCCATGCCTCCTTCCTGCTTCTCTGTGACTGTAGCTATCTTGATTGGGTTAATTTGCATACTTGCTCTGATTGGCTGATGGGCACGGCCAGTAGGCGTGGCTTGGGGTGTAGTTTGGTGGTGTAAGCAGAGGTATGGACAATTTGCATATTACTCTTATTAGGATTTGCTTAATATAATTTACTGAGCATAAATTTATGTTGCTATGGAAAAAGCTCCTAGGTTTATTGAATTTCTAGTGTCGCCTGTGATTGCCTTGGCAGGGGGAGACCAATTGATTTTGTGGGCTTTATATGGCCACACCCCTGTCCTAAACAATATAGTGTAACAACTGTTTACATAGCATTTGCATTGTGTTTGGTATTATAAGTAATCTAGAGATGATTTAAACTACAGTAAGTCCTCACTTAACATTGCTGATGGATCCTAAGACTTGAAGGGAAATAACTTACAATGAAACCATTTTACCATATGCTGACTGATATAAACAAGAGTTAATTTCCTGTGGCATCTCATCAACATTATAATAAAACAACCTTAAGCAAAATGATGTTATTCAAGGACTTGCTATATATGGGAGAATGTATGTAGGTTATGTGCAAATACTATGCCATCCTCTGTCTTCTATCTATATAAATAAAAGGCTAATATGCACAGTGTCCCCTAGGGAGTTCAATCAGAAGACCCAGAGTTCAATCGCTCGCTATGATGTGCACTGACCACCAAGGTGTGGTGTAGAATGAAGGAAGGCAGCCGTGCACCAATTTCATGTACTGGGCCTCTATAAGGGACTTGAGCATCTACAAATTTTGATATCCAAGGGGAAAGTGTATAATTTTGTAGTAAGTTTTAAAACCACAGACAGTTCTCCTTAAGAACTTATATTTTATCTTAAGATAAAATCATATATCTCTAGCCAATTTGGCTCAGTTGATAAGAGTATTGCTCTGCAGACTAAAGGGTCCCAGGTTCGATTCTGGTCAAGGGCATGTGCCTGGGTTGCAGGCTCAGTCTCCAGTTGGGGGCATGCAGGAAGTAGCCAATCAGTGATGCTCATTCATTATTGATGTTTCTATCATTCCCTCTATCTTCCTCTCTGAAATCAATAAAAATATATTTTATAAATATAAGTTTATAAAACAAAAAAATAAAATCATACAAAAGGTGATAGCCTATTAAATAAGGGTAGAGATTAGGAAAAAATGTCCTGAAGGAGATAACATAACTTGGTTGTATTTAAAAATAAATATATTGCTATTAATTTTTAGAGAGAGAGGAAGAGAGAGAAAAGAAACATAGAAAGGAGGACGAAAAATCAACCGAGTATCTCTTGTACACCCCCTACCTTGGATTGAGCCTGAAACTTATATACATGCCCTGACCCAGAATCCACCTGGAGGCCTCTTGGTGCCCAGGATGACACCATCTGAGCCATACCAGTGTATACATATACTTAAGCATTCATTTAACAAGTATTTGCAAACTTGTTTTCTATGTTCTAGGTACTGGAGATACAACAGAGAACAAAAATGGAGTCCCCATTCCCAGGGAGTTTATGTTCTAGTGTGGTTGTGGAGGAAATACAATTTATTTGGCTGTGCCCCTGGCTTTGGTGTGGTTTCACATTTTCATATTCACGCTTGTGTTTTACGTGGTATCTTAATATACATCCTTATTTAAAAAGCATAACATTAGCATAGTTTCAAATTACCCATAGTTTGAGTTAGAAGATGTGCACTTGAAAACAACAGTCTAGAGAATTTCTTGGAAATTTTTTTCTTTTGACTGTAACTTTCTTAATGCTAATGTGGGAGTTAGGGCAGTGTTCATGTTAGATGTTTATTTTCTTACCTTATTCCCTATATAAAAAGGAAAAGTGAAAATTTAAATAATTTGTTTTAAATTTTAATGCAATTTTTTGCTAAATGTAAAAAATACCTAACAATGGACAGAACTGACTGATCATTCTCTTTTGATTAAGGTTACAAAGCCATTCTTATGAGGTATTCTGTTGGTTGACCTTACACAATTTTTTAGAGATTAAGTTTATTCTGAGAATTTTGAGATTAGAAGTAGATTAGGGAAGTTATATTTTATACCTCTTTTCTTTCATCTTCAACTGGTTTAGGAGTGGAAATGCAATATATACTTGTTTATTAATGATGGAGAAATAATCTAGGGCATAGTAATATATAGGAGTGGACAAAAGTGGTTTACAGTTGTGAATGTGCAAAACACAGTTTATTCTTGTATTATTATTTATTATTGTATTATTTGTATTGCATCTGTAAACCTATTTTGGACCACCCTTTATGACTTCTTTCAGTATCTTTTTATGTCTTTACGAAGTATCATAATGCAAAGAGCTGAAAAGAAGAGGGTTTAGATTGCAGCTGCCAGTATAACCTCTACAAAGTTCTTGTACTCTTTCCTTTTCCTACGTAGTCTTTAGAACAGTTGCCTGAAATCACACGTTGCTAAACAAAACATGAATCATGTCTTGTGTAGTTATCTCACTGAATTAAAGTCCAAATTGAAAACGGGCCAGATTTCTTATCATCAGTAGATTCCTAAGTAATGGATATTGTCAAATATAATTACCTTAGGTTTCATTTAAATTATTCTTCTATCTTCTTTGGTACCTTTTGTTCAGTTGACATCTGTTGCCTCTTTCTTCTCCATCTGTCTGTCTTCAGATAATGAAGAATGGCATTTTTTTCCACTAGCTGTTCTGCAAGAGAAGGTTTAGCTGAAAGAAGTGTTGTGGTAAGTACTGTGTTCCCTCAATCAGCCCTTCTTTTAACTTCCTTTTTCTTCTGACCACCTAGCTTCATTCAGGACCTCTCCCTCACCAGGGGCCCTGTCTGCCTTATAACATAATACTGACCCTGTCTTAAGCCCTTGCCCCTCTCCCATCAATTCACTATACCAGCCTTTTCCATTGTGGCCTGGCCCTGATGCTTACCCTGCTTGCCTTATAGCTGTCTACCATGGGGTAACAGGTCAGATTGCCCTCTTGTCAGATCCTGGTCTGCATCTCTTTGTTCTGCCTTTTATGTGGTGTCTAATCTGCTGTCCTGGAGAGAGGAATGGAGAACTCCAAAAGAGACTGAGTCAAGAGGACCAAGGAAGCATCTTGTGCCTCCTCCATTCCTCTGTTCAGGGAGACATGTTTATTTACCACCAGGTAGAATATGTGAGAATAAACAGTCTTGGAACTGGATGAGAGAGTGAGCTGGTCTGCTACTTTCAGGACAGTTGGCTAGTGGAGGGGCACAGGTGACATGACATGGCATTGGGATAAAAGGCTTTGCAGAAAGGAGAGGCAGGAGTAACTATGGCTGAGACAGATCAGCATTAAGTTAGAGAGGAATTTATTTTTGGGCAGCTTATGGTTCTGATGAAGCTAGGTAGCAGGGGACTAAAGGAAAGTTTAGGAAGGGTGGAAATAAAGGAATACAGTGCCTACTGCATGGTCTCTTTCAACTTGCTGTTTGGAGCAGACATAACTGCCTTGATGTTCAGAATGCTGAAGAACTGTTATACTACTCTCTGCATTAACTGAAATATAATCTTACCATCAGTTCTGTTATTTTTATAACTTGTTTTTATGTAATACATCTTGTAAATTAAGGTTTTTTTCCTCAAAGGAAGCAAAAAAAAATTAATATAGCATACTTTTTTTTTCTCTTAAAAATGGTGCCTAAATTTGTTCCCAAGAAATTTGAACTTTTCTTTATGAATTTAATTACAGTAAATACCAACTACTCAACTATATTTAAATACTGTGCAAAGACATTGTGCAGAGTATTGTGGGGGAGGAGGGTAAAAAGAATCATAAAGGAGGTGAAGCCTAATGATCATAAGACATCATATGACAACTCAGTGTAAGAGATGCCACAAAGCAAAAGCATAATAAATACCAAAATGGCCATTTAAGATGAGAATTCACGTGGATTTCAGAAGAGGAAGTAATCTCTATGGTTTAGTAGTTTGAAATGGTTTCAAAAGGGTAAACAACTTTAAATCTTCTATTTTTTTAAATATATTTTTTAGTGATTTCAGAGAGGAAGGGAGAGGGAGAGAGAAAAGAGAATCATTGATCAGCTGCCTTCTGCACGCCCTCTATTAGGGGATCAAACCCACAACCTGGGAATAGGCTCTTGACTGGAATCGAACCTGGGACCCTTCAGTCTGCAGGCTGATGCTCTATTCACTGAGTCAAACCAGCTAGGGCACAGCTTTAAATCTTGATGGATGGGAGCTAGTTGAAGAATTGAAACAAGAAAAGGCATTCTAAGTCAAAGGAACAATATAAACAAAGTTATGAACACCAAAATGATCCATGTTTGGGAGAGACTTGTTTTTGATTACTATCTAATAGGCAACGGTGAGCCATTAAAATGTTTAGAATAAGGTAATGTTTTGACCAAAGGCCGAGGGACCCCACTGGTGCATGAATTTGTGCATTGGGCCTCTAGATAATTATTATAAGGAATACATGAGTACATGCTACAATCTATATATAAAAGCCTAAGCGACTGACTATTCAACCAGTCGCTATGATGCACACAACCACTTTGGGGCAGATGCTCAGTGCAGAGGCATGGAAATATGGAACAGATTGATGAATCTCAGATGGGAGGAGGGAGGGCGGGAAGAGATTAACCAGAGATCTTATATGCATGCTGGAGGCATGCACCCGTGGAATTCTTCAGCTTGGCCTTAAGTCAAACATCCCTCAAGGTGTCCCAGATTGCGAGGGCACAGGCCAGGCCAAGGAACCCCACTGGTGCATGAATCTGTCCACTGGGCCCTCTAGTACAATTATAAGTCCATTGTAGCATAAATTTAAGACTAATATATTTTTATAGTAAAACATTTAATTTTTGATAATTTTGCCTGCCATATAATATAGTGGGCAAGTAAATATTAAATGAATATTTGTCTGCCCTAGCCGATTTGGCTTAGCGGAATAAAGCATTGGCCTACGGACTGGAGGGTCCTGGGTTCGATTCCGGTCAAGAGCACATGCCCAGGTTGCAGGCTCAATCCCAAATAGGGGACATGCAGGAGGCAGCCAGTCAGTGGTTCTCTCTCATCAATGATGTTTCCATCTCTCTCCCTCTCCTTTCCCTTCCGAAATAAAAAATATATTTTAAAGCAAAAAACAATAAATGAATATTTGTCTTGATACTTACAGGAAGTTGTTTGTAGAAATTTAAATTCTCTTTTCACAAATTTATTTCCAATCATCATAGACATTCAAAAATCATATCGTCATGGCAGTGTGATTATTTATTGGTTCAGAGAGGGTTCTTATAAACTTTAACATTGTAACCACTTTTAAAACTGAAAATAAAGGGGATTCTGAGAGTTATGTATGGGATGTATATGGGAAATCACTTTCTGGGGATGGGGTTTGGGGTCCGACTTAGTCTTAGAACTTTTTAAGAACACCAACTGTCAGAAAAAAATGTTTCCTTTTCTTTTGTGCCACTCTCTCCCTGAATCACTCTTCACCAAATCCTGTAGTAAAAACCAATAAATAAATAGGTAAAGACAAGTATTTAGATAGCATTGAATGAATAAGATGGGGCTTTCTGTATAAAGTAAGTTAGTTTTTGCATGTCCTGTTAAAATTTCTTTATAATCATTCAGTGTGCCATTCACTATATAGGGAACAAAAACTGTGCTGTGTTACTCTTTTTTTCTTTGTGTTACGACTTAAATTGCCTCATATTTTTGATATCTGTCCTTATATATCCTTAACTATAAAATTTGAACCTTGCCTCTTAGTGTTGTTCTGAAGCAGTTGAAAAGTTTTCATAGTACCCTTGGACTTCTTGACAGGAAAAGACCTATTTTAGTTATATATTTTTTACCAATTATAATGATTTTGTACTTATTAGTGACTGATCTGTTTGAAATACTAGCAGAAAAAAGAAAAACCCTGCCCATTTCATTTGCTCCCCCTAGAGCAGTGGTTCTCAACCTGTGGGTCGCGACCCCTTTGGGATTGAACGACCTTTTTAGGGGTCGCCTAAGACTATTGGAAAACACCTATTTCCCCTGGTCTTAGGAACCAACACACCCCTCCTCGGTGTAGCAAAATGTAGCAGTGTAGTTTACTGTTGTCATATTAAGACTGTTACCCATGCTATACCACGATTCAAGACAAAATTTCATTTATTTGTAATTAGAAATAAATATTTCACAATATATAATTACATACTGTTTTTGTGATTAATCCCTATGCTTTAATTATGTTCAATTTGTAACAACGAAAATACATCCTGCATATCAGATATTTACATTACAGTTCATAACAGTAGCAAAATTACAGATATGAAGTAGCAACAAAAATAATTTTATGGTTGGGGGTCACCACCACATGAGGAGCTGTCTTAAAGGGTTGTGGCATTAGGAAGGTTGAGAACCACTGCCCTAGAGGTTTATCTTATAAAAGATTTTCAGAACTTTGTTTTGCAACTTTTTAGCTCTCTATAAGAGAAAATCGCAGAAATAAAATATGAGCCTCTCTATACTTAAATTATTTTGTATCTAATAACTTACGTAATACTTTCAACAATAAAGTTTTTTTATGTCCCCTTTCTCCCCCTATTACCTCCCTCCCACCCCCGCCCTCACCATGGTCTGTGTCCATAGTTTATGCATATATGCATACAAGGTCTTTGGTTGATCACCTCTCCTCACCTCTTCTCCCCCACTTTCCCTCCAAGATTCTGCACCCTGTTCCATGCTTCCATGTCTCTCGATCCAGTCTAAGGATAAGTTTGTTTTTTAAAGGGGGACCAGGGAAGGGAGAAACATCAATAGGTTGCCTCCTATGCACTCATAACCTAGGTATATGCTCTGATAGGGAATTGAACCCATCACCTTTTTTGGGGGGGAGTGTACAGGATGATGCTCCAACAATTGAGCCATCTGGCCAAGGTAAACTTGTCATCTTGTAACACTTCCTTGCTAGTTCTTCCCATTTCTTGTAACAACATCTTCGTTTTCTAAGATTCAGAGTCTCAGAATCTTTTTTATTTCCTTAACATTTATTTCACTTAATTACTATACCATGTGTAATTTACTTCATTTCCCTCAACCTCTTTTTAGTCTTGCCACGATTATAGGTCAGGTCTGCATTTTTAGCCTTAAATTATCTAAAAGGTTCCATTTTATTTCATGCTTCAAACTGCTGCCAGAGTAATCGTTCTAAAACATAGCTCCAGTCTCATCACTTTCTTAATTCAAGACCTTCATGGTTGAACTACATATTCAAAGATCTCCACATTAGAACTCTAGCTACTTCTCCCACTGTTATTTTACAGTCAAGCTATTAGTCACTTCTCTAAATATAGTCTTCCTTTTCTTATTGCCTTGGTGGTATTATTTCTTCCAGGTGTCTCTCCCCCTTCCCTTTATTTATTTATTTTTTAATATATTTTATTGATTTTTCACAGAGAGGAAGGGAGAAGGATAGAAAGTCAGAAACATCGATGAGAGAGAGACATCGGTCAGCTGCCTCCTACACACCCCACACTGGAGATGTGCCTGCAAGCAAAGTACATGCCCCTGACCGGAGTCGAACCCGGGACCTTTCAGTCCGCAGGCCAACGCTCTATCCACTGAGTCAAACCGGTCTCGGCATCCCCCTTCCTTTTTACCAACTCATCTCCACCAGTATTGAAATCTTATTTTCTGTCATGGTCCTTCTCATACACCATTTTTTTTTTACAAAGTCTTTTTCAGTATTACATAGTTGGGGATATAGTATTTGTTTTCTCTGTCCCCACTCTTTAAAATACTTTGTATGTTTTTTTCTGAGATGTATCTCACTGTATTCTATATTCTACTTATTTGTATATTTGCCTTGTCATAGCAAGTTGCTTGAGAGTAGAGATTCCCTTGCAGCCTTAGCATAGGACTTTGTTTACAGATGCTCAGTACATTTATTAACTCATACATATGAGAAAACACATTTCAGAATAACCGTTGTATTTTTGGTATTTTAGGCTTGACCGTCTTTTTATCTTACTGGATACTGGCACTACTCCAGTTACAAGAAAAGCTGCTGCACAGCAACTTGGAGAAGTGGTAAAGCTTCATCCCCATGAACTACATAATCTCTTATCTAAAGTAAGAATGCTTTTATAAAAAAATTACAATACAATTGTGAAAATTTGTCCATAGATAACAAAAGTAAAGACAGAAATTGTCTTATTTTATTTTAGTGACAGCTTATAGTCTTCAAATTCCATTAAATATCTTAACATTTTTCCAAATATTTTTAGATTTTTGCTATTTATTATGTATTTTGTTGCAAGATTTAAAATATTTTTGTTTGTTTTTTTCTTTGCATCAAGTTTAATTAAGGGATGTGACAACATGAAATCTTTTACCTATGGCACAAATTTGAATCTGACCCAATTTGGTAATGAACTAAGTTGTTAATCTAGTTTGTTGGTGGTCTGACTTGTTTTTAATGGCTAATAATTATAAGGCAGTCTTAAAATGGACGAGTACTCATGGTCATGATTAAAATATATGAGAACCTAGTTGTCATTATATTCTTAGTAAGTGGAGGCTTTCTGCTTTGTTGGATCACTGTTTGTTTTCATAATGCTAGCCTAAGTTCTTTCCTCAAGCAATGACTGTACTTTCACTGAACTCTGGGCTTATGGAAGTATATCTGTATGATAGTAAGCAGCAAATTCCATATATTTAATTCTCTGGCATGCAGAATAAAAACAAGAGTGCTTTGGGGGAGAGGAGAATAGGGAATAGGTTGCGAATATGGAGGGGGGGGCGCAATATGATAGCCCAGACATTCGAAGCCCCATGATACCTCTCTTCCCATTAATCTTACCCCTTTTTTTCATTTTCATTTGTTCCTTCCTGATTCTTATGAATAGGAGTTCTAAGCCCCTTGTTGAAATATATAAATCTGTACTATGTGGTTCCTACCATAACGGTTAAGTGACTCTCTTTCCAGATTATTCCCTGCTTATATACTACCATTTCTAACCAAGTTGTAGAGAGACAGTGATTTGACATCTACAGGTTCCATGTTCTCAGAATAGAATAGGATGCATATTAGGCAATATTATACTCATGTGTAAGGTGGAGGGGTAGGGAAGCATACCCACTTCTTCTCATCTCAAGGGAAGAGAGGACTGAATGAGCTGAAACTGGAAACAGTGAGCAAGACTAATCTATGCTGAACTGAGGAAAAGTTTCCAGCCTTCCAAACTGAGACCCCAGCATACTGGCTGCCATCAAATAATTCCAAAAGAGGCTAAGTTTGTCTTTAGCACCTTCTTACCTCCTACTCTTTTCTCTTTCTTCAGTGTTTTCTTGTTGTCTTTCAGTTTTGTTTTTAAAACAGCTTTATTGAAATAGAATTTACATATAATACAATTCACCTATGTAAAGTATGCAGTTCAGTGATTCTTAAAATTATATTCACAGATAGGTGCAACAATCACCGAATTCTAATTTTAAAACATTTTTATCTCCCCCAAAAGAAGCCTCATTCCCATTAGCAGTCATTCTTCATCATTCCCTCTCTCATACTCAGTCCTAAGCAACCACTAATTTAATTTCTGTCTATATATTTGTCTTTTCTGAACATTTTATATAGTTGTGTGACATTTTGTGAGTGGTTTCTTTTACTTAAAATATTTTATATTTTCATGGTTCTTTCATATTGTAGCATGTCTCATTACCTCATTCCTTTTTATTGCTGAATAATATCCCATTGTATATATATGGATATACTATATGGGTATACCTTATTATCTATTCATCAGTTGATGGATATTTGAGTTGTTTCTACTTTTCGGCCTATGATGAAAATGCTACTATGAAAATCCATGTGCAGGTTTTTGTGTGGTTGCATGTTTTTATTTCCCTTGGATATATGCCTGGAGTAAAATTGCTGGGTCCTGAGGAACTGCCAGACTGTTTTCCAAACTGGCTCCACTGTTTTAGATTTCCATCAACAGTGTATGATAGATCTGATTTCTATACATCCTTGCCAGAACTTATTAACTGACTTTGATTATATACATACTTATAGTGAGTGTAGAGTGATATCTCTTTGTACTTTTGATACGTTTTTTTGGTGACTAATCTTGAACATCTTTTCATGTGTTTATTGGCTATTTGTTTATCTTTTATGGAGAACAGTCAGATCCTTTGCCTGTTTTTAAAGTGGGATATTTGTTATTTTATTATTGAGTTGTAAGACTCCTTTATATACTTTGTATACAAGCCCCTTATCAGGTATTTGATTTGCAGATACATTCTTCCCATCTGTTGGTTGTTTTTTCACTTACTTGATGGTGTCCTTGAAGCACAAAAGTTATTTTTGATGAAGTACATTTTTTTTTAAACATCACTTGTACATAAATAAATAAATCACTTGTGCTTTTGGGATCATATCTAAATAACCCTTGCCTAACTCAGTGTCACAAAGATTTATCCCTATGTTTTAAGAATTTAATAATATTTAGCTATTACTTTTAGACTTATGGCCCATTTCAGTTAATTTTTGTGTATGGTGTTAGATAGGGGTTCAAAATCATTATTTTGTTGCTCCAGCACCATTTGTGATAAGAACTCTTTACCCATTGAATTGTCTTGGCACTCTTGTTGAAAATCAGTTGATCATAGACACACAGTATTTTTTCTGGACGCTTTATTATTGTTGTTGTTGTTGTTGCTATTAATTGATTTTAGAGAGAGGAAGGGAGAGAAAGAGAAATATCAATTTGTTGTTCCACTTATTTATGTATTCATTGGTTGCTTCTTATATGTGCCCTAACCAGAGATCAAATCTGCAACCTTGGTATATCAGGGACAATGCTCTATATAAACCCAGTGGTCACGAACCAGTGGTTTGCGGACCAAAAGGTTTGCGACTGCTGCTCTAACCAACTGAGCTACTGGGCCAGGGCCTGGACTCTCAGTTCTATTCCATTAATCTAGATAACTGTTCTTTCACCAGTATTACACTGTCTTGGAAATTGTTGCTTTATAGGAAGTTTTGAAATCGAGAGGTGTGAATCTACCAATTTTATTCTTTTCAAGATTGTTTGGTTATTCTGAGTTCCTTGCATTTCCATATAAATTTTAGGGCCAAGTTTTTCATTTCTGTAAAAAGTCAACGGAGATTTAGAAGAATTTTGTTGAATCTGTAGATCAATTTAGCGAGTATTAACTATTTTAACAGTATTAATTCTTTCAATCCATGATTATGAGGTATCTTTCTGTTTATTTAGATCTTATTTAATTTCTATTGACAATATTTTGAATTTTTGATTGTCAGTATTGTGCTTCTTTTGTTAAATTAAGTATTTTATAATTTTTGATGCTATTTAAATGGGATTATTTTCTTAATTTTATTTTCAGGTTTTATTAAAAGTTTATAGGAACAGTTTTCATTGATTTTTACATACTGATTTTATTGCAGTCTTACTTCACTTATGCTTTCTGCTAGATTTTTATAACTTTTTGCATTATATAAGACTTAATATACACTTGCTTTTTAGCATGTTAAAAGCTATATTATTTTTCAAATTCTTTTTAAGGTGTGATTCATGTGAATGATATAATCTTATAAATGATTTTAATAATTTCAATATGTTTTTTAAAAATTTGACCATGGCTAAATTATAATACATTAATAACACATAAATTCATATTTCTTTGTTCTGTCTACTTTGAACAAACAATATTTTCTGGTATATAACTGTTTTATCATTTTTTTAAGGTGCTGATATACTTAAGAAGTACAAATTGGGATACTCGGATAGCAGCAGGACAAGCTGTTGAAGCTATAGTGAAAAATGTACCTGAGTGGAATCCAGTGCCAAGAACAAAACAAGGTGCTTTTAAGTGGAAAACCTATTTATAGTGAAACACTTAACTGTAGAATTAACTAAACTATACATTTTATATTTTAATAATTTTAATTTTATGTCTTAATTTTTATGCTTTTGATGTATCTTATCAAAAAATGACATTGAATAAGGTGATTTTCATATACTTAAAAAAAAGACTACTAAACAAAATGTTTTCATATTTATTTTTTTTAATTATTAATTCTAGGCTGCAGGTGTGGCTCAGTGATTGAGTGTCAACCTCTGAACCAGGAGGTCATGATTCCATTCGTGGTTCAGGGTACATACCAGGGTTGCAGGCTCAATCCCCAGCATGGGCATGAAGGAGGCGGCTGATCAGTGATTCTCTTTCATCATTGATGTTTCTCTCTCTCTCTCTCTCTCTCTCTCTCTCTCTCTCTCCCCCCCTCTCTTTCCCCCTCCTCCTTCCTCTCTGAAATAAATAAATATATTCTTAAAGCAATTATTAATTCTACAGTATGCTTGACTTACAAAGGTTATTATTTCCCTGAAGGAATTTATATCCTAAAAAATAAAATTAAATAAATACAAAGTAAATCTTTGAAGCAGTCTATTTATTTTGTTGGTGGAAGAATACTATAATTATTTCCTAAACTTAATCACAATTATGTATGGGTATTTTGATGGTTATGCCTATTTTTTTGTTGTTTTAATTTTTTATTTATTGATTTTTAGAGAGAGGAAGGGGGAGAGAAAGAAATTTCTATTTGTTATTTAATTTATGCATTTATTGGTTGATTTTTGTATGTGCCCTGACCGGGATGCTTAATTTTTTTATGTATCCTGTAGATGCCTTATAGTGGAAATTATTTTCTGACTTCCTGAAATAATATTTAAAAATGATAGTATGCTTTTAAAAATGTGTAAAGATGCAAATTTTAAGTGAGTGCAAATTTAATATGGTGCAACTAGGTTTCATTTTCAAATCACTTTGATACTATCACTTTTATTTTAAGTCTCAATTATCTAAAATGTTTGCTTTAATTTGTTGGCACATGTTATTTTCAGAGATTATGTTAATTTGTCTTTTCTATAATCAAATGAAATGTTGAAGAAGAAGTTATAACTAGTTTTTAAAAAAGAACTTTTTCTTTTTCAGGTTATTATACCTGATTATTTTGGTATATAGAGATGGTAAAACTCAGATTCTTTTTTACAAAACTTACTAGTTAAACCGGCATTAAAATTTATAGTAAGATTGCTTATCATCACTAGAAAACTTAAAATATTTGTAGCAGTTCTCTTTAAGTGAAGCAATTATGCTTTGTTTATGAATTATATACAAATACCAACTCAACAAACCAATGGACAGTGTACAATATATTTTAAAGTTTATAATGGGTACCTCTTTGGAGAGGATACAGAACATTTTATAGTTATTTTTAGGCCTCAGATATAACTTTAGCAATTTAACAGGTGATTATAATTAGCTTCATTTTTAAAAAAATTCTTTATTGTTGAAAGTATTACTTATGTCTCCCTTTTCTCCTTCTGACCTCTCCTTGGCTGCTCCCACTCCATAGTACATGCCCTCGCCCCCCTACTGTCTGTGTCCATTGGTTATGCTTATATGCATGCATACAAGTGCTTTGGTTGATCTCTCTCTGCCCCCAACCTTCCCTGCCTTCTCTCTGAGGTTTGACAGTCTGTTGGATGCTTCTATGTCTCTGGTAGCTTCATATTTTGAGAAGTAAAGCCTATTGAATAAGTAGTTGGTTTGTGTTCCAGATATTCCTCAGTTGTAGGGAGGAATGATGCTTATTAGTTTTAGTTACATGAATATGTTTACCTTTCAATTTAACACTATAATAAATTCAAATTGTTACCTTGGTATTTTTATTTTAGTTTATTAAAAAAATTTTTTTTTATTGATTTCAGAGAGGAAGGAGTGGGAAAGAGAGAGAGACATCAGTGATGAGAGAATCATTGATTGCATGCCCCATACTGGGGATTAAGCCCACAACCTGGGCATATGCCCTGACTGGGAATCAAACCGTGACCTTCTGGTTCATAGGTCGATGCTCAGCTGAGCTACACTGGCTGGGCTACCTTGTTTTTTGTTTTGTTTTTTTTTTCATATATTTTATTGATTATTTTTACAGAGAGGAAGGGAGAGGAATAGAGTTAGAAACATCAATGAGAGAAATATCGATCAGCTGCCTTCTGCATTCCCCCTACTGGGGATGTGCCTGCAACCAGGTACATGCCCTTGACCGGAATAGAACCTGGGACCCTTTAGTCTGCAGGCTGACGCTCTATCCATTGCGCCAAACTGGTTAGGGCCACATTGGTATTTTTAAAACAATTTAATAGTAAGTGGAGACGGCATGATATTTATTACATATATTTCAACATGAAGGGGGATGCTTTTTTTCTTACAACATTGTGATTTTGTAGTAAAAAACAGCTATACATACATCCACTAACATTCTGATAGTTTGTAGGAAGGAAGCCACTGACTAAAGAGTTAATTTATAAATAAGCTGATCATAAGTAAATCCACAGTAGCTTTTCTACTTCCCCTTTTACTTTTCTTAAAATATTACCCATCCACCACAAATAATGCTGTTTTCTTTCATTTTACATTTTTTCTATTTGATCAAATTAAATATTTTTAAACTTTATCTAGAACCTACTTCAGAAAGTGCTATGGAAGATTCATCTACTACAGATCGATTGAATTTTGACAGATTTGATATATGTAGATTGTTACAACATGGGGCGTCACTATTGGGATCTGCTGGTGCAGAATTTGAAGTACAAGATGAAAAATCAGGTATGTAATAGTCCTACAGAAGAAAGTCTGAAGCACATGTGTTCAAACTAATTTATCACTTGATATGCTATGTATTAGTCATGCAAAATATAACATGTCATGGAATATAAATTAAGTTTGCTGGTAGGATTTGGAGGTGCTATGTGTGGGACGATAATTAGAAGTACTTGGTCTAAAGCTACCATATGAATTTTTTTTTTTTCCTTAACTGAATATGTACTATATGTACAGAGTGAGGCAAAAGTGGGTTTACAATTATTCATATGGAAAAATAATAAATAAATCCTATCTAATAAAAGAGTAATATATAAATTAACCATCACTCTATAAGCCATGCCCATCAGCCAATCAGGAGTGGGTATGCAAATTAACCCAAGCAAGATGGTGCAGCCAGGGAGTGAGCAGGAGGCTTGAGTTTTCCTGGCAATGGAGGGAGCCAAGCTTTTCACACACCCTGGCTCCAGGGCTCCACTCAAGGCTACAAAGTTTCAATTATAGAAGATTAATAAATCCCAACAAAAGTGGCGGCAGCCACATAGCTGGAGAGAGCAGGAGGCTTGAGTTGCCCCCTGCAATAGAGGAAGCCAAGCTTCCACAGCCCTGACCTGCCTTGGCCTTCGCTCAAGGCTACAAAGTCTCAATTATAGAAGATAGATAAATCCCAACAAAAATGGCTGGTGCCACAGGAGGCTTGGCTCTGCTCCAGGCTACAAAGTTTCAATTGTAGAAGATAAATAAATCCCAGATACCAGGGTCTCTGCTTGGGTTGCCAGGGACATGACCGGCCTGCAAATCACCACAGGCTACCCCATAACCCCAAGGAAGCCTCCACCCTGATCCGGGACACACTTCAGGGCAAAACAACTGGCCCCCACCCATGCACCAGGCCTCTATCCTATCTAATAAAAGAGTAATATGCAGATTGACCATCACTCCGACACACAAGATGACTGCCCCAAGATAGCCACCACAAGATAGCCAGCAGGGGAGGACAGTTGGGAGGGATCAGACCTGCAAGGGAGCGCAGTTGTGGGCAATCAGGTCAGCAGGGAGGGCAGTTGGGAGAGACCAGGCCTGCAAGGTTGGGCAGTTGGGGGTGATCAAGCCTGAAGGGAAGGGCAGATAAGGTGACCAGGCCGGCAGAGGAGGGAAGTTGAGGGCAACCGGGCCTTCAGGGAAGGGCATTTGGGGAGGACCCAGGCCTGCAGGAGAGGGCAATTGGGGAGGATGAGGCCTGCAGGGGAGGGCAGTTAGAGGCAAACAGGCTGGCAGGGGGTGATCAGGCAGGCAGGCAGAAGCAGTTAGGGGCAAACAGGAAGGCAGGCAGGCATGCAGTTGGGAGCCAACAGTCCTGGATTGTGAGAGGGATCGGGCCTAAATGGGCAGTTGGACATTCCTCAAGGAGTCCCAGATTGGAGAGGGTTTAGGCTGGGTTGAGAGACAACCTCCTCCCCGTGCTCAAATTTTGTGCACCAGGCCTCTATTATTATAATAAGAAACTCTGTGTTTTGTGTACTCAAAAATATAGACCTACTTTTGTCCCACCCTCTATGCATTATTAATGCTACATATTAATATTCAGTAGGCATTTTATGTAATACAGAAATTTTAAATTGTTACCAAAGACCCTCAATTGAAATGAATTTAAAAGCCAGATTGTGGTAATATTTTTACAGTTCTGGAAATCTGAGAGGCTATATAATAATTTTTAATACTTTTTAATTTTATTTATTTTTATTTTATTGATATTTTACAGAGAGGAAGGGAGAAGGATAGAGAGTTAGAAACATCAATGAGAGAGAGACATCTATCAGCCACCTCCTGCACGACCCCACTGGGGATGTGCCTGCAACCAGGATACATGCCCCCAACCGGAATCGAACCTGGGACCCTTCAGGCCGACGCTCTATCCACTGAGCCAAACTGGTTTCCGCATATTACGTTTTAAGTATTTAAACAATTGGAACTATTCTTGCTGGTGACCAAGCAAAGAATTAAAAATAAAAAATAAATCTTGGATAGGTAATTATCCCATTATCTTCAAATTTACAGAACCTATCTGGATATAAAATAAATGTTTTGGTCATTCAAGATTGATGCCTTGAGTGGAAAAAACTTGATGTTTTTAATGGATTTGTAAGTAAATAAATTGTTCTTTTGACTAAAATCAAAACAGAACTGTGTTTTGTTGCTAATTAAATTAATCATTAGTCAAAGTATATATTTATCCAGCTAAGTTAATGAAATGCTCTTCAATTTCTACATCTTAAAAAACTTTAAGTACCCATTCCCTCTTCCTTATATGATTTCTTTTGAAAATATAGTTTAATTATTTTTAGAGAAAATTAGGAAATTTGCTTAATTTCCAGAAAATAGTTTTTCTAATAAGGGAGGTAGAAACTTTTCAACTTGAAAAAATTCTCTTAATAGAAAGTATACTAATCTTACTAAGGTACCCATGGACATTATCAGAGCTCTTTGTCCCTAATCCAGGAATAAAAGGACACTAAAAAATATGTGTTTGGGTCTTACCCCAGACATGATTCCAATTTAATAGATCTCTGGAGAGTTCTAGGAAATCGTATTTAAAAGAAAAAGCTACACTTGTGACTCTGATATGTAACCAGGATTGGAAAGCCTGGAACTCAATTTTAAATGCTGGTATGTCACAGCATGCTTATTTAAAACCCTAAAATTGGTTTTCTTTAAATGTCTGTCTCATGTATGTGATGAACATGTCCATGATTAGTTTAGGGGCTGATTATTTGTAGTTATGTAGGTTGTTTTCCCCAGTAACTTTCGTTGGAACAAGAGGACTAATTTGTGGCCTAGTATTTTTCCTTCTGGATAGAGCAGTCTTAAAATTTTTAAAAAGTAGCTTTACTGAGACATAATTCACATTATTTTATATAATTTACTCATTTTAAAACTATATAAATCAGTTGTTTTTGGTATACTAACAGATAGGTCTGGTCAATTTTAGAATTTTTTCATTACCTCAGGAAGAAACTACATATCCTTTAGCTAGCACTCTTTTCCCCCCTACTTTGTTTCCTCACCTTTCCAGCCCTGGGTGACTTTTTGTCTCTATAGGTTTGTCTATTCTGAACATTTATTGTAAATTAAGTCATAAATATGTGGTCTTTGTGACTGGCTTTGTTTACTTAGCATGTTTCCAAGCTTTATCCATATTGTAGCATGTATCGGTACTTCTTTTTTAAATATATCTTATTGATTTTTTTTACAGAGAGGAAGGGAGAGGGATAGAGAGTTAGAAACATTGATGAGAGAGAGACATCGATCAGCTGCCTCATGGCACAACCAAGGTACATGCCCTTGACCGGAATCGAACCTGGGACCTTTCAGTCAGCAGGCCAACGCTCTATCCGCTGAGCCAAACCGGTTTCGGCCAGTACTTCTTTTTTTATTCCCTTCAAGAAGCTATAACTTTATTAATGATAGTAACAGTACAAATTTCAAACCAAACTACAGTAACTTTTGAAATACATACAAAAAGTGTCCTGCTTTATAGATGGTTACATTATTAATTCCATAATAGCATTTACAATATCATTGCTGTTTTTCAAGGCTCAGACCACCTTTGCTCTTGACACATTTGCTTGTGACATGACCAATTCTATGTCCTTAACTTCCACACCTGTTTCATCAACCTCTTCCTCGTCACTCTCCTCTTGTACAGTTAGAATCTGTGGTGTTTTCTTGAACGTTTGAGATAGCTTCACCTTGAACTTTGAATTTCTCAGCAGCTGCTAGCTATACTTGTTGAGATAAATCCTCAATCTTGGCTCCCCCCAAAACTGTGTAGGTATCTGAAGCAGGGCTCTTGTAAACATTTGGTTTTGTGATGACAAAGAGGATATTAGATTTCCGTATAGTGACCTTAGTAACTCCTATAACCTATCGAAGACCCAGTTTGGACATAGCCTTCAGTGTCTTCTTTTCACTCCGGCTCTGTTTTGCTTTACTGACTGGTTCTTCATCAATTTCAGCTGCCACCGCCAGCTGGGCTTATTGTGTAGTTGCCAGGGCTGCTGCTTTTTTAAATAATATTTTTATTGATTTCAGAAAGGAAGGGAGAAGGAGAAGAGAGATAGAAACATAAATGATTAGTGAGACATGTTGATTGGCTGCTTCCTGCATGCCCATACTGGGGACCTAGTCCACAACTTGGTTATGTGCTCTGACCGGGAATCAAACCGTGACCTCTTGGTTCATAGGTCTATGCTCAACCACTGAGCCATGCTGGCTGGACTGGGGCTTTATTTGTTTTAAAAGATTTTTTATTAAAACTGTTATAGGATGTATTCATTTTTTAATTGTGGTAGATAACATAAAATTTATCATCTTACCCATTTTTAACTGTACATACTGTTCAGTAATATTAAGTCCATTCATACTGCCATGCAGCCAGTCTCCAGAACTCTCTCATCTTAAAACACTGAAACTTTATACCCATTAAACAATTTCCATTTCTTCCTCCTGACCCTCTTAGCCCCTAGCAACCACTATTCTAGTTTTTGTCTTTATGAATTTGAATACTCTAGGTATTTCATGTAAGTGGAATAATACAGTATTTGTCCTTTTTAATCTGTTATATTTTTCTCTCTATATATATTTAGATATTTTTATTGATTTCAGAGAGGAAGAGAGAGGGAGGTAGGGAGGGAGGAAGGGAAGGAGAGAGAGAGAGAGAGAGAGAGAGAGAGAGAGAGAGAGATATCAATGATGAGAGAGAATCATTGATTGGCTGTTTCCTGCACCCCCCCCCCCCCACTGGGATAGAGTCCACAACCTGGGCATGAGTCCTTGATTAGAATGAAACCTGGGATTCTTCAATCCACAGGGTAATGCTCTATCCATTGAGCCAAACTGGCTAGGGCATTTCTTCACATTGTTTATTATTATTATTATTATTTTTTATTGTTTAAAGTGTTAAATAGTAGTACATATGTCTCCCTTTCCCCCCCCCCCCCATTGACCTTCCCCCCTGGCCTCCCCTACCCCTGGAACATGCCCTCCCGCCCCTCCCCATGTCTTGTGTCCATTGGTTATGCTTATATGCATGCATAAAGTCTTTTGGTTGATCTCTTACCCCCCTCCTCCACGTTCTTGACAAAACTTGTTATTAACTGACTTTGATTAATATCCATACTAGTGAATGAAGTGCTGACTTGTAGTTTTGATTTGCATTTTCTTGATGACTAATGATCATATTGAACATCTTTCATGTGTTTATTGATCATTTGTATATCGTTGGAGAACTGTCTATTCCAATTCTTTGCCCATGTTTTTACTTTACACTAGGGGCCCAGTGCATGAATTCATGCACCTTGAAAGGAACTATGGGCCATGAGGCTGTGGTAGGCACAGGGGCAGGTCTTGGCCCATCCTCTGTTCCCCCGCCTGGCCCTTCCCCCTATAGTCCCCGGTCTTCTGTTTCCTAGCAGCCCGCTCCCATGTGCTGACAGTGCTGGTCCTGCTTCCACCGCTGATGGTGCGAAGCCATTGGGGCCTATGCTAGCAGTGGGTGTGAGCAGTGCTGGCATCATCAGTGGATTCGAGTGGCGGCTGCTGTCCCGATTGCCTCTCAGGAGCAGGGGGCGGTGGAGAAGCCCTTAGGTGCAATCAGGGCCAGCAGCTGCCACTCACATCTGCTGATGGTGCTGAGTAATTGGGACTGGCGTTGGGCACTGGCAGCGGGTGTGAGCGGAGGCTCTGGCACCAGCTGCGGGTGTGAGTGGGGTTGGCACTAGCAGTGTTTGTGAGTGGTCCCTCCAGTGCTGGCAAGCAAGTGCAAGCCGGGCCAGCGCTGGCAGCAGGTGCAAATGCTACTGCGTTGTGCGAGAGCAAAGAATTTTCAGTAATCACCAGAGGTTTGCCCCAATGACAGCGACCGGCACCCAACCTTGGTCTGGCACCCCCACTCACCTGGTCCACTATCCCACCATGACCAATGCCTGCCATATTCTGCACATGCCCCCTGGTAGTCAGCGCACCTCGTAGCAAGCGGTTGTTTGGTTGTACTGATTGTTCCACTGTTTGATCTATTTGCATATTAACCTGTATTATATAGGATTTTTATTTATTTTAAAATCTTTATTGTGGTATTACATATGTCCCCCTTTTTTTCTCCCCATTGACCCTTTCTAGTCCATTCCCACTCCCTGCCCCAGGCCTTCACTACACTATTGTCAGTGTCCATGGGTCATGTATATATGCATGCAAATTCCTTGGTTGATCTTTTCCCACCCACCCACCCACTTCCACCATCCCTCTGAGATTTAACAGTCTGTTCCATGTTTCTGTGTCTGTGGATCTATTTTTGTTCAACCGTTTATTTTGTTCATTAGATTCCACATATGTAGGAGATCATATGATACTTGTCTTTCTCTGATTGCCTTATTTTGCTTAGCATAATACTCTCTAGATCCCTTCATGATGTCTCAAAGGGTAAGAGATAGTTCTTTTTTACTGCTGCATAGTATTACATGGTATAAATGTGCCACAGCTTTTTTATCCATTCATCTACTGATGGGCATTGGCTGCTTCCAGATCTTAGCTATTATAAATTGTGCTGCTATGAACATTTTTTTTGATTGGGGTTTCAGGTCTCTTAGGATATACTAGTATTTGATCAATGGGTCAAATGCAGTTCTATGTTTAATTTTTTGAGGAAACTTCATACTGTTTTCCATTATGGCTGCACCAGTCTGCATTCTCACAAGCAATGTATTAGGGTACCCTTTTCTCCACATCCTTGCCAGCACTTGTCATTTGTTGATATGTTGATGGGAGCCATTTTGACAGGTGTGAGATGATACCTCTTTGTCGTTTTAATTTGCATCTCTCCTTCGCCCATTGTTAAGTGGAATATTGTTCTTTTATTACTGAGTTAAGATATATATTCTAGATACAAACCTTTTGTTTGATATATGATTTATTAACATCTTTTATTTTGTGGGTAGTGTTTTCACTTTCATGATGGTATCCTTTGAAGCACAGACGATGTCCAATTTTTCTTTTTTCCTCTCAAGCTTTTGATGTCATAAGTTAAGACACTATCGCCAAATCTAAGCTCACTTACCCCTACATTTTCTTCTAAGAGTTTTATAGAGTTAGCCCTGACTATTAGGCATTTGATCCATTTTGAATTATTTTTTGTATGTGTTGTAGGGTTATGGGTCAAATTTAATTCTTTCTTTTTTTAAAAATATATTTTATTGATTTTTTACAGAGAGGAAGGGAGAGGGATAGAGAGTTAGAAACATTGATGAGAGAGAGAGACATCGGTCATCTGCCTCTTGCACGTCCCCTACTGGGGATGTACCCGCAACCAAGGTACATGCCCTTGACCGGAATTGAACTTGGGACCTTTCAGTCCGCGGACCGACACTCTATCCACTGAGCCAAACCGGTTACGGCAAATTTGATTCTTTTGCATGTGGCTATCCTGTTGTCTCAACACCATTGTTGAAAAGAACTATTCTTTTCTCCACTGAATTGTCTGGCACTCTTGTTGAAAACCAGTTGGTCATAAGACAGTTTTATATCTGGATTCTCAACTCTGTTCCATTGTTGTCTAGCCTCATGCCAATACCTCATGGTCTTAGTTGCTCTTGCTTTTCGGTAAGTTTTAAAACCAAAAGCCTCCACTGTCCTCAAAACTCCTGGTACTGGCAAAAGAACAGACATATAGATCAATGGAATAGAATAGAGAACCCAGGAATTGACTGAAACCACTATGCTCAATTAATATTTGGCAAAGGAGGCAAGAATATACAATGGAGTCAAGACAGTTTCTTCAATAAATGGTGTTGGGAAAATTGGACAGATACATGTAAACAAAAAAAATGAAACTAGACCACCAACTTACACCAGACACAAAAATAAAATCAAAATGGCCCTAATCGGTTTGGCTCAGTGGGTAGAGCATCAGCCTGTGGACTCAAAGGTCCCAGGTTCGATTTTGGTCAAGGGCATGTACCTTGGTTGCGGGCACATCCCCAGTAGGAGGTATGCAGGAGGCAGCTGATTGATGTTTCTCTCTCATCAGTGTTTCTTTCCCTATCCCTTCCTCCTTATAAAAAAATCAATAAAATATATTTTTAAAAAATAAATTAAAAAAAACTCAATGGACAAAGGACTTACACAAAAGATAGGAGACCATCAAAATATTAGAGGAATCCAGAGGCAGCAAAATCTCAGACATAGGCCAACGCAATTTCTTCATTGATATAGCTCCTAGGGCAATGGAAACTAAAGAGAAAATAAACAAACGGGACTACATCAAAATAAAAAGCTTTTGTACAGCAAACAAAATCATCAACAAAACAATAAGAAAGCCCACAGCATGGGAGCACATATTTGTCAATGTTATCACCGCTAAGGGTTTAATCTTCAACATTTACAGGGAACTCATACAATTTAACAAAAGATAAACAACCCAGTTAAAAAATGGGCAATGACCCTAAAGAAGACATAAGGAAGGTCAAGAAAACATACTCAAAGTCACTAATCATCCGAGGGTTGCAAATCAAAATGACAATGCAGTACCACACCTGTCAGAATGGCTATCATCATCAAGTGCTGAGGAAGATTTGGAGAAAAAGGAACCCTCATCCACTGCTGGTGGGAATGCAGACTGGTGCAGCCACTGTGGAAAACAGTATGGAGTTTCCTAAAAAAACTAAAATTGAAACTCCCAGTTGACCCAGTGATCCCACTTCCAGGAATATATCCCAAGAAATTAGAAAACACCAAGCAGAAAGGATATATGCACCCCTATGTTCATAGTAGCACAATTTACAATAGCTAAAATTTGGAAACAGCCTAAGTGCCCATCAGCAGATGAGTGGATTAGAAAACTGTGGTATAAAATCTATACAATGTAATACTCTGCTGTGGTAAAAAAGATGGAATTCTTACCATTTGCAACAGCATGGATGGAACTGGAGAGCATTATGCTAAGTGAAATAAGCCAGTCAGAGAAAGATTAATATTACATGATCTCATTTGTGGAATATAATGAACAACATAAACCTGATGAACAAAAACAGATCCAGAGACAAAGAAGCATCAGTCAGACAGTCAAACCTCAGAGGGAAAGGTAGGAGAGGGTGAGGTAAGGGAGAGATCAACCAATGGACATAGACATCTGCGTTGAGGACATGAGTGGGGAGGTGGGGGGCAAAGAGGGGATAAGGACACATATGTAATACTTTAATCAAGAAAAAAAATTTTTTTTAAAAAGAGAAGCATGGGCCTTCAACTTTGTTCTTTTTTAGGATTGTTTTGGATATTCTGTGCCTTTTGATTTTCTATGTGAATTTTAGGATCAGTTTTTCAATGTCTGCAAAAAAGCTAACTGATATTTATAGGAATTGTGTTATTTCTGTATATCAGTTTTGGAATTATAGTAGTTCTACAGGATGTTCTTTAAACAGATTCTTGACAATGAGCTATGAGCATGGAATGTTTCCTACCAGTATTTTGATAGTTTTAAATTTTGCTTTTGATATTGTTGTAAGTAGAATTTTAGAAAATATATTTTTATTGATTTCTGAGAAGAAAGAGAAAGACACATCAATGATGCAAGAGAATCATTGATTGGCTGCTTCATGTTTGCCCCACACAGGAACCGAGTCCGCAACCCGGGCATATGCCCTGACTGGGAATTGAATGATGACCTCCTGGTTTATAGGTCAGAAGTTCAACCATTGAGCCATACTAGCTGGGCTAGAATTGTTTTCTTAATTTCATTTTTGAGTTGTTTGTTTCTTTAAATCTTAGCCCCCCTCTTTTCTTTATTATTACCTTTTTTAATATATATTTTTCATCAGATTAGTTTCAGAACAAATAAAATAATAGAAAAAATTACTTTTTAAATAGTTGTATTTATATTCTACGATTTGCTCAAATACTGGTTTTCTTATAAACATTCTACAGGATGTTTTTTAAACAAATTCTTCACATTGTATTTCAATGACTATGAGTTACGAAATTTTATGGAAATAGTTCTGTGTGTTTTTATAGCTTAATTTGAATTAAAGAAATGGCAGGTGGTCACATGCAGTTCATGTGGGATTCTAACATGACATTTGAGTGAGTTTTTTGACGTGGACAGACATCTCTTTGATACTGAAAGTGTAATCCTTTGAAATAAGTGATTGTAAATTTGGATTATGGTTTTCTGCATCCTTCAGTTTTTCTGTGTTATCGTCTGAATAATGTGGAATCTTATGACTCTGGAATTCAATGCCAAAATGTTCCTTTGAAGCTTAGAAAAGACTAGTTTTACTGGTGGACTTTTCCCTTAATTCTGTCTTGATAATATTCATTATTTACATAATAGCCAAATCTAATAAATTCTTGACCTCAATCAGTGCATGTAATTAGCACACTGTTACACACCTATCACTTCTGCCTCTGGAATTAGTCCTGGATTAGGTGCATCAACCTGAAATACAAACATATGCCTTCTCCTAAGAACATGGCTCACTAAAACAGTCTACAACTTGATTGTATTTTTCACTTTCTGCAGAACCCATATAGATAATTTTCCATTCCAAGTCTTCAGAAAGGTCCTTAATGCACTCGAAGGTGATCTTTTTTTATAGTTTGTGTTTCTATGTTGAGATATCCTATATTTTCATTATTGTGATAATATCTTCCTTTACATTGAGCATTGTTAAACTAGCAACTTAAAAATATTGTCATTGCCCTGGTCAATGTGGCTCAGTTAGTGAGAGTGTCATCCCATACACTAAGAGGTGGAGGGTTCGATTTGAGTTCAGGCAGGGCACATACTCAGGTTGCAGATTTGATCCCTGGTTGGGACACGTACAGGAGGCAACTGGTCAAAGTTTCTTTCTCACATCGATGCCCCCTCCCTCCCTCTTTCTCTCCTTTTCTCCTTCCCTCTCTCTTTCTCCACATTCTTCTCTCTAAAATCAATAAAAAGTGTCCTTGAGGAGGAAAAATCTTGCCCTCTAATTTCAACATCTGGGTTATCTCAGAGTTTGTTTTTTCTGTGGAGAATGGGTTACATTTTCTTGATTCTTTGTAATTCAGTTAATTTTGGATTGTATTCCTCACACATGCTGGAATCTGTTATATTCTTCCAGAGTGTTTTGGTTGATTTGGTTTCTGTTTGCTTGTTAGTTTTAGCATGCATTTAATTTGGTGAAACTCAAATTACAGATTCCAACAGCTGAAATATCAGATCAAATTTTAGCTTTAGCTGGACTGTGTGGAGTATGCCCTGTGTGTGCAAAGTTCAGAATTCAGCCAGAGATTTGGCTGAATTTATACAGAATTTGCTCTTTCTCTCTGGCTCTCTATTTTCTGGGTTTGCTCTATTGTCCAGTAGCTGTAGTGACCCCTGACTCTCTTCTAGTTCTTCAAGCTAGAGAGACTGTTTTTTTTTATCCAGCTTTTAGCTGCCCCATACACCATGGACTGGGTTTACCCTCAGGTTAAAAACTGCACAATTGGGAGACTCACCCAGTGCATGCCCTTTTTCCAGGTATTCAGAATTCTCTAGAGTATATGCCTACTTTTGTACTCTTTCCAGTCAATGTCTTCAGGTATTTGTTTTTTCGTATTTTGTCTAAAGTTTATAATCTGTGGAGGGTTAGTCCAGTAAGAATTTATTAGAGCCAAGATTGGTTTGGCTCAATGGATAGAGCGTCAGCCTGCGGACTGAAGGGTCCCAGGTTCGATTCCGGTCAAGGGCATGTACCTTGGCTGCGGGCACATCCCCAGTGGGGGGTGTGCAGAAGGCAGCTGATTGATGTTTCTCTCTCATCAATGTTTCTAGCTCTCTGTTCTCTCTCTTCCTCTCTGTAAAAAAATCAATAAAATATATTTTTTTAAAAAAAGAAAAAAAATTATTAGAAGCAAATCATTGTAGTTTTTAAAATGTTAACATTTTGCCGAGACTGGTTTGGCTCAGTGGATAGAGTGTCGGCTTGCGGACTGAAAGATCCCAGGTTCAATTCCGGTTGGGGGCATGTACTTTGCTTACAGGCACATCTCCACTGTGGGGCGTGCAGGAGGCGGCTGATCGATGTCTCTCTCTCTCATTGATGTTTCTGACTTTCTATCTCTCTCCCTTCCTCTCTGTAAAAAAATCAATAAAATATATATTTTTAAAAAGTTAACATTTTTTTTCTAATTGTGTAGAGCTATATCTTGCAACTTAGCTATTTTTAAACACAAAATTATATCCTATGCAAATCCACTGAACTTTGGAATGACTGGTTGCTATGACGTGCATTGACCACCAAGGGGTAGACATTCAACGCAGGAGCTTCCTTCCCCCTGGTGATCAGTGTGCTCCCACAGGTATGGTGGCGGGAGCCTCTCCCATCTCTATAGTAGAGCTAAGGATGTCCGACTGCTGGCCCATGGGGAACAGACCTAAATAGTCTATTGGGCTCCCGGACTGCAAAAGGGTGCAGGTGGGCTGAGGAACAAGCACCAGGCCTCTAGTTTTTAAAATAATACCTTTTGACCTGTTTTCCAGTGAAGTATTATAGGTTTTACTTGGGACATTTAAACTCTATCTACTTTTATGCCTTATCTTTGTTATTACGAGTTCGTATATCATTTCAGAATACATGAAAGCCTCACTTGGAATAAGCATGTATTTGTTGAGATCTTTTCTGTCAAATAAAACTAAATTTTTGTTTTGTTTCTTAGTTGGTTAGATCTTTCAGAGAATATACAAGGTATAGCTATATTAAAATAAGATTATATTTTTCCATAGGAATAGATCTCATTTTATATATACTTGATAATTGATACTAGGGCAATGGGTAAGTCTCAGTGAAAAATATTTTCTAATGGTTAGGTAATAGAATTTATGACATTAAATTGTCCATTATTAAAAACTGAGTATGGTTTGCTTATTGTCAGGAAGGGTGTTTTAATTTTCAAAAATACATTTTTATTGATTTCAGAAAGGAAGGAAGAGGGAGATTGAAACATCAATGATGAGAATCATTGATCAATGCCTCCTGCTCGCTCCCTACTGGGGACCAAGACCGCAACTCATGCATGTGCCGTTGGCCGGAATTGAACCCGGGACCCTTCAATACCTAGGCCTGCACTCTATTCACTGAGCCCAACCAGCCAGGGCAGGGGAGTGTTTTAATAGTTAAACATTATTTTGTATTTTATTTATTTTTAAGTCAGTTTTATTTGAGTTTCTCTTTTCTTTTATTAAAATATTTTTTGTTAAATCTATATTCTTATTAATTTCAGAAAGGAAGAGAGAGGGACAGAGTCATTGATTGGCTGCCTCCTGCAGCCCCATACTGGGGACCAAGCCTGCAACTCGGGCATGTGTCCTTGACCAGAATCGAACCCAGGATCCTTCAGTCCACAGGCTGAATGATCTACCCACTGAGCCAAACCAGCTGGGCTTTTTTTTTTTTTTTTTTTTTTTTGTATTTTAATAGAGTCTGATCTTCATGTATTAGAATACTTCTTAACTGATTTGGAGGAAATGTATTTCTTTTTTTGCTTAAAGGTGAAGTGGATCCTAAAGAGAGGATAGCACGCCAACGAAAACTATTACAGAAGAAACTTGGCCTTAATATGGGAGAAGCCATTGGAATGAGTACTGAAGAACTCTTTAATGATGAAGATTTAGATTATACCCCAACTTCAGCAGCCTTTGTAAACAAACAACCTGTAGGTAAAACCTTTATTTGTTTGATCTTAAATAGTAATACAAAGGGATTATTTCATTTTGCTGTGCTGTTGCAATTTTTAAAAAATGCTGTCCTTAATTCTGTTCATTGCTTATGTCTTTATAAATTGGGTTTCTGGTGATAGATTTTAAAGAGATAGAAGTTCAACTTACCTTGTAGAGACTGGACTGTTAGATTAGAGCTGTGGTGGGCCTTTGGAGCCTCTTATATTGAGAAATCCTAGTTGCACTAGTTGCTCTTTCCTTTGTTCTTTAGTAAAGGGAAAAAAATAAATGTTTGAGAGAGTGGGATAGTAAGGGCCTTCATACTCAGATATGAATCTAAAATCTTTAGAGCCGTGATTCAATTTTTAATTTGAAAAAGTAACAAACATTTAAAAAGGACTTAAAACATTTAAAAAGGATATACAATATGAAGTAAAAGAAATTTCTTTCCAATAATTGATAGATACCCATGTCTCCATGCGCCATAGGCAGTCAATCCTTTTTTAGTTATTTACACATCCTTCCTGAAATGTTCTGTCTATAGAAAAGTATGTGTGCCCTTTTAAGCCATGTTTACCTTTACTGACTTCATGTAACTGAAATATCAATATATACAGATTGATCACATTCTTTTGTAATAGCCTTAGGCTATTTTGTTAGTGGTTCTACCATACTTTTGTTCTGTATTGCCCCTTTTCTCTCTGTTCTTCCAATTTTCAATAGATGTCTGTACACTTCATTTTTTTTTTTAATGCCCCAGACTCATTATAAGCTGTGACTTTCTCCTCAGAAAAATTAACATACAAGTGAAATACTACCTTTCAGGGGTTCAGTACCCTTTCCTCTTGCCCTTACAATATTCTTTTAGGGTTCTGTGAGCCCTGTTAGTATTTCCTGCTTTGCAATCATAAAACCACCTTCTCATTCCCTTGGCTTTGGCCTTTACTTAAGTTGAGAATGGTCTATTTGCCTTTATAATAGTTGTTCTCTTAACCATTAGAATTTGTCAACTTTATATTTTTAGTGTTGTGGGGGGGTATGATGATGAATTACCTTTGCAGACAAAGAACAATATTGCACATACTGGAAGGGAAAAGGAAAAGAGTTTAAAGAGGCAGAAAATATAATAACAACCAGTAAGGAGTGGAAAGAAATGGGCTAAATAAAAAGAAAATAGAATTAAACAGAGGAGAACAAAAGTGTAGCACTCTGATCACAGTGTGGTAAATGGGAATAGTGTAAGAAAATGAATGGGCAGGTATATTAGAGAAAATGGTCAATATACAGAATAGTTGGACATAGCATGAGTATCAGCCAGTTTATGATTTGAAGGATCCAAGTTTGGTTGTAATGGACCTTTGGGAGGAGTTACTGCTGCATTAGCTTATTACTGCTGCATTGCCTAATATGTGCACCCATGGTCCCTGGGTCAAGACTGTAGCATGGCATCTATACCAGTGGCCTTAATTGGTTGTAGAAAGGTAAATTTTATTTTAATCTTAATCAGTTAATGTCAGAAAGGATCTTTATGCTTGGGCTCAAAGCAATTCTAACTTCATAGCATTTATAATGTCTAACATGAATGGAGAAGAGATAAAAAAAACAGGCAGTGAGTGCTTTAAAAGAAGGGTGCTTATTGGGATAAGTTGACTATAGGATACTGGACTATAATTTTTAAATTTTTTTTTCAGCAGATGATAATTATCAGTTTCTGTCATTGACATTCTTTATTCTTAAAATTTTTGATTGGTATTATGGTTATTTTGAAATGTCTTTTTTGTGGGTTAGGATCATACATTTGTGTCACATCCATGACATAAGAAAAATTAAGAAAGATGCGCATCTGTTGGGATTCGGAAGAACAGGAAAGAAGGAAGAAGAAAGTGAAATATGGTACAGCCATATAGTGGATTAGCATGAAGCTCTCAAAAAAGAATGTGATCAATTTGTATATAGTGGAATTTATAGACTTACTCCTCTTTTGAGGCGGAGACTTGGATATTTATTTTGATTTCTTAAGTTCAAACTCTGTTCTTTTATTCTTTTAGACTCTCCAGGCAGCTGAACTTATTGACTCAGAATTTCGAGCAGGAATGAGCAATAGACAAAAGAATAAAGCTAAAAGAATGGCCAAGTTATTTGCAAAACAGAGATCCAGGGATGCAGTGGAAACCAATGAAAAGAGGTAGAAATCTTTTTCTATTCATTTAAAATAGTACTGCTATTTAGCTTGAATCTGTGTCTGCTTGATCTCTAAGACATTTTGCTGACATTTTCTTTAGCTGTGGAGTTCCATTTGGATTGTTTTACTCAACTGTCAGAGAGTATTTACTATTATAGGGAGTAGGACAACTTCCCAGAAAAATCTGCATGCAGACGTTTTCATTTCTAATTATGAACTCTGAATGAGGGCTGAAGGTCTTCCAAGGGGAGCACATTTCAGGCAGAGGCAACAGTGTAAAAGTCTTAATCATGGAGTATCCAAGAAATAGAAAGAAGGGCCATATAGCCAGGATGAGTGGATGGAAATGAGAGTAGTAAAGAGTGAAGTCAGAAAGATGAGATGGTGTAAGGGTCACAAGTTAAGAATAGTGCATTAGTAAAAAGAGAACTATTATTTTATTTACATTACCTGTTTCTTAGGCCGATGGCTAAACCAAATAACAGGTAATTATTGAGGCTTGTTTACCTAACTTGTTAAAGAAAAGAACTCTATGGTTAAACTCATGGGTCTCACATTCTTTTTTTTTTGTCCTCTCATGTTATTAATGAGTCAGTAAAAGTGGTATCTGTACATGGGTTAGAGCAGTGGTCAGCAAACCTCGGTTCGAAAGCCGCGGTTTGCCGCTCTGTTGACTGAGTTTGCCGACCACTAGGTTAGAGCAGCATTTCTCAAAGGGTAGGTTTAAAACAACCCCCTTCAGAAGCACTTCAGGGACTTGTTAAAATGCAGGATCTTGGGCCCCATTCAGCTCTATTATATCAGAATTTTTAGTGGTACTGTACTCAAGAAGTGCTTGAGTAAATGATGAATTTTGAGAGCCTATAAAACATGAGAGCCTATAAAAATAAATGTTTGTTGGAGATGACAATCTTTTGACATTTTCCCCATCTATATAAACCTAAAAAGTGTTTACAGTGTTTATTTAAAAGCTAGGCACAGTAGAGGACAAATAATAAACATCTAGTTGGTATAAATTTTATGAGATTATTTTTAAGTATAGACTCTTTATTGCTTGTGGCTAACAAGATTTTTTAAGTTAACAGTTCATTAGGAATTTATGGTAACTAGTAATTGTTTAGACTGGCTTTTACTTAAGCACTTTAACCCAAATATTTGAATATTGGAAATATTAGATCTTATTTCTCAAATTTGTGATTCATTCATTCCACAAATATTTACTGAATATCTTCTATGTGCCAGATATTGTTCTAGGCACTCAACATACAGTAGTGAATAAAATAGATAAAAGATTTCTGGTTTTTTTGGAGCTTACATTCTAGAGCAGGGGTTTGGCTCTGCCTTGGCAACCACAGGCAGGACTTAAAATTCAATAAATTTAGGAACTTTTTTCATAGCAACTTAAATTTATATTAAGTGAATTAGGTTAAGCAAATTATGTCATAACTATCTCAGTGGCCCCTGGCAAAAAAACAAGTTCCCCAATTTTGTGCTAGAGGGAAAGATGTGAAATAAGATAAATAAATCCCATGTTAATGATAAGGATTAAAAAGGAAAAAATAGATAAAGTAAGGAACATGTAAAATATTTTGGGGTAGAAAGTTTAAAATTTAAATGGAACAATCAAGGAGGGATTCACAGAGTTGACTTTTTGGGTTCTGAAAGAATCCTTACTTCTTTCCACATAGAAAGAATAGCAATGGCAAATGCCTGGAAGTAGAAATGTGCCTAACTATTCAAGGACTGTAAGGTGATTAATGTGGCTAGATTGGAGAGAATTAGAATAAACACAATAAGTAGTGAGATTAGAAAGGCTCAGATTTCATTCATCATCTTATAGAAAATATATTTGGCCAAACAAATTACACTATTAAGATGGGGACAATATTTATAGAAAATGATGCTGTATATACCTTGATGGTGCTAATTTGTTCCTTTCCATTAATTCAGAATAGTTTTACTTGTCTTCTCCCTTTGTAATATTTTGTTATGAAGCCAGCCTCAATATTTTTGGTTCTTTAGTCATAAAATAACATTCCTCATATTTTCTGGAAACATTTTTATTGATCAATTGTCTCATCTCTTATGTTTTTCAAGAACTAATAAAATTATACTGTGTCACTCAATATATTACTTTTCTCCTGGGTATAGAAGCCTAAAAAACTTATGCTGGGCCACATTTAGGTTGTAGACCAAGGGAGTTTGAGAGGAACTGGTTCTAGCGAGGCAGAAAACAAAGATTTCTTAAATTTGAGAACTAGTTTGAAAATAAGAATTCATTGGCTATTTTATGTTCATCAGTAAGGATATATTTTTGCTCAAAAATTTTAAGTGGTTAATTAAAAAAAATTTTTTTTATTGATTTCAGAGAGGAAGGGAGAGGGAGAGAGAGAAATTTCAATGGTGAGAGAGGATCACTGTTTAGCTGCCTTCTGCTTGCCTCCTCCACTGGGGATCAAACCCGCAATCCGAACATGTGCCCTGATTGGGAATCGAACCGTGTTCTTCTAGTTCATAGTTCGATGCTCAACCACTGAGCCATACTGACTCAGTGGTTAAGTGGTTAATTTTAGTTATTTGATATATGAAATTATAAATCATAAGAATATTCCAAAACATTTGTTCAAATGATGGGTTTTCTTACATTTATTGTGGTTAACATTATCCTTATTCACGTTTCAAATAGTGACTTTATTTATTTTTTTTTAGCAATGATAGCACTGATGGAGAGCCAGAAGAAAAGAGACGAAAAATATCAAATGTTGTTATTAATCAGACTGCAAATGATTCCAAAGTCTTGATTGATAATGTTCCAGATAGTTCTTCCTTAACTGAAGAGGTACATTTGAAATGCCCAAAAGTGTCCTTTAAAATAGTTTATAATTTTTTTATATTAATGTGTCAGTAGATAGCATTTAATAATCTGTCATTTAAAATAAATTAAAAATCTTAATAGAAATATGAATTACTTAAGCATGTTAAGACCTATTATTATTATATCTCTATATAAATACACTTTATTAAATTACTTAAATTATTAGCATAAAATAGACCTTTTGACTTAGTAGTAATATTGTGTGTTTTCTTTTAAATTTAGACAAATGAATGGCCTTTGGAAAGCTTTTGTGAAGAACTTTGCAATGACCTTTTTAATCCCTCCTGGGAGGTATGATTCATTCCTTCCTTCCTTTCTTCTTTTCTTTTTTACTTATTTTATTTATTTATTTATTTGGTATTATTTTTAAGTTGACTTTATTGGGGTGACATTGGTTAATAAGATTATATAGGTTTCAGGTATGCAGTTCTATAATACATCATCTATACACTGTATTGTGTATTCGTCACCTCAAATCTAGGGTTTATTTAGGTTATTTGCCCATTTTATGTTGGATTAGGTTTTTTTTGGTGTTTTTTTTTAAGTTCTTTATAAATTTTACTCTCTTACCATACTGTTGTCTATGTCTCAGAGTAGTTTTTGTTTGCTTAATCTCTTCAACTTGTCCTGGCCATTTTGGCTCAGTAGGTAGAGCATTGGCCTGTGGAGTGAAGGGTCTTGGGTTCAATTCCAGTCAAGGGCATATACCTCAATTGCAGGCCCCAGTTGGGGTGTATGCTGGAGACAGTCAATTGATGAGTTTATCTTTCACATGGATGTTTCTATCTCTGTGTTGCTCCCCCTCCCTTCCACTCTCTAAAAATCAATGGAAAAAATATCCTCTGGTGAATATTAAAAAACAAACAAACAAACAAATCTCTTCAACTTTTCCACCTAGCCTCAAAACCCACCTCTCCTCTGAGAGTTGTCAGTCTGTTCTCTGTATCTTAACCTATTTTTATTTTATTTATTAGTTTATTTTATTCATCAGATTCTACATATATGTAAGTGAAATCATAAGATACTTGTATTTCTCTGATAAGCTTATTTCACTTAGCATAATATTCTCCAGGTCCATTCATACTGTTGTAAAAGTTAAGATTTCCTTTGTTTTTTTTATGGCCGAGTAGTATTCTATTGTGTACCACAGCTTATTCACTCATCTACTGATGGGCACTTGGGCTGCTTCCAAATCTTGGCTATTGTAAACAACACTATGGTGAACATAGAGATGCATATAGTCTTTCTAATTAGTGATTTTGGTTTCTTGGAATATATTCCCTGAAGTGGAATCTCTGGATCATAAGGCAGTTTTATTTTTATTTATTTGAATTACCTCCATACTGCTTTCACAGTGGCTGCAAACAGTCTGCATTTCCATCAGCAGTGCAGAAGGGTTCCATTTTCTTCATATCCTAGCCAGCACTTGTTTGTTGATTTATTAATGATAGCTATTCTAATAGGTGGTAGGTGATATCTCATTATGGTTTTAATTTGCATTTCTCTGATTATTAGTGATGATGAGCATCTTTTCATATGTCTATTCACCATCTCTCTATATGTCCTCTTTGGAGAAGTGTTATTTAGGTTCTTTGCCCATTTTATATTGGATTAGGTTTTTGGGTTTTTTTTTTCTTCAAGTTCTTTATACATTTTAGATATTAACCCCTTACCAGATTTATCATTGGCAAATATTTTCTCCCATTCAGTGGGTTGTCTTTTTGTCTTGTTGATTGTTTCCTTTGCTGTGCAAAAACTTTTTATTTATTTATTTATTTTATTTAAAAAAAATTTTTATTGATTTTTTTACAGAGAGGAATGGAGAGGGATAGAGAGTTAGAAACATCGATGAGAGAGACATCAATCAGTCATCTGCTGCACGCCCCCTACTGGGGATGTGCCCACAACCAAGATACATGCTCTTGACTGGAATCGAACCTGGGACCTTTCAGTCTGCCGACGCTCTATCCACTGAGCCAAACCAGTTTCGGCCTGAGCAAAAACTTTTTAAATTTTATGTAATACCATTTGTGTTTTTTGTTCGTTTATTTCCCTTATCCAAGGCAATATATCAAGAAATATATTGCTACGTGAAACATCTGAAACTTTACTGCCCATATTTCCTTCTAGGATTTTTATGGTTTCGAGTCTAATATTAAAGTATCTAATCCATTTTTAGTTTATTCTTGTGTATGGTGTAAGAAGGTGATCCTGCCTATCTTCCTTCCTGACTTCCTGACTTCCTTCTTTTCCCAACACCATTCTGAATAGACTGCCTTTACCTCATTGTATGTTCTTTCCTCCTTTTTCAAATATTAATTAACCATAAAGGTTTGGGTTTATTTCTGGGCTCCCTATTCTGTACATTGATCTATATGTCTGTTTTTTAAGCCAGTACCATACTGTTTTGCTTTTAATCTTTGTTTTTGAAAGTATTACATATGCCTCCTCTTTTCCCCCCATTAACCCCTTCCAGCCTGTCCCTTTGTTCCAGTCTGCTATTGTCTGTGTCCATGGGTTATGAATATATTCATGTAAGTTCTTTGATTGATGACCTCCAATCCACCCATAACATACTGTTTTGATTACTGTAGCCTTATAGTATAGTTCAATATCAGATAGCATGATTCCTCCAATTTTGTTCTTTCTCAGGATTGCTATGGCTATTTGGGATCTTTTGTGACTCCATGTAAACTTTTGAAATATTTTTTTCTAGTTCTATAAAATATGCCACTGGTATCTTGATAGGAATATTCCTTTGAATCTGTAGATTGCTTTGGTTAGTATGGACATTGTAATGATGTTAATTCTTGCTGTCCATGGACATGGTATATGCTTCCACTTATTATAAATAGCTTCAGTTTCTTTCTTTAATATCTGATAATTTTCTGAGTACATGTCTTTTTCATCCTTGGTAAAATTTACTCCTAAATATTTTTAAAAGTTTTTATGTAGTTGCAAATGGGATTGTTTTCTTAGTTTCCCTTTCTGATAGTTCATTATTTGTATATAAAAATGGAACTAATTTATATAGATTTATTTTATATCCTCTATTTGACTGAATTCATTTATCAGTTCCAGTAGTTTTTGGTGGAATCTTTAGGATTCTCTCCATATAATATCATGTCACCTGCAAATACTAACAATTTTATTTTTTCCTTCCCAATTTGGATGCTTATTATTTCTTTTTGCCTGATGGCTGTGGCTAGGACTTTCAGTAATAACTGATGAATAATAGTGATGAAAACAGACATACCTGCCTTGTTCCCAATCTGAAGGAAAATGCTTATAGTTTTTGCCCATTCAGTATGATGTTGCTGTGATTTTGTCATATATGGCTTTTATTATGTTGTGGTATGCTTCCTCTGTTCTCACTTTGCTGAGCGTTTTTATCATAAATGGATGCTGGCTTTTATCAGATGCTTTCTCTGCATCTAATGATATGATCATATGATGTTTTGTTCTTCACTTTGTTTATGAGTGGTATATCATATTTATTGATTTGTGGATATTTGTACCAACCTTGCATCCCCAGAATAAATCCCATTTGATCATGGTGCATGAACTTTTTAATGTATTGCTGGAGTAGGTCTGCTAATATTTTGTTGAAGATTTTAGCATCTATGTTCATTAGGGACATTGACCTATAATTTTCTTTCTTTGTAGTGTCTATACCTAGTTTTTGAAAATACTGGCTTTATAAAATGAGCTTAGAAGTCTTCCCTCCTCTTGAACTTTTTGGAATCGTTTGAGAAAGATAGGTGTTAGTGTTTTGAGCATTTGGTAAAATTCACCTGTGAAGCCATCTAGTCTAAGACTTTTTGTTGAGAATTTTTACTGCTTCTATTTCATTAGCTGCAATCTGATTATTTAGATCTTGTGATTCTTTCTGATTCAGTTTTTGAAGATTGTATGTTTCTAAAAATTTATGCATTTCTTCCAGATTGTCCAAGTGTATTTCTTTGGTGTCAGTCATTAGTTCTCTTTCCTTTCTATTTTATGTATCTGTGTCCTCTTATTTTTTTTTCTTTTTGTAAATCTTTATTGTTCAGATTATTACAATTGTTCCTCTTTTTTCTCCCCATAGCTCACCTCCACCCAGCTCAAACCCCACCCTCTGCCCTTACCTCCCCCCCATTGTCCTCATCCATAGGTGTATGATTTTTGTATAGTCTCTCCTGCAGCCCCGTCACCCTTTTCCCCCTAAGTGTCAGTCCACTCCCTTTCTATGTCCCTGATTCTATTATATTCACCAGTTTATTCTGTTCATCATTTTTTTATTCACTTGATTTTTAGATTCACTTGTTGATAGGTAATTTTTATCTTTACCTTTTTCTTCTTTCTCTTTTTAATAAGTACCTTTCAGCATTTCATATAATACTGGTTTGGTGTTGATGAGCTCCTTTAGTTTTTTCTTATCTATGAAGCTCTTTGTCAGCCCTTCGATTCGGAATGATAGCTTTGCTGGGTAGAGTAATCTTGGTTGTAGGTTCTTGCTATTCATCACGTTGAATATTTCTTGCCACTCCCATCTGCCCTGAATAGTTTCTGTTGAGAAATCAGCTAACAATCATATGGGTGCTCCCTTGTAGGTAATTAACTGTTTTTCTCTTGCTGCTTTTAATATTTTCTCTTTGTCTTTTGCTCTTGGTATTTTAATGATGGTGTGTCTTGGTGTGGTCCTCTTTGGATTCCTTTTGTTTGGGGTTCTGTGCACTTCCTGGACTTGTAAGTCTATTTCTTTCAATAGGTGGGGGAAGTTTTCAGTCATTATTTCTTCAAATAGGTTTTCAGTATTTTGATCTCTCTCTTCTTCTGGCACCTCTATTATTTGGATGTTGGTAAGCTTGAAGTTGTCCCAGAGGCTCCTTACACTGTCTTCACATTTTTGGATTCTTTCTGCTTTTCCAATTGAGTGTTTTCTCCTTCTTTGTATTTCAATTCTTTGACTTGATTCTTGTGTTCCTCTAGTGTGCTGTTAAGTCTCTGTATAATATTTTTTATTTCAGTGTATGTTTAATTTCTAGTTGGTCCTTTTTCATCTCTAGTTGATCCTTTTTCATTTCTTCATGGGTCTCACTAAATTTATCCATCTTTTCTAGGAAATTCTTAAAAAACCTTATAACCTTAGTTTTGAACTCTATATCCAGTCGTTTGTTTTCCTCCATTTCCTTTGTTTGTGATCTGTTCCTTTGTCTCCACATTTTTGCTGCTTCCCTGAGTTGGTAGAGTAGCTTTGTGTGCTAGGTGTCCTATATGGCCCAGTAGCTCTGCCTCCCCAGTTACCTGAGGTGGATTCTCTTGGTGCACCCCTTTGTAGACTATGTGTACAGCCTTGTTGTAGTTAAGTCTTGATTGTTGTTGGTATCACTGGGAGGAATTGACCTCCAAGCCAATTGGTTGTGAGGATCAGCTGTGTCTACATAGGGAGAATTTCTGTGCTGGACTCAGCCTTAAGACTTGCAAGATTACAAAAGCCTCTGTACTAGGCTTGAATGGGGCTGAGTCTCAGGGATGAGCAGACAGCCTTGGCTTCCCATCAGCCCTGGGGTCTCAGTGTCCCTTGATAATCGCTGTAGCCCTCTCTGTGCACTCGTGCACCTCGAGACCTCTGCCTTTTCAGCTCCTCTGAGTTTTCGTGCGCTCCGGGGACCCATATGAGTCTGGGTCCCCAGAGTTTCGCCCAAAACTGAGGTTCATTGCAGTCCGACCTGGATTTTAGTGCAGTTGGGAGGTTCTGTCTTCCTCCCGCTAGAGAAAGCCAGTGGCACAATCAGCAGTCAGCCCTCTGTGTATGCACTTTTGCGCATACCTCCAGGCCTCTCGCTTTCACGGCTCCCCTAAGTTTCCCTGTATTCCTCTCTTTTCACAACAGTCCAGACTCCCCCGTATGAGTCTTGCCCAAAGTGGGGTTCAGTGCAGTCAGAAGTTTCTGGCTCCCTCCCGCAAGAGGAAGCCAGCCAGGCACTCCGCTGCCCATCTTCTCCACACGCGTGTCTCTATACCTCAGCTTTTTCCAGCTCCTCTGAGTCTTTGTGAGCCCCTCTCTTTCCTTCTAGTTGTAGAATTTCCATTCAGTCAGCTTTCCTGTGGTTCTGGATGGTGTCTGTTCTGTCTTTTTGTTGTAGTTTTGTTGTGTGAGGTAGCATTTTAGATGTTCACCTATGTTGCCAACTTGGTTTCTCCTCTCTTATTCTTGATTTATTCTGGTTAAAGACTTACCAGTCTTGTTTGTCCTTAAACACACACACACCGCACACACACCACCACCACCACCACCACCACTCCCAGCACTTGGTTTCATTGCTCTTTTGTATTTTTTTTAGACTATTTTATTTACTCCTGCTCTGATCTTTATTCCTTCCTTCTATGTACTTTGTGGTTTGTTATTTTTCTAGTTTCTTTGAGTTTAAAATTAGATTATTTGAGTTTTTTCTTACTTCCTGAGGTAGGCCTGTAATGCTATGAATTTCTGTCTTAGGACTGCTTTTCACTGTGTCCCATAGATTTTGGGGTTATTGTGTTCTTATTTTCCTTTATTTCAAGGTATTTTTGATTTCTTCCTTGTTCGCATTTTTTAGCCTCCATGTCTTCGTCTGTTTTTCAGGTTTTTTTTTCTTGTGATTGATTTCTAGTTTTATACCATTACAGTCAGAGAAGATGCTTGATATGATTTCACTCTTCTTAAATTTACTGAGACTTTTTTTGTGAATCCTAACTTGTGTTCTGTCCTAGAAAATGTTCAGTGTTCATTTAAAAAGAATGTATATGCTGCTGTTTGGGGGTGAAATGCTTTGAAGATATCAAATCCATCTGATTTAGTGTGTCATTTAAGGCTGCTGTTTATTTTTATGGTTTCGATGTCCTTTTCATGCTGTTGTAGTTCTTAGTAAGTTCTTAAGCATCCTTATAACCCGTCGCCCCCACCCCCCCTTTTTTTTTTACTCTATATCTGGTAAATTGCTTGCATCGATTTCATTTTATTTCTTTTCTTGAGATATCACCTGTTTTTTTCATTTGGGTTTTGTTTGCATCTTTGTGTTTGTTTTGGTGTATTAGGTAGATCTGCTATAACTCCCAGTCTTGGTAGTATAGCCTTATGTAGTAGGTGTCCTATGGGACCCAGTCATGCAGTTTCCTTGACCACTTGAGCTGAGTGCTCTAGGAATGATGTCAGGAGGAACCCCGGCAGCTAAGATCTCTCTCCTGAATCTCAGCTGCCACCTGTAGAAGCATGGCCAGCCCTCACTTCTCCACATTTCCTACCAGTCTACGGTTTCTTTGTTATAATTTTTCTAGCTTTATTTTCTTTGCTAGTAAAGAGGAACCATGTCAGGCACCATGTCAGGCACAATTTGTTTTGTCATGGTTCTTATTCTTCACTCGTGTCCTTTTCAGGACTACTGCTTAAGACACTTTTATACTACCAAGTAGAAAACTTTGGACTGATTTTTACCTTTCAAACCGTTTTTGTAGTATATTTCTTTAGTGACTTGTTCATTTCTTTGTATTATAGTTCAGTCTTTATAATACAAAGACTTGTACATCTTTCCAATACAGTAAAAATTTCCTTTGGACAATTTTGATTAAAAGCAGAAATTTCCACAACAGTTTTTAAACCTCAAATATATTTCTTCAAAGAAAATGTTTAACAGGTCCCAGTATGTAAGAGAGATGAAACTAAAGTTCCTCTGGTTGAAGTTGTGGGTTGGTGGTCTCAAACCATTCTCTTCCTCTTATATTGGCATCTGGGTAATTTCAAAGACACTGGTTTGGAGTACCTTTTAGCAGTCTTTCTGTTCCTTGATAATATTTCTGTTTAAAGCTATTCATGTTTTAACTCACAAGAGTTCTGGGAACAAGTGGGTGCAGGGTTGGTGGCCTGTTTTCTCCCTCCAAATGTTACTTCAGAAGGGTACAGGGCTATAGTGAAGCATTAGTCATGAGATATTTTATTTGAATTGTCTTCTTTTGCCACTTAACACTGGTAATTTTAGAACTTAGTTTTGATGCATATATTCTAAAATACTGATATTGAGACTATGAAGAACAATATATGATACTTTCTTTAATGTGGATAATGCTGATTGCAAATAGAGGGTACAAAAGGGACAGCCAAGTAAATTACCTCTTTGGAGGGTACTAATACCTTTGATTTAAAAACCATTTTACATAATCAAAATTAGAAAATTTATAAATGTATTTCTCAGATAGTAGAAAAAAACATTTTTTTGAAATGTTACTTAGTTTATTCTAATTTCTTAAAAATCTAAAATTTCCTTATCAAATTAAAGAAAAGTTAAATTTGGTTTCTTAAACATTTAACCTCTGACATTTGTTTTCTGGTTATTTTAAGGTTCGTCATGGTGCAGGCACTGGACTTAGGGAAATACTTAAAGCTCATGGGAAAAGTGGTGGTAAAATGGGAGACAGTACTTTAGAAGAGGTAAGTCTACTAAAGAAACAATTATTGAGTGTCAATAGTTGACTTTTTTTCCAAGATAGAGAAGTAACAGAGCATGTACCATAAGGTAGAAATGAAAGGTAAATAATAAGAAATATGGAAAGGTGATTTTGAGGGGAAGAGTGAAACTAAAAAGGTTAGGAAGAAGTTTATTTATAGACAGGAAGAACAAGTTCACAAGAAAGATGTTCAGAAACATTGAGTGGGAAAATATGTAGACGCAAGAATAGTTGAGCAGGACATAATGGATTAAAAAGTAGAGTAAAACGAATAAGAGGATAGTTTAGAGGCCAGTGAGCAATATGATTGGTGTAGCATGGAGACACTGGTAACAGGATAGATAGTAAATAAATGATAGATACAGTTGATATTAGAGTAGCCTTAAGTATTTTCTTTATTTCTCTTGCAGTGCAAGTAGTATAATAGAATTTATAAATTTTAAAGATTTTGGTGTAATGTATCTGAATCTAATAAGAGGATATGGTTAATATTAAAGATAGCAATTGGAACTCTAATATATTTTGGTTGTTGTTCCTTCAGCTAAAATAATCCGTTCCAATATTTTAGTTTTTTGTTTTGGACCTAATATGTTTCCCCAAGCCCCAATACAAAGTGTGATCTTTGTTACTAAAAAATGATTGTTTAACAGATGATTCAGCAACATCAAGAATGGTTGGAAGACTTGGTTATTAGACTCCTTTGTGTTTTTGCATTAGACAGATTTGGAGACTTTGTTTCTGATGAAGTAAGTATCACCTAAGGGAGGCTTTGCCCAATTAAATTTCAAATTCAATAAGATAAGCCTTTTGAAATATGAGTTTTTTTCCTTTCTCATTTGTAGGTTGTGGCACCAGTTCGTGAAACTTGTGCTCAAACATTAGGTGTGGTGTTAAAACACATGAATGAAACAGGAGTTCATAAGACTGTGGATGTGCTGCTTAAGTTACTTACACAAGAACAATGGGAAGTTAGACATGGTGGTCTGCTCGGAATAAAATATGCTTTGGCAGTTCGTCAGGTAAACATTCAGTTTCTGAAGCATATATGGGAGAGTTTCCCCCCTCAATTTCTTTTCATTAATTATACAAAATGGCCCTAGATTCTTACTGTTGCAGGTAAGTCAATCCTTCAAGATTTGCTTTTTTTTTTAGATAGTGTCATAGAGACAGGTACAAATAACAATTTAAGTACAAACCAAAAGATAATGAATTAGGTTTGGAAACCTGTTACTGTTTCATAGCAAGACCAATTCTAGGTGATTTCATTGTATGTGATCACAGGAATGGCCTCGGAAGGCTGGCTCTCTTGAGGAATTGAAAAAAGAGTAGATTGGAATAAAGACAAGCAGGAAGGGGGTTGCTTTTCTTTCCCTCTTCTCATACCCTTTTTGGCTATCAGTGGGGTTGAATGAGAAATAGGCACTAAGGTTCTAATACCAGAGTTATCTATGTATATGTGATCACAGGAAATTCATAGTCTTACCTTGAGAACATGTTCTGATGTTTTAAATCACACTAAATAATAAAGTACTTGATAATTGTAATCTTTTGCAAATAGGATTAGCTTACAGCTTCTATTGATGTCATTTTTCTTTTCTGTTTATATGATTCCTTTTTAATAAAGATTTGGATTTATGTTTTCATATAGCAAGTTTAATAAAAATTGTCTAAGTGCAATATTTGTACTACAGAAAGTTAATTTATTTTGATGTACTGTTTTACAGGATGTAATTAATACTTTATTGCCTAAAGTTTTAACTAAAATAATTGAAGGACTCCAGGACCTTGATGATGATGTCAGAGCTGTTGCTGCAGCATCATTAGTACCTGTGGTAGAAAGCCTTGTGTATCTTCAGACCCAAAAGGTAAATTTATTTTTTTAATATTCTTCCTGTATAGCTTGTTTACATTTGGGGTATAAAATATTAGGAAAAACATTGACTACTTTTTTTCCCTTACCCTCTATTTTTCCTGTGACCTCTGGTATATACAATTCAGTTAGTTATACATTATCTTAGGAAGAGTGAATTGTGTCTATTAATGTTCTTCTCACTATGCAGGGAACTTCCTTGAGAAAAAGCCAAACATTTTTTCTTTAGTTTACTCTTGGTTTTTAGACATACGAGATTGTTTTGATTTTGATTTTTAGCTTTTTGGTTTTTTAATCTGGTCTCATTTTTTGAAGCGACTCTTCTCAAGGTCTTTCTGTTTCCCTTGTATTATCAAAACCAGAACACATATATTTAGAAGTGCAGCAAACGGTATTTTACAAATGAAATTTGTTTTTAGTACTGTTTTAAATAAAATTACATAGAGGATCATGTCTATATGTCAATACTATATTGTTTTCAAAGTTTAGTTTTTTACATAAAATAAAGTATTGGCTCTTTTATTTCCTGAATTCTCCCTTCCATTGCGAATCCGTTTAGGAAGAGAAGTTTCAAAATAGATGTGAGTGGCATTAAAAATGGGTAGGAAATTGTTAAAGGCAAATAATAATCCCCTTCTTAACTTTGCTCAAAATTGGCTCTGTTCAAGATCATTCGGATTGTATATGTTGTTGAATTAGTAGTAACGCCTGGGATACAACCTGGCATGGCTTGTGAATATATTGTGTAAAATTAGTAACTGTTTCCTTGATAATTAATCTTTTAGGTACCCTTCATTATAAATACGTTATGGGATGCTCTTCTGGAACTGGATGATCTAACAGCTTCAACCAATAGTATTATGACTCTTCTTTCATCCCTGTTAACTTACCCTCAGGTCCAACAGTGCAGGTAATTATTTCTATTGATTGGAATAAAGTAAAAAGTATTTACATAAATTTCCTGATACTTAAAGCGAAAAAATACAAGTCTAGCTTTTTATTTTTTTAAATATTTTTATTGATTTCAGAGAGGTAGGGAGAGGGAGAGAGAAAGATAGAAACATCAATGATGAGAGAATCATTGATTGGCTGCCTCCTACATGCCCTCTACTGGGGATTAGGCCCACAACCTGGGTATGTGCCCTTGACTGGAATCGAACCTGAGACCCTTCAGTCCATAGGCCTATGCTCTGTTCACTGAGCCAAACCAGCTAGGGCAATACTCTAGCTTTTAGGAACCGTACTGAAGTTGGTGATGCCAGAGACTACAATTTTTAGGAAGTCCCCTCCGTCCCAAACCATCTAGCCACTAGCACATTGGGGACAGGAACTTAAAAAGGTCATATTCTTTTATGCTTGGGTTACTTTGGTTATAGAAGTCTTCATCTTATAATAGTTGACTTCGGAAATATAATTATTGCATTTTATTTTCACCTCTAGTCCCAAAATACAGAATTTTTGCCTAATTTAGTGATATTTAGTTACTAGAATTATCATTGAACATCAGCATTGCATTTTCCAAAATTTGTTCCTCTAGGCACTTTTCCCTTGTAATGTTTACTTCAACTCCTATTCTTGATTTCAAGAATTACTCATTAGGAAGAAGATACATAATAATCCTCTATATATATAAAACCCTAAGCTACTGGTCAACTCTTCGACCAGTCGACTGTTTGACCAATTGCTATGACATGCACTGACCACCGAGGGGTAAACACTCAGCACAGGAGCTGCCCCCCTTTTGGTCAGTGCACTCCCACAGCATGAGCAATGCTCCCAAGCGGCAGCAAGCGCAGCGAGGTTTTGATGAGCAGGAGTGACCCGGCACCCGGCTTGGACTCGGGTTCCTCCCTGGCTGTCTGCTGCTTTGCCGGCAGTCCGACATCCCTCAATCCCTCAAGGGGTCCTGGATTGTGAGAGGGCATAGGCCAGGCTGAGAGACCCCACCGGTGCACGAATATAATGTGCAAAGGTAGAGAGATTGAGTGAATTCAAAAAGCATAAGTAAAAAAATTTAGTGTCGTGTACTTTCTTATCCTGATATTTGAAATGAAGCTCAGCTAATTATGTATTCTCTGCTTTTTAGACTGTACAAGTAAATGAATAGAAAAATTGAGGTGATAGTGCATGTAGGGAGTAAATGAGTTAATCTGTCTGAAAGCTCTTCTCAAGCTGCGAAATGCAGGAGCTTTTAATTATTCTTAGGGATTGGCAGCCTTTTTGTGAAGTCACATAATTATCTTTTTGGCTTTACAGGCCATGTGATCTCTCAAAATTACTCAACTCTGCAGATAATGTTATTTTTGGCTTTGTGGGCCATGTGATCTCTGTCAGAACTACTCAACTCTGCTAATGTAACACAAAAGCAGCCATAGACAATACTAAAAGAGTAAATATGTCTGTTTCCAATAAAACTTATTTAAAAACCAGGTAGAGTGGATTTAGTCTGTGGGCCTTAGATTGACACCTGCTTTAAATAAAGGACTTAGTACTTTAAAAAAGGTCAACAACTAGATAGAGTTAGGAAAGTGACATATTGTAAGAAAATGAAAGAATGTAGTAAAGTTCTATTGCCACAATGTGAAATATTGTACTTTTTAATTTTCCCCCAAAATTGCTTTATTGGAACATTTGCTTCATATATTATGCTATTTGGCAAATAGTTTATATCAGAAGAAATACAGCATGTCATTTGGAGCCTGAGGAGTTACACTATTAACAATATGTTGTTACTATGCTTTTACATATTTTGAGTCTGTGGTGCATGTGTACTAAATGTGTAAGTTAATGTAAGAAGTCATGTTTTTTTTTATACAAACCTTCAATTATTGAACTATTAAAAGCTAGGTCTCCTGAGAGGAACTACATAACAGATAAATAATTACACTGACCTTTTTTTATTCATACCTTTTTCTACAGAGGTATGTATTCCAAATGCTACTTAAAAATAATTTCCTCATTCCAGGTAACTTTTATAAATCACTCATGGATGTGACAGGAATCTTATGGCTACAACAGTTAGTGGTTATCAACACTAGATAACCACTTGTTATCCTTGATGTGACTTTGCTTGCTTCTCTATTTAAAATCTAACCTGTAAGAAGGAAGATATTTGAGTTTTCTTAACTTAGTAATGCTAAATCAGGATACATTTCAAAGCTACTACCATACCACCTTTTGCTCATTTGACATGTGGCAGAGATGGCCCCAGAGTGGATATAAGTGATGTGTATGTTATGGTTGTCTACAGGATAGGAGTAAGGATTAGCAATCCCGATTTTGTGTAGGTTTACTACCAGCTAAGATACATGTCCCATTTTTTTTTTAATAAGAACAGATTGAGAATAAAAACATTATATTGTAAAATTCTAATTTGATAAAGGTAATTTATGGCATTAGCACCATAGAAGAAACTAATGATAATGTTTCTGTTCTTTATGACTATTTGCTCTGGCTATACTGGTGCTATAAGAACAGTTTTGAATGAGGGTATTAAATGAAGGTTCATATGAAAATTGTATTATATTTTTAGAACTTCTCTAAAAAGATAATAGGTCCACCAGGAAATGATATTTAGATAATGTATCAATGGAGTTTCAACTGAGAATAATTAGATTAACTTGTGTCTTCTTTATTAGTATTCAGCAGTCACTCACAGTTTTAGTTCCACGTGTCTGGCCATTTTTGCATCACACTATATCATCAGTTCGAAGAGCAGCATTGGAAACTCTGTTTACGTTATTATCAACACAGGACCAGGTAAGAAGGGATAACTATGTATAGCAATCTTGAAATTTATGTAAATTAATTTTTAGAAGTAAATTGGATCATTAGGTTACCATTACTACATATCCAAGGGTCAGGAGAATGCTGGGCCCAGTAGAAAAAGGATGGTGTCCATGTAGACACAAAAGGATATAATCATGATGAAGGCAGGAATATTTTAATAGTAATGTTTTCATGTAGGTTATATTATTAGCACTTGAAATAGTGTTTAACACTTAGAAGGCCCTCAGTAAGTATTATGAAAAATTGAATAGTCCTTTCCTGTCAGACCTGTTATACTGTCTTTGCTGATGAATTTGATGGTTGGCAGAACCCATCTCAGATTAGAAGATTACATTTGAAACTTTGCAATACTTCTAAAGACTAACAGTGAAATTGCTAGGCACTTGCTTCTTAAAGATAACTCAATTTTTTAAGAGCATGATATTTCCAAGGATAGAATATTTCAGAAGTCACATACTGAAATGTCTATAGCAATCATTCAGGTAATATTCACATTCCTATTTTTTAAATAACGCTATGAGTCAAATAAAATACTAGAATTTAGAGAAATATAAGGAATCCTTTTGTCTTTCATGCTCTTATTTATAAGTATTACAGTTTGAGCCAGTGATCTTTAAAAAGCATTCATTAATTATTTTAGACAATAAATTATAGTATAAATAAATGTCTCCTTTGTGTTCACTAATCATGCATTTCTCTGTGAAGTAGGAATATTTCATATAGACTTGCTTTAATCTGTGTTGTATTTCTATGAATCAGCATCTTTAAATTTTGTTTTGCATTATCTTTTTTATTTTGTCTACTCAGACTATTCTGAGGAAACCTTTCAGGTCTGTTTTGTTGATCAGGCATGGGTTGATATGACAAAACTGGCATGGGTTATTCTGAGTTGTTACTTTATTTTTGTTTTAGTTTTGTGTTTTTTATCTAAATGTTTTTGATGTAATAACTACATTCTTAAATTCACTTGGATAGGCCTTTTAAAGTTACCAAATTTCTTCCCTTCATGGTTTTTATTTTTATTTATTTTTTAATAAACCCATAGGGCTTTAAAAGTATATATATATATATATATATATATACTGGGGGCCCAGTGCACAAATTCGTGCACCTTGAAGGGAACTGTGGGCCTCAAGGCTGCTGTAGGCACAGGGGCGGGTCTCAGCCCATTCTCCTAGCCCTGGCCCAGCCCCTCCCACCACAACCCCTGGTCCCATCTGCCAGCAGCTTCACTCCCACTGCCACCACTGACAGTACAGCAGTTGGGGCTGGCACCAGCAGCTGGTGTGAGTGAGGCCAGCGAGCAGCAGCTGTTACCCTGATCACCCCTCAGGAGCAGGGGGAGGTGGAGAAGCCCTCAGAGGCAATCAGGGCGATCTATGAATGTATATGTCTATTAGTAAATTCATTTACTAGACTATCTAGATTAACTAGTGTTGATAACCACTAAATGTTATAACCAGAACTTTGACTCCAAGATCTAGAAAGTTAAGCTTCTGGACATGATCTCTTGTTTTGCTATATTCTAAGATTGAATTGGAATCTGAGGTGTACTTAATCCAGGTTGTAAGAAAATTTAACATGTGCATATGTAGAGAAGGAAAGAAAGGCCAAAACATAGACTTTGGCTTTAGAAAACATTAGCATACTTCAATTTGGTGGACAGATTTTATAAAGATATGGAAAGGGGAGCTGAAGTATAAATATTTAGCTACTTTCAGTAAGAATTGGTTGAGCACATAGAATAAGGCACTATAAATTGTCTAAATACAGAATTGGGCTTGTTGAGGGGGGCCATGTTTTTTACAATGGACCAAAGTAGGATTTCATACTAAATTAGTGAAAGAACTCACTGTGATTCATCACTTAAAAACAAAACAAAACACATTTTTATTGATTTCAGAGTGGAAGGGAGAAGGAGAGAAAGAGAAACATCAATGATGAAGAGAATCATCGATTGGCTGTCTCCTACACATCCCCTACTGGGGATCGAGCCTGCAACCCAGGCATGTG
>JAAGEH010000426.1:1268232-1349771 GCA_011751065.1 Lasiurus cinereus | reverse complement strand
GAGAGAGAGAGAGAGAGAGAGAGAGAGAGAGAGAGAGAGACTGGTATGACCGAAATACATTGGTTGCCTCTTGCATGTACCCCTACCAGGCTGGGATTGAACCTGCAGTCCTTTTTTTTAGCACTTGGGCAATGCTGTAACCACTGAATAATACCGACTAGGGCTTAACACTTTTTTGTAGCTTCTTGCCAGATCTTCCCTGCCACCCAAACTCATTTGCTATGGATATAGAAAAGATTATTAATTTACCTGCAAGCAGGAATCAGGTGTTCTTGGTAATGATCAGATTGCTGCTTTTTTCCACACCTACCCATCTTGCAGGAATACTTGAAGGAAGATAAAGGGGGCGGGGAGGAGGGACATACCAAAAGGTTGCTGGCAAGATCTTAGCCTACCTAGGATACCAATTTTGCCAGTTAGGGATTTATTGCCAACTACAATTCTGTGAAAAGACTAAAAATAGTACAGTCCCTGCTGTGCCCTGCTCCCTCACTATAACCCAGTGAAATAAACCTATAAATACAAAGCAACAGTACTAAGTATGTCTAAATCATTGCCTTCTAGAAGACAGGTATAAAATAAATGAAAATCGGTGGGCCAGCTTTCAGTTTTATAAGAGATGGATTGACCTTGGACTGGCAAACTATACCTTGTGATCTTTTAAGATAGTACTAATAGTGAGCTAAAGGCATGTTACTTTTTGGAACTATATTTAAAAGGAGATACTTGGCCTGGCTGGTGTGGCTGTGTTTGAGCATCAATCTATGAACTAGGAGGTTACCATTGGATTCCTGGTCAGGGCACATGTCTGGGTTGCGGGCTTGTGCAGGAGGCAGCCAATCAATGATTATCTTTAATTGATATTTCTATCTTTCCTTCTCTAAAATCAGTAAAAACATATGTAATGTATAATGACATATCTTCATATATATGTGTGTGTGTGTGTATATATATAAGCTGAAGTATAAATATTTAGCTATTTTCAATAAGTATTGGTTGAGCACATGAATAGAATAAGATATATGGAGATATTTGTACAATTGTTCAGGTGGATTAAATTTGGTCTACAGATGTTTTCCCAGCTTTATCTTATTTTCTGTTAAGCAGACTTTATACTATGAGACTAGAGAATCTGCATTTTTTAAATTGTTTAAAGTATTACAGATTGACCCCGCAAACACCAACCTCCCACCCCTCAGGACAAGTCCCCACCGCCCCAGTGTCTCTGTCCATTGGTTATGCTAATATGCATGCATACAAGTCCTTTGATTGCTCTCTAGCCACCCCCCTCCCAACCTTCCTCCCCCCCACCCCCCCCCCCGGCCTACCTTCTCTAAGGTTGGATGGTCTGTTCAGTGTTACCTTGTCTCTGGTTCTATTTTTGTTCATCAGTTTATGTTGTTCATTATATCCCACATGAGTGAGATCATGTGATATTTATCTTTTTCCGGCTGGCTCATTTCACTTAGGAGAATCTGCATTTTTTTAAAATGCTAATTCCTGTGATGAGGATACTGATCTCTGTATTCTGAGATGGTATTTTTTTTTAAATTTGGTTGTATTTTTTGTTTTCTCTTTATTCTTTAAATTTTATTTTTCTCTTTATTAAGTTTACTTTATAGCAGTTTTATGTTCACAGCATGTACCTCTTCCCCACCATCAACATCCCCCACCAGAGTGGTACATTTATTATAATCAGTGAGGCAACATTAACACATCATTATCACTCAAAGTCTGTAGTTTATATTAGATTTTAGTCTTGATATTGTACATTCGTTCTATTATACATTTAACAAATGTATAATGACATATCTTCATAATTGTATCATACAGAATAGTTTCCCTACTGTAAATTCTGCCACTCTCCACCCTCACTTCCCCCTTCTCTACCTATTTATCCTTTCCTCCCTCTCATTGTCTTTAATAATGTGTAAAATAGAATTTACTATAGTAATTAAGCTTGTAGCTTGGGAAGACTACTACAGTTTATGTCACATTTATTGTTTATAAATATAGGAGAAACAATATTCCTCTATAGATACAGCTTTGGGATCTACAAGCAACTGTTTGGATTTCCAATTATGGGGTTGAGGGTAGTAAATATGATGGGGAAGAAATCATGAAAGAGAAGAGATTAAAGAAGAGTAATATTAAATTATTTGCTTGCTGCTGTTATAGCTTTTCTAATTCTGTCTAGTAAGAAAAAGAGCTTCTCAGTTTCCCTTCCCCTTTTAATGAAAAGTAGTTAAGGCATAGCAAATCAGTAAGTAGGCTACCACAGCTGATGATTTTGTTGTCTGTTTTAAACATTTTTTTCAAACTATTTTGAGAACATATACCAGGTGTACCGGATTTTTTTCAATAGATGGAATTACTAATGCGGATTTTTTTCAGTAGATGGATGTTGATATATATGCGATTTGATATGTATGCCATTTTGTTGTATTGACACCAAGCTTCAAAACTTCCTATGTTAAATTTCCTGAAGAAATCATAGGTATTTTTATACTTAAAAATGTCAAATTTCGTGCCAAAAAAAGAGCATTTGTAGAAAATTTTAATCCATTATTTTGAAGAAAAAGTTATCGTGTACTTCTGGAAGCTTATGGTGAACATGCTCCATCTCAAGATACTTGTGAACGCTGGTTTAAACGCTTTAAAAGTGATGATTTTGATGTGAAAGACAAAAGAACGTCCAAGTCAACCGAAAAAATTTGAAGACCAAGAATTACAAGCATTATTGGATGAAGAGGCATGTCACACTCAAAAACAGTTTGCAAAAAAATTAAATGTTGCTTAGCAAACGATTTTTGATCATTTACAAGCAATGGGAAAGATTTTAAAGGAAGGAAAATAGGTGCCATGTCAATTGAACGAAAGACAAATGGGAAAGTCATAAGTAAAATGTTGCTTCAATGGCACGGAAGAAAGTCTTTTTTGCACCTAATTGTGGTGAAAAGTGGATTTATTTTGAGAATCCCAAACACACAAAATCATGGGTTGATCCAGGTCAACCATCAACATCGATTGCAAGGCCAAATAGCTTCAGAAAGAAGCATTTGATGGGATCAGGAAGGTGTGGTGTAACCATTAATACTGATCGCTACTGTCAACAAATAATTTAAACCATACTTTGATCGTGAAATGATCAGAATGTGCCAGAAGACACAGCAAAGTAATTTTGCTTCATGATAACGCACCATCACACACTGCAAAACCAGTTAAAGACACATTAAAAGATCTTGCCTGGGAAGTATTAACCCACCCACCGTATTCACCAAACCTTGCTCCTTCAGATTATCACTTGTTCTGATCGATGGCACACACACACTTTCTGAGCAGCACTTCAGAATGCATGAAGAACTGGAAAATTGGGATTCTGAATGGTTTTCTTCAAAACAAAGTTCTGAGAGGAATCCAAGATGGCGGCATAGGTAAACACCTACACTGCTGCCTCGCACAACAATTTCAAAACTACAACTAAAAGAGAGAATGGACATCATCCAGAACCACAGGAAAGCTGGCTGAGTGGAAGTTCTACAACTAGAGGGAAAGAGAGGGGCTCACAGAGACCCAGAGGAGCTGCAAAAAGCTGAGGTACTGAGACGCACGCGAGGAGAGAGCGGGTGCCGGAGTGCCTGGCTGGCTTTCTCTGGCGGAGGGAAACGGAGACTCCCAACGGCATTGAACCCTTTATCCTACGACACTAAACCCCAGATCCAGCCGAAACTCATACGGGGGGAGTTTGGACTGTGAAAAGGGAGAAGTGCACAGAAATTTAGGGGAGTCACAAAAGATCAAAGGCCTGGTGGCGCGCATGGCACTGCGTGCAGGACAGACTGCTGATTGTGCCGCTGGCTTTCGCGAGTGGGCGGGAGACAGACCTTCCCAACTGTGCCACTTCTGACTCCACTAAGCCCGTTTCGGACGAAACCCTGGAGACCTAGACTCATGTGGTCCTGGTGTGCAGGGAAGCCAGAAAGGCAGCGGTTAGAGGCACTGTGGGCGCGCACGCACAAGGACCGCTCCAGCGATTACCCAGTCACGTGAGACCCAGGGGCCGTGGAGGGCAGGGCCGACCGGAAGGCAAGGCAGTCCCTTAAGCCCTGAGACTCCACCCCTCCCAAGCTCAACAGAGGCTTCTGTGGCTTTGCACGTCTGGTATCATAAGGCTGAATCCAACACAGAAGTTTCCCCGGCATAGTGAAAATGCCAAGACAAGGGAAGGGATTACAAACAAAAGAAATGGAGGAAAAAAAACAACTGAATATAGAGTTCAAAACCACGCTTATAAGGTTTTTCAAGAATATGCTAGAAAAGTTGGATAAATTTAGTGAGACCCAAGAGGAGATGAAAAAGGACCAACTAGAGATGCAAAAGATTCAACTAGAGATGGAAAAGGTCCAACTAAAGATGAAAAAAGACCAACTAGAAATTAAACATACACTGACTGAAATAAAAAATATTATACAGAGTCCTAACAGCAGACTAGAGAAAGGCAAGGATCAAATAAAAAATTTGAAATATAAAGAAGCAGAAAACATTCAACTGGAAAAGCAAGAAGAGAAAAGAATCCAAAAATGTGAAGACAGTGTAAGGAGCCTTTGGGACAGCTTCAAGCATACCAACATCAGAATTGTGGGGGTGCCAGAAGAAGAGACAGAGCAAGATACTGTAAACCTATTTAAAGAAATAATGATGGAAAACTTCCCACATCTGGTAAAAGAAATAGACTTTCAAGTCCAGGAAGCACAGAGAACTCCAAATAAAAGGAATCCAAAGAGGACCACACCAAGACACATCATAATTAAAATACCAAGAGCAAAAGACAAAGAATCTTAAAAGCAGCAAGAGAAAAACAGTTCATTACCTACAAGGGAGCACCCATACGACTGTCAGCTGATTTCTCAACAGAAACAATGCAGGCCAGACGGGAGTGGCAAGAAATATTCAACGTGATGAACAGCAAGAACCTACAACCAAGAATAATCCATCCAGCAAAGCTATCATTCAGAATTGAAGGGCAGATAAAGAGCTTTACAGAGAAGAAAAAGCTAAAGGAGTTCATCAACTCCAAACCAGTATTATATGAAATGCTGAAAGGTACTCTTTTAGAAGAGGAAGAAGAAAAAGGTAAAAGACAAAAAATTATGAACAACAAATACATATCTATCAGCAAGTGAATCTAAAAATTAAGTGAATTAAAAATTTGATCAACAGAATAAACTGGTGAATATAATAGAATCAGGAGCACAGAAAGGGAGTAGACTGATAATTCTCAGGAGGACAAAAATCATAAAGCATCAAACAGACTGTGAAATTACAGCAGAAAGATTAAAGTTAGGTGAGGTAGATAAGTGATCCATCAAAGGACTTGTATGCATGCATATAAGCATAACCAATGATCACAGACACTGGGGGGTCGGGGTATGCCTGGGAGGGAGGGGGGCAATGGGGAGATATGTATAAAAAATAATAAAAATTAATAAAAAAATTAAAAAAAAAGTTCTATTGGGACGATATCCATAAATTACCTGAAAGATGGGGAAAATGCATAGCTAGCGATGGATATTACTTTGAATGAAGCACTTTTGATGTTTCTCTTGAAATTATTGTATTTTCTTTGATTACAAAATTAGCCATTATTAACTGGTACATTTAGTAACCCTGGTCCTAGCTTTGTTATTCATTAGTTTTTCATTGGCTAGAAAATAATACATAGCTTTCTACATTATACATTATCCCTAGAACTTCTAGCTTCCCGAAATTTCAGTTTAAATTTTTAAATTTCTCTCCCAAACAAGGTATGTTTGCTTTAAAATATTATGGTGGGGTGTGCTAATTGATACTGTGAATTAGTTACTAGAATTTTTCAGTTGGTCAGTCTTATTCATTGAGCTTGTACTTATTTCAACAATAACAGACATATGAGATTCCTTTCTGAGAATCACGGGCACACGATAGATGTTTGGTTGAACACTATTTGATTGCTTAATTTAGGTGAGTTTTTGAATTGTTGAAAAATTCCTTAGGTTGAGGTGCTAAATCTGAGCATAAGGGAATCCCTGAACCCTATGAAATTGGTAGCAAATTTTTTTTTACACCTAAATATGTATATAACTGATTTTTCAAAGAAAAGAGTGTGCATAGTTTTCATCAGATTTTTAAAGGGCCCTGAACCAAAATAGACTAAGAACCTCTGCCTTAATTTTATAGCGAACTCAAAATAAAGTTTTCTAGTTTGGGTATCATCTTATAATTCTTTACTTGGATTATTGGTGAACACAGCAACAGAATTTAAATTCTTATCCAGCACAGCAGCAGCAATCTGATCATCTTTCAAATTTCCTTAACAAAGCAGTGATATATAATGTAACCAAGGAGATGTTGCTGGTTAGAGCTTCCTTCCATGTGGAGGATGATTTCAACATTATTGATTCAAAATTTAGTGTTGTTAATCATAATCAGACTTTCTTCAGCTTCCTAGCAATTATATGCCAGTTTCTCCAAACTACTGGAATAGTAAATGTGGTGGTGGTCTAAAATCTTGATAGATTTTATCATTAGTTGTACCTTTTTGATAAAGCTAAATAGTCTTTTTATGGTAATACTTGAGATTATTTGACTTATTTAAGTTAAATTAAGCTAATACCTATGAGTTATGTGGTATAGCTTTGATTCTGATTTTGTTTTCAGAACTCTTCATCGTGGCTTATACCTATTCTGCCTGAAATGCTGCGACACATATTTCAATTTTGTGTTTTAGAAAGCAGCCAGGAAATTCTGGACCTCATTCACAAGGTAACCAATGAATATATCTGTACTCCTTTTCCTAGTAACTTGGTAGTTTTTAAATTTTTTCATAATTGCCATACTGTTTGTTGGTAAGGGATTTGTAAGAAATTAGAAATCATCTAAAAGATTTGAAAAGTCTGGAGATCTGCAAGGTGAGACAAGGAAATAGGTTTCTTATGCAGTATAATAGTTAAGTCCATCTGGCCATGTTTCTCACATGCTTTCTTATGTGACCTTCTGTGCAAGTATTTTAAGTTAAGTATATTCTGATAGCCTCAATTTAGAAAATAACATGAAGGAAAGACTGCTTTTCTCTATCACTCATTTTGCTATTTATCAGAATGCTTATTGATCCTACAAAGTATCTTTTGGGATTTATTGGTGATCTGTAGAGTCTGATTGTCATAGTTTTGTATTTTCCTCCTTTACTTAGCAAGATTGGTTGTATATGTTGGAATGTTTAAAGAAGAACCATGTGATACATTTAATAATATTTATGGGAGGGAGGAATTGCACTGTTGTACCTTTAAAAAACATTAATCTTGAATTATTGGCTCATTGTTAACAGTGATGTTATTTCTACCACTATTATTTCATACTGGTCGTATCCCATTTAATGTTAGTCATCAAATAAGGTATCTTATTGATAAGTAAGATCATGAGTCAAGACTTAAACTGTTCTTAATTTTTACTAGATATGATCTCTAAAGTTTGAGCATTTTATCATGAATTCTTATATCTTGAAGTGAGTTGAATGTGGGACTGTATTAGTATAGAACTTTATAATATATGCAAAGGATTTCATTGACTTATTGAGATTTTGACAATTACTATTTTTGTGGGCATTTTTTTATTTTAAATGACTTCCATAAAATACTGAAAAAAATTTTAATTTAATAAATCTTTATTGTTTAGATCATCACAATTGTTCCTCTTTTTTTCCCCCTATAGCTCCCCTCCACCCAGTTCCCACCCTACCCTCTGCCCTCCTTACCTCCTCCCCATTGTCCTCATCCATTGGTGTACAATTTTTGAACTGAAAATTTTCACTTTCTTCATTACATTTAAAATGTACAAACCTACCAAAAAAAAAAAAAAACCCCAAACAAACAAACCCCAAATACCCCAGTATTTTAAAGATAGGCCTCTTATTGAATTTTAAAATTAATCTATACTGTTTCTGAAAATTATTTTTTTTCAATTCGCTTTTCATAAAAATAAGTATTAGGCTTTATTAGCCCTTACTAGAAAAATTTCACCTTCATATTCCCCCTTTACTCTCTAGGTTTGGATGGAATTGTTGAGCAAGGCTTCAGTTCAGTATGTGGTAGCAGCTGCTTGTCCATGGATGGGTGCTTGGCTTTGCTTAATGATGCAGCCTTCACATTTACCTATTGATTTAAATATGTTGCTGGAAGTAAAAGCTAGAGCCAAGGTAAGTGAAAGGGACATACTATATTTGTATGTTTAGCTCATAATAATTAATATGGTAACCATATAGGAAATCTGTATTGTTTTATTATAAGTGTGATTTTATTAATTTAGCTTAATGGGAAATTATTTTATTAGGATCTTAACAAAATGCATAGTAATTTTTATCCATTAAAATTTTGTGAAAGAAACTGTTATTTTACTGAGATTATAACAAATGAAAATATATTTTTTGATATATTTTATTGATTTTTTACAGAGAGGAAGTGAGAGAGAGAGAAAGAGAGAGAGAGAGATCAGCTGCCTCCTGCACACCCCCCACTGGGGATGTGCCTGCAACCAAGGTACATGCCCTTGACCGGAATTGAACCCGGGACCCTTGAGTCTGCAGGCTGACGGGCGCTCTATCCACTGAGCCAAACCGCTTTCGGCAACAAATGAAAATATTTTTGATGTTGCTATTAAACTTTAATGATTACTCTTTAATTATTGTTTTATGGTATTTTTTTCATTCCCTCTAGGAAAAAACAAGTGGTAAGATACGCCAAGGCCAAATCCAGAATAAAGAAGTACTTCAGGAGTACATTGCAGGTGCAGACACCATTATGGAAGATCCTGCCACCAGGGATTTTGTTGTTATGCGGGCCAGAATGATGGCAGCCAAGTGAGTATACATAAATTCAAAAGTCATTTAAGCCAAAGATTCCTCTAATGTGTCTGTTTTTTTTTAAGTTTTAAATAGGATTTATATATTTTTGTGAAGGTAAGATTGGAGTTATGTCTTCTTGGGAAAAGTTAGCTTCAATAGGGAAACTTTACCTCAAGTAACTTGTATAGTAACTTCTTTTTTCTCCCTTTTAGGTTGTTAGGAGCACTTTGTTGCTGTATTTGTGATCCAGGTGTAAATGTAGTAACCCAAGAAATTAAACCAGCCGAATCCCTTGGCCAGTTACTACTCTTCCATTTGAACTCCAAATCTGCCTTACAGAGAATTAGTGTTGCTTTGGTAATCTGTGAATGGGCTGCTTTACAAAAGGTAAGATTTTGCCCAAAAAGAAATGAAGTTACATTAAGTAAATTTTTAATAGCTGTTAGGAGTATTTTCATTATATTTTATAAACAGAAAAGTGAAAATTTTCTCTATATAAAAATTCTACAATTACAGAAAAGCATTCCAAATTATATTGAAATTGTTTGTCTCTCATTTGCCTTTAACCCTGGACTTTTTTTCTTAGAATTCATAGTCTTATACCTGAGACTACTAGTTATGCTTGTACTTAACATTTACTCTTGATCTATTATCTGTTAAGAAATATCCCGCCTCTTAGCTGGCATGGCTCAGTGGTAGATATCGACCCATGAACCAGGAGGTAAAAGTTCTATTCCAGGTCAGGATACATGCCTGGGTTTCGGGCTTGATCCCTGTGGTGTGAGGCGTGCAGTAGCTACCAATCAATGATTCTCATCATTGATGTTTCTCTCTCTCTCTCTCCCTCCCTCACTCCCTCCCTCTCTCTCTCTCTCTCCTTCCTCTCTGAAATCATTAAAAATACATTTTTTAAAATATCCCTCCTAATAAAAATGTATATATGGAAGCATTTCAGAAACTATTGGTCATTTATTCCTCTATATCTCTCTCAGATAACACTGAAAACTACCAAAGATAAGAAGATTTGAATACTAGAGATCAACTTCTTGAATAGGCTAGCAAGAGCATAATTTTTGGTCACACAAAGAATAATCTCCACATTTAAGCCAAAAATCTTTGTTTCCAAATAATCCATACCCTACAACCCCTTTAACTTCTAGTAAGATGTATAACTTTGTGTATGAATTGCTTCTGTAAATTAAAGAAACTTCCTGCTGGCTTTGTTTATTCCATTGACAAGATTTCTAGAAATTTAACTGTCTGCACTTGCTGTGAGAGTTGCTTATTACTGCCTCTTAGCATTTTGTCAGAGCTGTGCCCAAAAGTAATTGAGCCATGCTTTATTGCAACTGAGACCCCAGTTTTGCTTCTGGAAAAAGCAAGGCTCATCTGTTTTTAGGCAGGACTCAATGTGCTGGAGAGGCAGTGATGCTGTGTTTTTGTGCCTCTCAGACTCAGCAGCAAGTGTTGACAGTTCGGTTTCTGGACCCTCACAGAGCTTCTCTGGATTTACTCTGTGAAGCCCAGGCTGATCACCCAGATCCCACAGAACCCCTCATGTCTCACCACTGAGGCCATTCCCCTTCTGGTTGGGGCAGGCAACAACAAGACAGAGTGGGAAGGGTTAGTTAAATTTGGGGGCAGGTAAGTAGCTTTTAAATTATATACCCATTTCTACAGTATGGCATGTGAAGCTATGGGTTCGACTGTTAAGAAATCTAATAATGAGTTTTTAAATAACATTTTTTGTGCATGCTAAGTGTTCTTATCTGACTGATTTCTTTTTACAGTTACGTATTTTTAAATCTATGCTATAGAGATGTAAACTTGGAATAAATTCAGAGTAAAGTAACAGTAATTAGTTGGCAATTGTAATGGAACTTGAATAGTTCCATGTGCATGTTCTGTAGTCATTCATATTAAAATTTTAGAGTAGTTTAAGTTTGACATTTTTTCTCTGTGCAACTAACTATGTTGTTAGGAGATAACAGAATATAAATTGAAAATTGGTACGAATTTAGAACTTGGTAGTTTGCAAGTAAAGATTTGTGCATCTTAAGAATTACGTTTATTTGCTCTGAATATTTGTTGTCTGTTACATTTTAGGAGTGTAAAGCTGTTACGCTAACTGTGCAGCCACGTTTACTTGATATCCTTTCAGAACACTTATATTATGATGAAATTGCCGTCCCATTCACACGAATGCAGAATGAGTGTAAACAGCTTATTTCATCTTTAGCTGATGCACATATTGAAGTTGGTAATAGAGTAAACAACAATGTTTTTACAATAGATCAAGCTAATGACCTGGTGAGTAAAGAAGTAACTTTAATTTTAGATTGAGCATGAAATAAAACACTGATTTGTTGAATCTATCTGTGATAGCCTGTCATTTCTATTCTTTCGAAAGGTTATTTCATTGTATTGACTTTTCTTATACTTAGGGGATGGGGTCCTAACTGGTTTGGCTCAGTCAATAGAGCATCAGCCTGCGGACTCAAGGGTTCCAGGTTCGATTCCGGTCAAGGGCATGTACCTTGGATGCGGTCACATACCCGGTGGGGAGTGTGCAGGAGGCAGCTGATCAATGTTTCTCTCTCATCCATGTTTTTCATTCTCTATCCCTCTCCCTTCCTCTCTGTGGAAAATTAATAAAATATTTTTTTTAAAAAAAATAGGGGATGGGGAAGGAATTTTTTTTTTTTTTTTAAGTTCAGATTCTGGCAAACCAGTGCACCATTATTAGAAAAGTTGTTGCATTTTTTTGTTTCTACTTCTTGCTGAATACTGGCAGAGTATAGGAAAAAAACTTCTATAATTACCTGAGTATTTTTCCTTCCCCCTCCCAACTTATAATGAAAATAGTCAAACATAAAAATTGAGAAAATCACACAATGAACATTTTATATACACACCAACTAGGTTCTAAAGTTAACATTTTACTAATTTTGCTTTTCACATGCATATGCAAGTAACTGTCCCTTTAGTTATCAGTACATCTTATTTTTTTATGCATTTTTAAGTTGCAGATATCAATACATTTCACTGTGTCATTAACTAAAATTCGGTATTTGGTTGTTTGCTTTTTTGAGTTAAAATTTATATACTGGGAAATACACAAATCTTAAATGGACCATTGATGAATTTTAACAGAAGTCTATACCTAGGAAACCCAGTTCCCTATCCAGTTCTGAGTCAATCCCTCCCTTTTTCTGCCTTCACGTAAACATTGTTCTGATATTTTTGCCACCATAGATTACTTTCGCCCGTTTTAGAATTTCACATAATTGGAATCATAGACTCTGTACTGATTGATATAAAGATTTTTTTCAGCATGATGTTTTAAACATTCACCCATATTATATGTATCAATATTTCATTTTTTTATTACTAACTTTTATTATAAATACTAAAAGCCCAGTAGCAAAATTGCGTGGCTCTGCCACCCACCCGCTGTCCCTCTGCACTCATAGCCACGCTTACCTGCGCCAGTCTTTGGTCTTTATGGCATTAGAGCCACAGGCCTTTAATAATATAGACTAGAGGCCCAATGCTCAAAATTCATGCATGGAGGTGTGTGTCCCTCAGCCCAGCCTGCACACTCTCCAATCTGGGATCCCTCGAGGGATGTCTGATTGCCTGTTTAGGCCCGATCCTACCTAGATCCTCTCACAATCCAGGACTGCTGGCTTCCAACTGTTTGCCTGCCTGGCTGCCTTCCTAATTGTCCCTAACCGCTTCTGCCTGCCAGCCTGATCACCCCCTAACCACTCCCCTGCCAGCCTGATTGATGCCTAACTGCTCCCCTGCAAGCCTCTTTGCCCCTAACTGCCTTCCCCTGCAGGCCTGGTCACCCCTAATTGCCTTCCCCTTCAGGCTTGATTGCCCCCAACTGCCCTCCCCTGCTGGCGTGATCTCCCAGAATGCCCTCCCTTGCAGACCTGGTCCCTCCCAACTGCCCTCTCCTGCTGGCCTTCTTTGATGGCCATCTTGTGTCCATACGGGGGCAGTCATCTTTGATCAGATGGGGTCAGCCATCTTGTGTGTTGGAATGATGGTCAATTTGCATATTCTTTTATTAGGTAGGATTAGATAGGATAGAGGTCTGATACACGGGGGTGTGGGGGGGCAGCTGGTTTGTCATGAAGTGTTTCCCCGATCAGAATGGAGGTTCCCTTGGGGCATGGGGTGGACTGGGTGAGGGGCCTGTGGTGGTTTGCAAGCCAGCCATGCTCCCCAGCGATCCAAGCAGAGGCCCTGGTATCTGGGATTTATTTTCTTCTATAATTGAAACTTTGTAGCCTTGAGTGGAGGCCAAGACAGGCCAGGGCTGTGGAAGCTTGGCTTCTTCCACTGCCAGGGCAACTCAAGCCTCCTGCTCTTTCAGTGGCTGCAGCCATCTTGGTTGGATTATTTTGAATACTTGCTCCTGATTGACTGGTGAGAGTGGCTTTGGGGTGTAGCAGAGGTACAGTCAATTTGCATATTGCATATTAAATAGGATATTTCAATCAGTTTAAGCCCCTTTCCAGTTGAACACTTGGGCTATTCCAATTTTTTTGCAATTAGGAACAAAGCTGCTATAAACATTCTTGTATAATTCTTTGTAGTGGTATATTTTCATATCTCTTGAGTACATTACAGAATTTCTATTTTTGCTTTATCACATGCTTATGCAACTAATCACAGATGCATATCACATACATTATAGAATTGCTGGGACATAGGGTAGGTGCTTATTTAATTTTATAAAAGTTTGCAGACCTTTGCCCAAAAGGGCTATTCAATTTACCTTCTAACCAGAATATGTGAGAGTGCTGGCTCCACATTATCACCAAAATTTGGTGTGTTCACTCTTTAATTTTTGTCATTCTGGTGGTTGTGTGATAGTGTCATTTTGGTTTCAGCTTGTATTTCCTTGATGACTAATATGTTCAACACTTTGTTTTGTTGGCCATTTGTAGGTCTTCTTTCTAAAATGTCTGTTCAGTTGAGTGGTGTGATGTTAGCTATAGATTTGTCCTATAAGGCTTTTATTATGTTGAGGTATGATACCTCTATTCCCACTTTGCTGAGGGTTTTTATCAAGAAAGGGTATTGGATTTTGTCAAATGTTTTTTTTCTGCATCAATTGATATGACTATGTGATTTTTTTTAAGGTTTTATTTTTTTTTAATTAAATCTTTATTATTCAGATTATTACATTTGTTTCTCTTTTTTCCCCTCCATAGCACCCCTCCACCCAGCTCCCAACACTCCCTCTGCCCTTAGCTCCCTCCCATTGATCTCATGATTTTTGTCCAGTCTCTCCCTGTACACCCCTCACCCCTTCCCCCCTGAGAATTATCAGTCCACTCCCTTTCTGTGCTCCTGATTCTATTATATTCACCAGTTTATTCTGTTGATCAAATTTTTAATTCACTTAATTTTTAGATTCACTTGTTGATAGATATGTATTTGTTCATAATTTTTTGGCTTTTACCTTTTTCTTCTTCCTCTTCTAAAAGAGTACCTTTTAGCATTTCATGTAATACTGGTTTGGAGTTGATGAACTCCTTTAGCTTTTTCTTCTCTGTGAAGCTCTTTATCTGCCCTTCAATTCTGAATGTTAGCTTTGCTGGATAGATTATTCTTGGTTGTAGGTTCTTGCTATTCATCACATTGAATATTTCTTGCCACTCCCGTCTGGCCTGCATCGTTTCTGTTGAGAAATCAGCTGACAGTCGTATGGGTGCTCCCTTGTAGGTAATAAACTGTTTTTCTCTTGCTGCTTTTAATATTATCTCTTTCTCTTTTGCTCTTGGTATTTTAATTATGATGTGTCTTGGTGTAGTCCTCTTTGGATTCCTTTTATATGGGGTTCTGTGTGCTTCCTGGACTTGTAAGTCTATTTCTTTTACCAGATGTGGGAAGTTTTCAGTCATTATTTCTTTAAACAGGTTTTCAGTATCTTGCTCTCTCTCTTCTTCTGGCACCCCCACTATTCTGATGTTGGTACGCTTAAAGCTGTCCCAGAGTCTCCTTACATTATGTTCACATTTTTGGATTCTTTTCTCTTCTTGCTTTTCCAGTTGAATGTTGTCTGCTTCTTTATATTTCAAATTTTTTCTTGATTCTTGCCTTTCTCTAGTCTGCTGTTAGGACTCTGTATAATATTTTTTATTTCAGTCAGTGTATGTTTAATTTCTAGTTGATTCTTTTTCATCTCCTCTTGGGTCTCACTAAATTTATCGAATTTTTCTAGCATATTCTTGAAAAACCTTATAAGCGTGGTTTTGAACTCTATATCCAGTCGTTTTTTTTCCTCCATTTCTTTTGTTTGTGATCCCTTCCCTTGTCTCGACATTTTCACTATGCCGGGAGAATTTCTGTGTTGGATTCAGCCATATGGTACCAGACTTGCAAATCCGCAAAAGCCTCTCTGTTGAGCTTGGGATGGGTGGAGTCTCAGGGCTTAAGGGACCGCCTTGCCTTCCAGTCGGCCCTGCCCTCCACGGCCCCTGAGTCTCACGTGACTGGGTTATCCCTGGAGCGGTCCTTGTGTGCGCGAGCGCCTGCAGTGTCTCTAACCGCTGACTTTCCAGCTCCCCTGCGCACCAGGACCACAGGAGTTTAGGTCCCCAGGGTTTCGCCCGAAACAGGGTTTAGTGGACTCAGAAGTGGCACAGTTGGGAAGGTCTGTCTCCCGCCCACTCGCGAAAGCCAGCGGCACAATCAGCAATCTGTCCTGCACGCAGCACCGTGCGCATGCGAGACCGGGCCTGATCTTCTGCGACTCCCCTAAATTTCCGTGCACCTCTCCCTTTTCACAGTCCAAACTCCCCCCGTATGAGTTTCGCTGGATCTGGGGTTTAGTGTCGTAAAATAAGGGGTTCAATGCTGTTGGGAGTCTCCGTTTCCCTCCCGCCAGATAAAGCCAGCCAGGTACTCCGGCACCCGCTCTCTCCGCGTGCGCGTCTCCGTACCTCAGCTTTTTGCAGCTCCTCTGGGTCTCTGTGAGCCCCTCTCTTTCCTTCTAGTTGTAGAACTTACACTCCGCCAGCTTTCCTGTGGTTTTGGATGATGTCCGTTCTGTCTTTTAGTTGTAGTTTTGAAATTGTTGTGCGAGGCAGCAGTGTAGGTGTTTACCTATGCCGCCATCTTGGATTCCTCTCTGACTATGTGATTTTTATCTCTCAGTTTGTTTATGTGATGTATTACATTTATTGACTTGTTGATATTATACCTTCCTTCTTGCATCCCCAGGATAAATCCTACTTGACCATGGCATATTATCTTTCTGATATAATGCTGGGTCCGATTTGCTAGAATTTTGTTGAGGATTTTGGTGTCTATGTTCATTAGGGATATTGGCCTGTAATTCTCTTTCATTGTGTTGTCTTAATCTGGTTTTGGTATTATATTAATATTGGCTTCATAGAATATTCCTCTTGAATTTTTTGGAATGGTCTGAGGAGGGTAGGTTTTAGTTCTTTGAATGTTTGGCAAAACTCCCCTGTGAAGCCGTCTGTCCTGGGCTTTTGTTTGCTGGAAGCTTTTTTTTTTTTTTTAATATATTTTATTGATATTTTACAGAGAGGAAGGATAGAGAGTCAGAAACATCAATGAGATAGAAACATTGACCAGCTGCCTCCTGCTCACCCTCCACTAGGGATGTGTCCACAACCAAGATACATGCCCTTGACCGGAATCGAATCTGGGACCTTTCAGTCCGCAGGCTGACGCTCTATCCATTGAGCCAAACCAATTTTGGCTGCTGGAAGCTTTTTGTTGACTGCTTCAATTTCCTCCATAGTTATTGGCCTATTGAGATGTTTAGATTCTTCCTGATTGAGTTTTGGAAGTTATTTTTCTAGAAATACGTCCATTTCCTTTAGATTGTTTATTTTGTTGGAATAGAGTTGCTCATCGTATTTTTTAAGAACCCTTTGTATTTAGGTGGGGTCTGTTGTTATCTCTCTTCTTTCATTTCTGATTTTGTTTATTTGATCCTCTCTGCTTCTTTGTGAGACTGGCTAACGCAATTTAGTTCTTATCTATGTGTATGCTCTCTTGTCTTTTATCTGTGTGTATGCTCTCTTGTCTTTTATATATTTTTCTATTAGGCATTCTTTCTTGGATGTCTCACTGTCACTTCAAATTAACAACTAAAGCTGGCATTTTTTAAACAAAAAAGTGCCATTTTTATTCACACTCATAAATTTTGTTAACGTGTCCTTTCAAAAATTTCATATGCTTCTCCTTTGTTTTCATTGCTCCAATTTAGTCAAAGGCTGTAGTACTGTATTACTAAATCCTGATTCACCTCTAAGCTTCCAGGCAGTCTGTTTCATTCTGTATACTGTGCCAGACCAGTAAAATCCTCTTTTGCCACTCTGAATACATTCATTCCCTACTTAAAAACATTATTTTCTCCTTCCTCAATTTGAGTGCTGCTTTTCTTACTCTCAGTACCTTCTTTAAATTGCTCACATCTTTCCTCCTTTTTATTTCTTAGACTTCCTCTATTTTTATTTATTGATGAGAGAGAAATAGAAAGAAACACTGATTTGTTCACTTATTTATGCATTCATTGGTTGATTCTTGTATGTGCTCTGATGATTGAACCTGAAACCTTTGCATATCAGGATTACGTTCTAACCAGTTGAGCTACCTGGCCAGAGCCCTCCCTCCAACTCAATTTTCCTCTTGCAGAAAAATACACTACACTCACTTTCTGTGTGTCACTCTTTCTCACTTTGCCAGAGCTCCTGTTTCCTTTGCCAGGAATTTCCTACTCTCAACCCTCTATGCTTATTCCAAGTTCGTCTCTTGATATTCCTCCATCTGTACCCTGTCCTCAGGCCATGATAAACTGTTTTCAGTTCCTTGGACAACATCCAGCTTTTCACTCCCTAATGCACTATTTTCAAAGATGTCCCTACAACTCCTGATGTACCCATTCTTAAGGTATTAACCTCCTGGCAAGCTTTCACTATCCTGTCACCTAAGAAGAGTCAAGCAAACCCATGTGCTCTCACAGCAACTTGAACATACCTTGGTTATTTGTTACATTGCCTTAGTTGTTTACTTACATATCTGTCTCCCACATTAGTGTCTGCAATTTTTTTATTGTATAAAAACATCTTTTAGTTATTACTCAATAAATACTTGTTGAATGAATGAATGAGTGAATTTGGGGTAATTGGAAAGCTTTCCTTTAGTTGCCTAGACAGAAACTTAGTCATTTAAGATAGTGTTTTAAAACTTTTAGCAGCGAAATCCTGTTTCAAATAGATGTTATGCACAATTCTAATAAATAAAACAGACAGTGGTATGTGATCAGACTGACAAGGTCAAGCGGATATAGCTCAATTTAAAGTCTTTGGTATTTTATAATGATAAAAGATCTATTTTTGTACCTACTTTGTTTTTCATAAGAAGAAGCCAGCATTATCAATTTTGATCATTTCTTAGAATTGATCATTTCTAAGATTATTAGAATTGATCATTTCTAAGTCTGGAAAATTATGTTCTCCATTAAAAATAAGTTAGGCTCTTTAGTGTTACAGGCTTTTCTGACCAATATTAATCAGGCTGGATCTATTTATGGAACTTCTTTATGATTGCAGTTACCTATCAAACAAGAAGACTATTTTTTTAATATAAGTCATCACCCAGTCTTTAGAGGGTAATTAAAAATATGCTCACACAAAAATGTGTTTATAAATGTTCATAGCAATATTGTTCATAATAACTAAAAAGTGGAAACAACCCAAATGTTCATAAATTAATGAATGGATAAATACAAGGCGGTATATCCATTTAATGGCATATTATTTGGCACAAAAAAAGGAAATGAAGTACTCATACATGCTACTACATTGATAAATTGTGAAAACATTATGCTAAATGAAAGAAACCAGTCACTAAAGATTACGTATTGTATTAGTCCATTCATATGGGTAAATCTATAAAGATAGAAAGTGAATAAGTAATTGCATAGGGCTAGGAGGAAAAGAGGAATGATTGCTAATAGGTATGAGTTTTATTTTGGGGATGATGAAAATGTTCTAAAATTGTGGTAATGATTATACAACTCTGTGACTATAATCAAAACCATTGGATTGTATATTTTAAATGGGTGTATTTTTGTGAATTAAAATATATTTTCATTGATTTCAGAGAAGAAGGGAGAGGGAGATAAAAACATCAGTGATGAGAGAATCATTGATTGACTGCCTTCTGCATGCCCCACACAGGGGATTGAGCCTGCAACCCGAGCATGTGCTCTGACCGGAAATCAAACTGTGACCTCCTGATTCATAGGTCAATGCTCAACCACTGAGCCATGTGCCAACTGGACGTGTGAATTATATTTCAATGATGTTAAAAAAGATGTACTGAGCAGTCTTTTAATGGGGTCTGATGCCACAGCCATATAGCTTTAGGCAGTTTTTAGTAATTAAAGAATTAATCTCTTGTCTACACACCCTCACACATCCCCATTATTTGGAAATTTTCACCAGAAGGGAAGCCATCGACCTGTGAACCAGCTAGTGACTGTTCTATTCTTTTCAAGATACTGTGTCTTTCTTAAAGAATATAATGCTAATGTTAGAATAAAATGTAGTTGGGACTTTTTAGGCATTTATTTAATCTACTGAATACTAAAATAATACTAGATATTGTGAAACTTCAAATTGAAACAGAAAGCTTGCTGTCAGCCCTTTAGGATATTATGGACAGATTTGGGATTGATATCATTAATTATTTTAATTTCTTTTTTTCAATAGGTCACTACTGTTTTTAATGAAGTCACATCATCTTTCGAATTAAATCTTCAAGTGTCACAGCAGTTAGATAGTAAACGACAGCAGGTCCAAATGACAATTACAGAGACCAACCAAGAGTGGCAAGTGTTGCAGTTGAGAGTGCATACTTTTGCTGCATGTGCAGTTGTGAGCTTGCAGCAGCTTCCGGAGAAATTAAATCCTATCATAAAACCTTTAATGGAGACAATTAAAAAGGAAGAGAATACACTAGTGCAAAACTATGCGGCTCAGTCCATAGCCAAACTACTGCAGCAGTGTACAACGAGGACACCCTGTCCCAATTCAAAAATTATAAAAAACCTTTGTAGTTCACTTTGTGTGGACCCCTATCTAACTCCTTGTGTCACATGTCCAGTGCCAACACAAAGTGGCCAGGAAAATTCTAAAGGTATATATCTATACTGTCATTTGGGATAGAGAAATAACCATTTAAATGTTTTTTCATTTACTTATAAGTATAATTTAGGCACAAATTCCATTTTATGTTAGTGGTTTTTTCCATTTTGAGAGATTTTGCACATACTGCTAATAAAATCACAACCCTTTAAACTCAAATTGGCTATTCATAAAAGGTCTGATATTTAATATAAGATGACTGGATTCTGAGACAGGTGTTAACCCTTCCTTCTCTTTCAACATCATCAATATAGAATTTATTGTGAACTGGGCATAGAAAACTTTATGGTATCAAATGTTAACTGAAAGTTCTTCCTATTAAAATCCAATTTCTCTAATTTGGTACATCTTATGAAATAAGTGAACTTTATTACCTTTAGCAAATAATTACTAGCCAACTTTTCTGTTTTCATCTGGAGAATTCACATGGGAAACAACTGCTCTCTAGGCTAGTCTCACGGACCAGCGTTTTCTCACATGCCTTAATCTTGTGAGATTTATTTATTCTTCTTGATAAGATTTTCGGAAAGCAAAAATCTTATAACTTTGGCACAATATAGGTCTTGAAAAAAAATCTGAACTGGAGGAGGAATGTGGTGGACATGTTGAATATCAACATTATAAAAATGTGATAGGATGATTCCGATTACCCCAACCCCAGTATTATGTTGAGGCAGCAGTATTTTGCAGGGTCAATATTTCTTATAGAGAGAACTTGCTTGCAATATATTTTTAATGTTTGTTTTTATGCCTAGAAAGAACTATTTTTTAAAATTAATATTCTTTACCTTGAAGGCACAGTTATTCTTGCATAGGGTAGTTATTAACATGACCTACAACTTTGATTTTATTAAGTATGGATCTTTGCAGATATCAAAACATTTAAATTAATGTTCTAAATTACTGAGAATTTTTTTTACCACTTCATTATCTTAAAAAAAAATGTAGTTGAAAAAAAAGAAAATGTACTTGGCCTATAAAGATGGGAGGATTCAAAGACATAGTTTTAAAATTTGTTTTGTTTTGTTTTAGCATGATGCATTTTGTCACCTGTATTATGCTTAAACAGTTATGTAACTTTTTTTCCTCATTAGTATCCAGCTCCGAAAAAGATGGAATGCACCATTCTGTCACCAAGCACAGAGGTATAATTACACTCTATAGGCATCAGAAAGCTGCTTTTGCGATCACAAGTAGACGAGGCCCTACTCCTAAAGCAGTAAAAGCTCAAATAGCAGATCTTCCTACAGGAAATAGTGGAAATATCCTTATAGAACTTGATGAGGTAAATTCTTTTTTCTTTCAATACTCTGGTTTCTAAACAAAAATCTTTCAGATTGATAGCGAAATTGTCAATTGTCATATCACCTTTCAGGATTGTATTTTTATATTTTTAAGCAAAAGAACTGGGATTAATAACCCTTTGGAGTCTGCCAACAACATGATTCAGAAAAATTGCAAATTTCTTCAAATTCTCATGCATCACATTTTTGCGTGCCTAACTTTATCTCCTTGAGCAAGACACTTTCTTGGTACATACGTCATTCACAAATGTAAACTAATTCAGCTTCTATAGCAATGACTGTAGAGTTGTTAAATAACAGTGAAAGCTAACTTTTCTCAGCCCTATCAGTGACAGGAATTATTGTTGATACTCAGGATAATTTGGTAAATGTCAAATAATTGTCATCTATCTGACTTTTAGTCACCCTGAAATTTATTATATGTGTGAAGTGAGGGAGGGATCTAAATTTATTCTCCTGCCGAAAACCGGTTTGGCTCAGTGAATAGAGCATCGGCCTGCGGACTAAAAGGTCCCAGGTTCGATTCCGGTCAAGGGCACGTACATTGGTTGCGGGCACATCCCCAATAGGGGGTGTGCAGGAGGCGGCTGATCGATGTGTCTCTCTCATCGATGTTTCTAACTTTCTATCTCCCTTCCTCTGTGAAAAATCAATAAAATATATTTTTAAAAAATAAATAAATTTATTCTCCTGTATAAATAGCCCATTATCCCATTCTTGAATCCTTTTCTCCCTGATTCAAAATGGTACCCTCTGTTATATATCATGCTTCTTATACACTATATGAAGATCTGTTTGGGTTTTCTTCATTGGTTTACTTGTTCTGCAGTATAATATTCTTTAAAGATGATAAAAATCTTAAGTCACATTATTAATGAAATGAATGCTCTTAGAGCTCTTTTGTTGCAAGACAAGAACTTACCCAAATTCATCAATAACCTATCAATACTAAAAGACATGTATGTAATGTATTTCTATAAAATAATAGGCATATTAAGTTTTAAAATAAAAATCTTAGCTTATTGTCTGTTTCTTTTCAAATACTCTATTTTGCCATTGTGTTGTCCCTTGCACTGAAGGGTCTTAGGTTCAATTCCCAGTCAGGGCACATACCCAGGTTGAGGATTCAGTCCTCGGTCACAGTGTGTATGGGAGGCAACCAATCAATGTACCTCTGTCATGTTGATGTTTCTCTCATTAATGAAAAACATATCCTCAGGATTAAAATAAAATATCCTATGAATGAAGCTGATTATATTCTTCCAATAATAATTTTGGTAAAAATTTACTATGATTTTTATGCTTATACCTCTATGGTGTGTATAGTTCTTCCACTTAAAGATAATTTGTGCCCAGCTTGCATGGTTCAGTGGTTGAGTGTTGATCTATGAGCCAGGAGTTCAGGGTTCAATTTTTGGTCAGGGTATATGCCTGAGTTGCTAGCTCAGTCTCTAGTAGGAGATGTGCAGGAGGCAGCTGATGAGTGATTCTCATCATTGATGTTTCTGTCTCTCCCTTTCCTTTCTTCTCTGAAATCAATTAAAAAAATAAACAACTTATAAAACATATGTATCTTTTTGGGACAACAGGTTTTTTTTTGTATTTAATTATAATAAAATTATTGCTAGGTGAGAAGTTACCTTGTGGTTAGATTAAATAGATGCTCTTACTCTATCCCTTAAACAAATATTAATAAGGACAGATCATTTTGTGTTCTAATCTTCTCTTTAGCAGATAAGTTTCTTTGGGGTAGGGAGAAGAAAGTAGATCTTTTAGGACTATCTCTGAAAACAGCACATACTCTTCTGTTTCTCATCCCCAAAGTATTTTGCTTTAGATGTAAAACATCTAGTTTGGATTTTATGCCACTGTAAATTTAATTATTAAAAAATATTTATAGTTATGAAAAATACATTTAATAATTGGTTAATGATAACACTGAATTCTTAAGTGGTTACTTTTACATTGTCTTAATGAAATTTCAGATGCATTATACTTTTTTGTGAAATTCTGTTTAAAACTAACATTTAATTTTAGGCCCAGAAACCTTATCTGGTACAACGGAGAGGAGCTGAATTTGCCTTGACAACTATAGTGAAGCATTTTGGTGGTGAAATGGCAGTGAAATTGCCACATCTCTGGGATGCTATGGTTGGTCCATTGAGGAATACTATCGACATAAATAATTTTGGTGTGTACATATTTATCTGAGTTGGAATTTTGCAAATGTCAGTATATATTTATTACATATATTCTTATAAGATAAAAATGCCTATATATCTATTTATCTCAGACTTGCTATTAAGTTTTTAAATGGAAGGTTGGTAGAAGCATTTTTTTAAATTTATTTTCATTTTGTATATTTTTTGCTTTTTATTTCTTCGATTACATGGTTAGAAAGATATTTGAAATGGGTCGATCATTATGTTAAAACTTCTTTTAGTTGCTTTAAATTAAGGCATGGCATTTAATTTCACACTAAAAAGGCAAAATCACTTTCCCATGGTAGTTGGAGGTATTAAAACTTTATGTGGGCTCTAGATTTTGAAAAATTATTTACAAGGTGATATGCACTGAAATCAATGTATTTTAATAGATGGAAAGTCTCTCCTGGAAAATGGAGATGGCCCTGCTCAAGAATTGGTGAATTCTCTGCAAGTTTTTGAAACGGCCTCAGCATCAATGGATTCTGAGCTTCATCCTTTGGTAATTAACTAATGCAAGTGTAGTTTTCTTCCATTAAAACAAGTGGCTTTATATAAAAGACTTATGGCTGGAAAAATGCAATTTGATGTCATCCCTAGTAATTGCATTTTCTTTTATATGGTGTATCTAGATTCCTTCCTTATTGATAGCACAACTCTTCTGGGATTTGAAGCAGAGCTGGATACATGAATAATAGGAAACCTACTCTGGGACCTTTGAATACAGGGCAGTAGGGATAGATCTCTGATGACACAGAAGCGGGGTATAAACAGGAAAGAAAGCTGCAGCCTATTGATTCTTACCATCTTAATAATATAGTTTTAAGAAAGGAAGAGCACTGGTAATAAAACTTTTTCCCAAGACAAGTGTAAAGATAGAAGGAAGTTACCTGGACAAGATGAAATTAGTAGCAGTTTCTTAAAACATATTGGGACAGAGGGAGGTGGAAAATAGTTAATTATCTGTGTATTATTTTTTTCCACATAGCTGCAATAGGAAGTTCTCTGCAACTTACAGGGTACTAACTCCAATTCTCTACTTACAGCTAATGGAAAAGGGAGAATCTAGGAGTAGACAAAAATGAACTTTTTCCTTTTATACAGTAATAAAGTATGTTCTTTTACTTGTTAAATTTTGCTGAGTTGTCATTAGTGAAGAATCCATCCATATACTCTTCCCCTCCATGTTCAACAACATGCATTCACCTGAAATTAAAGGCTAGTCTGTTGAGCAGGCATCTGGCTTTCATCAATATCAATCCTGGCGTTCAGTGCAGCATGCATTTAATAATGGCATATGTCTTTTTTTTAAATATATTTTATGATTTTTTTACGAGAAGAAGGGAGAGGGAAAGTTAAAACATCAATGAGAGAGAAACATCAGTCAGCTGCCTCCTGCACACCTCCCACCGAGGATGTGCCCGAAACCAAGGTACATGCTCCTGACTGGAATCAAACCCGGGACCCTTGAGTCTGCGGGCCAATGCTCTATTCACTGAGCCAAACCAGTGAGGGCTTAATAATGGCATATGTCTTGCTGTTGTGGTCATAACACTATGATATACCAGAAAGTTAAAGTGGAAAATGCACTTATCAAAGTATAGTGTTTAGAACAAAATCACAATCATTCAACCCAGTGAATAAAAAGTATGTGCTTAAACCTAAGCCAATGGCTACAAGATTTGGAGGGGGCTGGTGATTTTTGGTGTCATTTTCCCAGTCTCAGTACGAGAATCTTGCAAATACCTTTTGATATGTTCCCCTATTAAATTTTTAAATATATATATATATATATATATATATATATATATATATAATTTTTTTTTCTCTTTGTATTTTGAGAGAGAGAAAAGGGAAGGGAGAAAGAGAAATAATGATGTGATAGCAGAACAATCGACTGCCTCCTGTGGAACCACTCCCATTGAGAATTGAACCCGCAACTTGAGCATGTGCCCTGACCTGAAATCGACCCAGCAAAATCTTTTGGTGCACGGGATGAAACCCAACCAACTGAGCCAGGGCTCCCCAGTTAATTTTTGAAAGAATTGTATATTCCTGATACCTAAAAGAAGATAGTGAGCAGAGAAGTTCTGCACCTTTTCTTTCTAAAAGCGTTATACCTTAGTTTGGATATAGATTAGTTTTTTATTGAGGATATTTTGACAGTAATGTTTTGAGATATTCTTGGATTTAGAGTCACTTAGCTTTTGGTAACCTTTGAATGTGGACTATTATATTTTAAACATTTCATCCCCTAATGAGTATTCTGATTATCTTAAAACTTTTTTTTAGTTGGTACAGCATTTGCCTCATCTCTATATGTGCCTTCAGTACCCCAGCACTGCAGTGAGACACATGGCTGCTCGTTGTGTAGGAATCATGAGCAAAATCGCTACCATGGAAACAATGAATATATTTTTGGAGAAAGTTCTTCCATGGCTGGGAGCAATTGATGACAATATCAAGCAAGAGGGTGCAATTGAAGCACTTGCCTGTATCCTTTTTTTGTTTTTACAAAATGTTCAGCAGTTATATTCATTTTATTTAAGGATGACTAAGATAAAATTGATTTATTCAAGTAAATTTGTTCCAAAAAGAAAACTACCTTTTTACATTTTATTTTGAATAAGTTTTATTGTAGTATAAATACATTAAAAATATATTTACATTTTGTTGTGAAAATTGTTACACAGAAAGTTTGAAGAATTGCTATTTTAGGAGATCTTTTCAATAGGCAAAAATAATTTTATGTACTTTATGAACTATAATATTTGGTTATAATTAATACTTCATTAATATTAATCAGATATTGATAAGATACTTTTTATATTACAAAACACTTTGTTGCCAGAGTTAGTTCATTACTTTGGTAGAATATGACTACATGTTCTAAATTACTGGGAATATAAAGGCAAAGCTCTTTACTAAAAGGATATGGCATCTACTGGTTATTATTTAACTTGAAGTACCTGATATTTCTAAGAGCAAGAAAGATGAATGGAGATCAAATCAGTAGAAAGTCAGGTTCAGAAATCTTGAATATTGCATGGGAACTAAACTTATTGGGCCTGTTATGTCCAGTTTATGATTGTCAAGACCTTTATGGGAAGTTTAGAATTAATCATTGAGCTTTGTGCTCCCTGCTTGTAATGTAACTCACTTTATTTTGGTATTGGAAGTCTAGAAACTTACTAGTATATGAATGAAAAAATCTTACTAGTAAAATTTCCTCCAGCCAACCTCAAATGGAAACATGATTTTACATACTTAATCATGAGAAAATTACATAATGTTTACAAAGAGCAACAGTGTGCAAATGCTATTATAAATGAATCATAGACCTTGAGGGACAGTCTAGTCGTTCAAAACACAGATGAGAAAATGAGGAACTGTCATAGAAGTTACAGTCTTGGTGTATCCATTTGTTTGCAAAAACATCTAAAAATCATTTGGAAATTTCCTTAATAACTTACTCAGGTGTAATGGAACAACTGGATGTCGGTATTGTTCCATATATTGTCCTTTTAGTTGTGCCTGTGTTGGGAAGAATGAGTGATCAGACAGACAGTGTAAGATTCATGGCTACGCAGTGCTTTGCAACACTAATTAGACTCATGCCACTTGAGGTAAGTAGAAGACACTTAGTTTATGGACTTAAAGAATTTTTCAAATTTTAAAAAATGTTGAATATGTTTGTTATAAGCTTTAAGAAATTTATACTTTAATGGGTAACTTTTTAAAATAAGAGTTTTAAGTAAAACTATGGTTCCTAAAAGACTAATTCATTAAGGCTGTTCTAGAAATTCAATTATTTCTAAGTACCCCTATAACATCCATGTAAAGATTCTATGCTGAAGTTTACATGAAAAGTAAGTTTGAGAGATAGTAATTGAAAATGTAAAGCAATTGAAGTATGGAGAAACAAGTTGGAGAAATTTGGAGTATATTCATGGGACAGAAATAATATATGTGGTCAATCAGGAAATAATGGCTGAAGCGAGGGAAGAACCAGAGCCCTGCCACCAAGCCCCTTGATATATTTTGGTGGGATATTTATAACTCAGGAAATAAGTAGATATGCAATTCATCCATGTTATAATATGTATCAATACTTGAGTTTGTGAAAACAACTACCTCAGAACCATTTGGAAATTTCCTTAATAACTTACTCAGTTGTAATGGAACAACTGGATGTCAGCATTGTTCCATATATTATCTATGTATAAATGCTTCCTTTTTTTGATTGAATAGTACTCCATTGTATGGACATATCACCTTTTCTTTATCCATTCCAAAGTTGATAGACAGCTGGATTATTACCAGCTTTTGGCTGTTACAGGTAATACTATGAACTTGCACTTATACGTCTTTTTGTGGAGGTGTGCTTTCATTTATTTTGAGCAGATTGACCCAGTAATTCCATTCCTAGATATCAATTCTTTTTTTTTAAGAAACTGCCAAACCGTTTTCCAAAGTAACTACCATTTTACATGTCTACCAGCAAAGTATGAGCATAAGTTTGATACCCTCTTTCTGTGAAAAGAAGTTTGGCTAGATCTGGTAAAATGAAGATTCTCATCCCAGTGACCCAACAAAACCATCCTAGATATATACCCTAGAAAAATATATAGACATATTACCAAGGCACATCTTCAAGAACATTTACTAGTAGTATAGCATTATTTATAGTAGTCTTTAACTGCTCAAAGGTTTATCACCAGTAGACTAATGTTAACTAGATTATTATACTACAATAAGAATGAATAGTACAGATGCATACTACAATATTAATGAATCCTTTAACATAAGATTCCATTATTTAATGAAGTTCAAAAATAGGCAAAGGTATATGGGATGCATACTTTAGATGATAAAGGTATAGGAAAAATAAGAAAATTGCCATTAATACCTCTTAGGGAAAGGGAAGTGAATTATACTGGAAGAAACATATGAGATCTTCTAGGACAGTGGTCGGCAAACATTAGTCAACAGAGCCAAATATCAACAGTACGATTGAAATATCTTTTGAGAGCCAAAAACCGACTTCTGAGCATGAGCCACGAAGTTTCAATTGCACTGTATGTTCATGCCCACATGTGATATTTTGTGATAGAGCCACACTCAAGGGGCCAAAGAGCCGCATTTTGCCGATCACTGTTCTAAAATATTGGATGGGGTCTTTTTTTTTTTTAATTGGGTAATGGTTATAAAAGTGTGTGTTTTATAATTTATTAAACTGTATATTTGTTTATGTATTTTTATATCCAGAATTCTTTTCATCACCCATTTCCTAGGTCTTATTCATATCCTTAGATTCTTGGGCTTTGTATAATTTTATCTGTAAATTAAATTGCTTATATTTAGTCCCCTTGGCCCGTTTTAGCTTTGGAATCAGTGAGTGATGGGAAAACATCGTGTCTTTTTTGAGCAAAGGAGTAGATGATAAAAGCAATGTTTTAGGAAAATGAATCTAACAGTGGAAAGCAGTGTCTTGGGAAAATCAGTTTAGTAGCTATTTAAATGTGAATTAGAATGGAAGTGTCCCCAAATCAGAGCTCAGATCCACCATAAGGTTATAAAGGATATAAATACTTAAAAAAAAATAGTACTTGATGACATTGGCAAAGAGATTTTGACTTTAGAAATGAGACAAGTAAGATTCTCTTTTATGTGAAAATTATAAAAATGTGATGCCTATTTTGCTTCCAGCCGTAATAGAAAAACAGGGACCAGATTTATCTTTCTACTTGAACAAGAAAACCACACAAAATGTAACAGTGGTTTTCAGATGTTGAACAACAGGCAGCACAGAATAGTGATTTATGAAAGAAGGGAAACATGAAAAGCTTAGTGCTTTTGCCAACTTGAAGAGTCAGATTCAGAGCGAAGGGAGGACAAGATGTTGAGACTTTGCAAGGCAGAGTCCCCAATAGGAAGCTCCAGAAGTCCCCACAAGTGCTGAGCATTCATCTGGGCATAAGCATTCTAGCATATACCTTCAAATTCACATACAAACTTATATCAGGATATATGTTTGAGACTTAAGGGGAAATGTCATAGAAAGGAGTATGTGGAATAATTTCCAGAACTTATCCAGGGCCAGGAATAGTTTGCCCAACAAGCAGAGTCAAAAGTCTTCTATCATACTGAGCATCAAGTATGGTCCTTAGAAGTATATTACCTGAGTAGTGGGACCAAATTAGCCCTTGACAAAAGTTTAAAAGCATGCCTTAAAAGGATCAAATTGATTTCGGGCAACTTACCTACATTCCAAGGGGGGTGGGGGGAATTAAAGGGAAAAAATCTAGCACCTGACAACATAATTACGATGTTTAACATGCATGAAAAAATTACCAGGCATATAATATTTCCAATAAACAGGAGAGAAATCATTCAATAGAAACAAGTTCTGAAATGGCCCACATAATATAATTAGTAGACAAGAACATTAAAATACACTCCATTTGTTCAAGAAGGCAGTATAATGAGCAAAATGGAAAGTAAGATGAACAACCTAAATTGAACCTTGTGAGATGAAAATATAATTACAAATATTTCCATCATTTCAATGTCAGAGAGAACCCATTATGCCAAATAGGGTCCATGGATTCAAAAACAAATTTCCAAAGTCAAAACATTGACTCCTCAGTTCTACCACCCGCTCCATGTTAAACACTCTCTTTTAAAATAAATACCACAAAGTTCGTTAATCTGCCCACTGCTTCAACTTGCAACAGGAAAAACCACATTGCCATTACAATTCCCTGTGTTCCTTTACCTCTCCATTTTAATTTCTTACTCCTACTGATCCTTTTACTCCCTCCTGACAGTCACTATTATGGTGATCTAAGCTTTACCCAGCCAGTTTCTCCATGTTTCCAGTCAATCCAGCCCACATCTCTATTCATGGAGCAGCGTCAACAGCTTCAATGTTTTATTTCTGACCCTGTCAGAAGGAAGCTGGTGGAGGAGGACTTGTGGGACAGTCCTCATAAACTCTACAGCAGTGTATAGTAATTCCCTAAGCCTTCACATGCACTTACCACTTATTCACGGACTCAGAGCAACTTCCAATTCATGGTAGGTTTCCTATACAGGTGTACCATTTTTTATCTTTTACACTGAATTTTTACTGTACCCTTTCTATATTTATTTTTTTTAATTAAATCTTTATTATTCAGATTATTACATTTGTTTCTCTTTTTTCCCCTCCATAGCACCCCTCCACCCAGCTCCCACCCCTCCCTCTGCCCTTAGCTCCCTCCCATTGATCTCATCCATAGGTGTATGATTTTTGTCCAGTCTCTCCCTGTACACCCCTCACCCCTTCCCCCCTGAGAATTATCAGTCCACTCCCTTTCTGTGCTCCTGATTCTATTATATTCACCAGTTTATTCTGTTGATCAAATTTTTAATTCACTTAATTTTTAGATTCACTTGTTGATAGATACGTATTTGTTGTTCATAATTTTTTTGACTTTTACCTTTTTCTTCTTCCTCTTCTAAAAGAGTACCTTTCAGCATTTCATGTAATACTGGTTTGGAGTTGATGAACTCCTTTAGCTTTTTCTTCTCTGTGAAGCTCTTTATCTGCCCTTCAATTCTGAATGTTAGCTTTGCTGGATAGATTATTCTTGGTTGTAGGTTCTTGCTATTCATCACGTTGAATATTTCTTGCCACTCCCTTCTGGCCTGCATCGTTTCTGTTGAGAAATCAGCTGACAGTCGTATGGGTGCTCCCTTGTAGGTAATAAACTGTTTTTCTCTTGCTGCTTTTAATATTCTCTTTCTCTTTTGCTCTTGGTATTTTAATTATGATGTGTCTTGGTGTGGTCCTCTTTGGATTCCTTTTATATGGGGTTCTGTGTGCTTCCTGGACTTGTAAGTTTATTTCTTTTCCCAGATGTGGGAAGTTTTCAGTCATTATTTCTTTAAACAGGTTTTCAGTATCTTGCTCTCTCTCTTCTCTGGCACCCCCACAATTCTGATGTTGGTACGCTTAAAGCTGTCCCAGAGTCTCCTTACATTATGTTCACATTTTTGGATTCTTTTCTCTTCTTGCTTTTCCAGTTGAATGTTGTCTGCTTCTTTATATTTCAAATTTTTTACTTGATTCTTGCTTTTCTCTAGTCTGCTGTTAGGACTCTGTATAATATTTTTTATTTCAGTCAGTGTATGTTTAATTTCTATTTGGTCCTTTATCATCTTTAGTTGGACCTTTTCCATCTCTAGTTGGCTCTTTTCCATCTCTAGTATGTCCTTTTTCATCTCCTCTTGGCTCTTGCTAAATTTGTCCATCTTTTCTAGCATATTCTTGAAAAACCTTATAAGCGTGGTTTTGAACTCTATATCCAGTTGTTTTTTTTCCTGCATTTCTTTTGTTTGTGATCCCTTCCCTTGTCTCGGCATTTTCACTGTGCCGGGGAAACTTCTGTGCTGGATTCAGCCTTATGATGCCAGAGGCAAAGCCTCAGAAGCCTCTGTTGAGCTTGGGAGGGGTGGAGTCTCAGGGCTTAAGGGACTGCCTTGCCTTCCAGTCGGCCCCGCCCTCCACAGCCCCTGAGTCTCACGTGACTGGGTAATCGCTGGAGCGGTCCTTGTGCGCCTGTGTGCACCCGCAGTGCCTCTAACCGCTGCCTTTCCAGCTCCCCTGCGCACTAGGACCACACGAGTCTAGGTTCCCAGGGTTTCGCCTGAAACAGGGGCTTAGTGGAGTCAGAAGTGGCACAGTTGGGAGGGTCTGTCTCCCGCCCACTCGCGAAAGCCAGCGGCACAATCAGCAATCTGTCCTGCACGCAGCACCGTGCCCGTGCGAGAACGGACCTGATCTTCTGCGACTCGCCTAAATTTCTGTGCACCTCTCCCTTTTCACAGTCTAAACTCCCCCCGTATGAGTTTCGGCTGGATCTGGGGTTTAGTGTCGTAAAATAAGGGGTTCAATGCCATTGGGAGTCTCCGTTTCCCTCCCGCCAGAGAAAGCCAGCCAGGTTCTCCGGCACCCGCTCTCTCAGCGCGCAGGTCTCAGTACCTCGGCTTTTTGCAGCTCCTCTGGGTCTCCGTGAGCCCCTCTCTTTCCTTCTAGCTGTAGAACTTCCACTCCGCCAGCTTTCCTGTGGTTCTGGATGATGTCCGTTCTGTCTTTTAGTTGTAGTTTTGAAATTGTTGTGCGAGGCAGCAGTGTAGGTGTTTACCTATGCCGCCATCTTGGATTCTCTCCCTTTCTATATTTAGATACACAAATACCATAGTGATACAACTGCCTACAATAAAATGCTGTACAAATTTGTAGTCTAGACTCTAGAGCAGTGGTTCTCAACCTTTCTAATGCCACGACCCTTTAATACAGCTCCTCATATGGTGGTGACCCCCACCCATAAAATTATTTTCATTGCTATTTCATCACTGTAATTTTGCTACTGTTATGAACTGTAATGTAAATATCTGATATGCAGTATTTATTTTCATTGTTACAAATTGAACATAATTAAAGCATTGTGATTAATCACAAAAACAATACGTAATTATATATTGTGAAATACTTATTTCTAATTACAAATAAATGAAATTTTGTCTTTGAATCATGGTGGTAGCATGGGCAACAGTCTTCATATAACTACAGTAAACTACATTGCTACGTTTTGCTACACCGAGGAGCGGTCTGTTGGTTCCTAAGACCATGGGAAATAGGTGTTTTCCAATAGTCTTAGGTGACCCCTGTGAAAGGGTTGTTCGACCCCCACGGGGTCGTGACCCACATGTTGAGAACGGCTGCTCTAGAGCAATGGGCTCTACTGTATAGCCTATGTGTGTAACAGGCTATAGCAGCTAAGTTTGTGTAAGGGCACTTGATGTTTGCACAGCACCAAAATTGCCTAAGAATGCATTTCTCAGAATGTATCCCTATTGTTAAAAGTGATGCATGACTATAAAAACACACTGGAGGTTATTAATAGCAGATTGGATACTGCATAAGAAAAGATTTGTGAGCTTGAAAGCATAGCAATAGAAACAATGTCATGCAGATTCATTGCTGTTCCACTTGATCTTTTTTTTTCCATTTCAATAAATCTTTATTGTTCAGATTATTACAGTTGTTCCTCTTTTTCTCCCCATAGCTCCCTCCACCCAGTTTCCACCCCATCCTCTGCCCTTACCCCACCCCCCAATGTCCTCATCATAGGTGTACAATTTTTGTCTAGTTGCTTCCCATGTCCCCCATATCCCTTTCCCCCTGAAAATTGTCAGTCCATCCCTTTCTATGCCCCTGATTCTATTATATTCACTAGTTTATTCTGTTCATCAGATTTTTAATTCACTTAATTTTTAGATTTACTTGTTGATAGATATGTATTTGTTGTTCATAATTTTTATCTTTACCTGTTTCTTCTTCCTCTTCTTAAATAATACCTTTCTGCATTTCATATAATACTGGTTTTGGCTGAAACTGGTTTGGCTCAGTGGATAGAGCATCGGTCTGCGGACTGAAAGTTCCCGGGTTCGATGCCGGTCAAGGGCATGTACCTTGGTTGCGGGCACATCCCCAGTAGGGGGCATGCAAGAGGCAGCTGATGTTTCTAACTCTCTATCCCTCTCCCTTCCTCTCTGTAAAAAATCAACAAAATATATTTTAAAAAAACTACTGGTTTTGCAGTGATGAACTTCGTTAGTTTTTTCTTATCTGTGAAACTCTTTATCTGCCCTTCAGTTCTGAATGATAGCTTTGCTGTGTAGCATAATCTTGGTTGTAGGTTCTTGCTATTCATTACTTGGAATATTTCTTACCACTCCTGTCTGGCCTGTATAGTTTCTGTTGAGAAATCAGCTGACAATCATATGGGTGCTCCCTTGTAGGTAACTACTTTTCTCTTGCTTTTAATATTCTCTCTTTGTCTTTTTCTCTTGGCATTTTAATGATGATGTGTCTTGGTGTGGTCTTCTTTGGATTCCTTTTGTTTGGGATTCTGTGTGCTTCCTGGACTTGTAAGTCTATTTCTTTCACCAGGTGGGGGAAGTTTTTAGTCATTATTTCTTCAAATAGGTTTTCAGTATCTTGCTCTCTCTCTTCTTCTGGCACCTTCATAATTCCTATGTTGGTATGCTTGAAGTTGTCCCAGAGGCTCCTTACACTATCTTAACATTTTTGGATTCTTTTTTTTCTTTTACTTTTCTAGTTGAATGTTTTTTGCTTCTTTGTATTTCATATCTTTGACTTGATTCTTGCGATCCTCTAGCCTGCTGTTGGATCTCTATACATTATTTTTTATTTCAGTCAGTGTATGCTTAATTTCTAGTTGGATCTTTTTCATATCCTCAAGGGTCTCACTAAATTTATTGGCCTTTTCTAGAAAATTCTTGAAAAACCTTATAACTGTGGTTTTGAACTCTATATGCAGTTGTTTGTGTTCCTCCATTTCTTTCATTTGTGACTTTTTTCTTTGTCTCCACATTTTGGCTGCTTCCCTGAGTTGTTAGAGTGTCATCGTGTTCTAGGCGTCCTATAGGGCCCAGTGGCTCAGCCTCCCCTGTTACCTGAGATGGACACTCTTGGTGCACCCCTTTGTGTGCTGTGTGCAGTCTTGTAGTTAAGCCTTGATTGTTGTTGGTATCACTAGGAGGAATTAATCTCCTGTCCAGTTGGCTGTGAGGATCAGCTGTATCTACGATGGGAGAACTTCTGTGCTGGAGACATCCTTATGAGGCAAGACTTGCTTCAGTAGGGCTTTGGTGCTCAGTGAGTCTGCCCCCTGATTGTGTACCTTATGGATCTGAGGAGTTGTAATCTGGATGGTCCCAAGAGCCAGGGGTATACTGGCTCTTGGATCTCCAAGGAGGTGCTAATTTAGCCTCTTCCTGAGGCCATCCAGCAAGAGCAACAGATCTGCAGATTCCTCTTCTTTGTTTGGGTTTTGGAGGTGCCCAGATCAGGCTCATTGTGAAGCAGTGAAAGCTGCTGTGGGGCCTTGGGCCTTCTTTTGGATGTTCCTGGTCTCACTGACTCAGTTGCAGTTTGTTAGGTAAGTTTAGTTTGCAAAGGACCAGGCCATTCATATGCAAAAGCCTCTGCGCATTTAGATGGGGCAGAGTCTCAGGGCAGAGCAAACAGCAAGGTCTTCCCTTCAGCCCTGCCCTAAGAGGCCCCTGGGTCTCAATGTCCTTGGTAATTGCTGCAAGCACCTCTGAGAGAAAGTTGCCCTCGCGTTCTGCCTGCTGCCAGATAGTCCAGTTTCTCCCCGTGTGAGTCTGGGTCCCCAGAGTTTTGCCTGGAACTGGAGTTCAGAGCACTTGGGAGCTTTTTGTCTCCCTCCCACTTGATAAAGACAGCTGTGTACTCAGTTGCCAGCCCTCTCCACATGTGCCTCTGTACCTCTGCCTTTACTTCTGCTGTTCCTCTGAGTCTCATTGTGCTTTTCTCTTTCCTTCTAGTTGTAGAATTTCTACTCAGACAGCCTTCCTGTGGTTCTGGATGATGTCCATTTTGTCTTTTAGTTGTAGTTTTGAAGTTGTTGTGATAGGCAGCAGTTCAGGTATTTACCTATGCTGCCATCTTGGTTTCTCCTGCATTCCCCATTCTTAGTCTCTGGTGTCAAATAGAAAGATCTGTTTCACTTGATCTTGATTTCTTCTATTAAATCATCATAGGAAGAATCATGTACTTTTCTAAAAAGTGTACTATCAAAGACTCAGAGGATATCAACTACCAATTCTAATTCCCTGCACTATTAGTAACTTGTTGATTTTATAAGAATTGGAGTGAAGGAGATATTCGCAGAAAGGGTTCCTGGGACTAAACAATATTTGTGACTCTTGGACTTAGGTTTCATTGTTAAGAAAAGGATCTTGTTACAAAAAGAATGTTACATGTTATTTATTAAAAACTAAAGGCCTGGTGCATGAAATTCGTGCCGGCGGTGGGGTGGGAGAGGTGGATGTGTCCTTCAGTCTAGCCTGCACCTTCTCCAATCTGGGACCCCTCGAGGGATGTCCGACTGCCTGTTTAGGCCCGATCTAGGTAGGATCGGGCCTAAACGGGCAATCCGACATCCCTCTCACAATCCAGGACTGCTTGCTCCCAATTGCTCACCTGTCTGCCTTCCTGATTGTCCCTAATTGCTTCTGCCTGCCAGCCTGATCACCCCTTAACTACTCCCCTGCCAGCTTGATTGATGCCTAACTGCTCCCTGCCAGCCTGATTGCCCCTAACTGCCCTCCCCTGCAGGCCTGGTTCCTCTCCCCCACAACTGCCCTTCCCTGTAGGCTTGGTCGCCCCCAACTTCCCTCCTCTGCCAGCCTGCTCACTCCTAATTGCCCTCCCCTGCAGGCTTGATCACCTCCAACTGCCCTCCCTTGTAGGCCTGAACCCTCCCAACTGCCCTACCCTGCTGGCCATCTTGTGTCTACATGAGGACAGCCATATTGTGTGTTGGAAAGACAGTCAATTTGCATATTACTCTTTTATTAGATAGGATAGAGGCCTGGTGAACAGGTAGGGGCCAGCTGGTTTTCCATGAAGGGTGTCCCAAATCAGGGTGGGGGTTCCCTTGGGACATGGGTGGCCTGTGTGAGGGGCCTGTGATGGTTTGCAGGCCGGCCAATCCCCCAGTGACCCAAGTGGAGGCCCTGATATCTGGGATTTATTTATTTTCTATAATTGAAACTTTGTTGCTTTGAGCGGAGACCTCCTCCTCGCTCTGTGGCCGCAGCCATCTTGGTTTGGTTTGCATACTCGCTCCTGATTGGCCGGTGGGTGTGGATTGTGGGCGTAGGAGGTACGGTCAGTTTCTCTTTTATTAGTGTAAATTCCATGATGATAAATGAAGATTTTGTCCATCTTTGTAAAGTACTGGCAGAAAGGCCTCATTTTTATTAATATCATATGGTATTAGATGTGCTAAAATGTTAGTTTCCATCTTACTAAAGTAAATTCTGAAACCTTTTGTAAATGTACCATGCAGTCATTTGTAATACTTAGTATACATATATATTTTAATTGAATTTAATTATAATTCTGTTTCCAAAGTTTCGAGATAGCATAGGGTAGTAGTTCCCACATTTTTTTGTCTGAAGATCTCTTTACACTCTAAAAAGTTGAAGACCTCCAAAGGGCTTTTGTTTACCCTATTTTCTGTTATGTGAAAGGGTTTATTAATTAATTTAAATAATCCATGAGATGTTCCCTTATGTAACATTTTTAATGAAAAATAACTATTTCCCAAACAAAAAGTTAGAAAAAGTACCTTGTTTGACATTTTAACAAATCTCTTTTATGCCTGAACTAGTAGTGTATGTAGTAGCTGGATTCTTCTATTTCTTTGGGCATTCAGTCTCTTGCAACATGTTCCTTGGGTTGAGGTATATGAAGAAAGTTTAGCCTCACAGAGTTAGGTAATTGGACAAGTTAGTAGTATTTTGACAGCCTTTTCAAGTAATTATAGGTATTCGTTTTTCTGATAGTATATCAAAATTCAAAAAGAGAAAGGTTGTTAAATTTGTTTTCAATGTAGAATCTAACATTCTACCAATGAAAGTGTAAATTACCTTACTTTAAAAGTAATTGGTTAGCCCTAGCCGGTTTGGCTCAGTGGATAGAGTGTCAGCCTGCAGACTACAGGGTCCCAGGTTTGATTCTGGCCAGGGGCATATGCCTGGGTTGTGGGCTAGATCCGCCCCAATACGGGGTGTGTGGAAGGCAGCCAATCAATGATCCTGTCTCATCATTGATGCTTCTATCTCTGTCTCTCTCCCTTTCTCTCTGAAATCAATAAAAAAATATTTTTTTAAAAAAGGTAATTGAGCTGAAACCAGTTTGGCTCAGTGGATAAAGCGTCGGCTTGCAGACTGAAAAGTCCCGGATTCGATTCCAGTCAAGGGCATGTACCTTGGTGGGCACATCCCCAATAGGGGGTGTGCAGGAGGCAGCTGATCGATGTTTCTCTCTCATCGATGTTTCTAACTCTCTTATCTCTCTCCCTTCCTCTCTGTAAAAAATAAATTAAAAAATATATAAGGTAATTGATTAATCTTACACTTTTGACTAGATCTTTTACCCATATGTGTTTTGTAACATTATGCATAGATCATTGGGAAAATATTGGTTCAATGAGTTGCATTAAAAAAAAAAACTTTTAAAAATTGATTTGAGAGAGAAAGTTGTGAAAGAGAGAAACATCAATTTATTATTCCACTTACTTATACATTTATTTCTTATATGTGCCCTGACCAGCCATTGGGCCTGCAACCTTGGTGTAATGGGACAACGCTTCAACTAATTGAACTATTTGGCCAGTATAATTTTTAATGGTTGATATATTTCACCATGCTGGAAAAAAAAAATCAAATTAATATCACCAACAGAAAATTCCTTTTTAGTATTGGAAAGTTGCCAAATTCACAGTGCTAAGTTTTTCCTGAAAGCTTTTTTTGTCATTGGCAACAAGTTATGTCAGTTGTTTTCTTGGAAGTGAAATTTTATTTTTGAGAAAATGTCAGCCAAATCTCTAAGTCAGAATAACTAGTTTATCCATCCAATCAAGTAAAATGTTCTATGAAAAATCACTAGGTCAGATCATAATTTAAGCAACCTCACAAGTGCTTTTCTTCAACATTTAGTGCACAGTGTTTTATTATACTTTATATCTCATTGTGTAAAATGTTAAAAAGATGTGCATTCATGGTTGAGTTTAATAAAATTGTTTACTACTTTAAAAGACATTCTGAAATGAAACCAGCTTTTAAAAAAAAATGCTGGTGTATGGCTGTGAGGAATACAGTGACTACTGATATATTTGGTGCAATTGCCATGATTCTTTCTGGTGGCCACGAAGTTGTACCCATATTACTTTTGCATCAGTGCAAATATCAACACGGTGGTAAAAGCAGACAATATTTTCTATCATTGAAACTAGGGGTCCTGCCGAAACTGGTTTGGCTCAGTGGATAGAGCGTCGGCCTGCAGACTGAGGGGTTCCCAGTTCGATTCCAGTCAAGGGCATGTACCTTGGTTGCGGGCACATCCCCAGTGGCAGGGAGGGTTGTGCAGGAGGTAGCTGATCAGTGTTTCTCATCGATGTTTGACTTTCTCCCTTCCTCTCTGTAAAAAATCAATGAAATATGTTAATGAGAAAAAAAAGAAAAGAAAGTAGGGGCCCAGTGCATGAATTTTACACCTTGAAAGGACCTGTGGCCTTGTGGCTGTAGTAGGCACAGAGGCGGGTCTCAGCCAATCCTCCGCCGCAGCCCCAGTCCCCTCTCTGCCAGCAGCCCTGCCCCCGCTGCCACACTGACTGAGCTGGCCCCACTCTCACCCATTGAAGGTGCGGAATGATTGGGGCTGGGGCTGTCAGTGGGTACGACTAGCAGCTGCTGTCCCGATCGCCCCTTAGCAGCAGAGAGAGGTGAAGAAACCCTTGGGATGATCAGGGCCAGCAGCCATCACTCACACTCACTGATGACGCTGAGGGATTGGGGCTGGCGGCGGACGCTGGTAGTGAGTTGGGGCAGAGACTCTGGCACCAGCAGCGGGTGCAAATGGGGCCAGCACTGGCAGCAGGTGCAAGCTGCTCAGCAGGACTGTGGCACACAGGAGCAAAGAATTTTCAGTAACTACCAGAGGCTTGCCCCGATGACAGTGACTGGCGCCCTGCCTTGATCTGGCACCCCTGCTCACCTGCTCTACCATCCCACCATGGATGACACCGCACATGCTCCCTGGTAGTCCACACAGGTCATAGCAACTGGTTGTTTGGTTGTTCCGCCATTTGGTCTATTTGCATATTAGCCTTTTATTACATAGGATAGATTTGACCTCAGTATCTCGTTGAAAAGCTCTTGAAGATCCTGAAGAGTCAGCAGCCCACATTTTGAGAACCAATAATAACATGCGATATAACACTGAAAATGAGAAGCTCTAGTAACAGCATTTCATTTAAAATAAGCTATACAACATTATTTGCCTTTTTAAGTAATGCATGGTGTGGGAAAAATTAAATTGTATTTTTTAGAATTCCTCAAATGTGTTTGTTTAGGAGTCTCACTGTAGCATTTTAATACTTGTCATAGTCTTTAAACTGTTTGTTTTCCGGTCTTTAAAATTATACTACTTTTGAATTTTTTTCTCTGCATTTATATTTTAATAAAACTTAAAATTACTAGTATTTTATAATTTAAAGGTAAAAAATTAATTATGAGTAAATAGTTTTAATACACTTAAAAAACCATTTTAGGCAGGCATTCCAGACCCTCCAAATATGTCAGAAGAATTAATCCAATTAAAAGCCAAGGAACGACACTTTTTGGAGCAATTGTTAGATGGGAAGAAATTGGAAAATTACAAAATTCCAGTACCAATCAATGCTGAACTCAGAAAATATCAGCAGGTAAAGTTTTATAGTTATCTTATAAGTAGTGATTATTCCTTTCAAATGTATCTCAAAGAATTTTTATAATTCATTTAGTAAAATATTGTAGTTGGTGTCTTATACCCATTTCTTTTATGCCTGAAAAAGTGCTATTTATGATTTGTTTACAGTTAAAATTTTTCTCTTTCAACATTTCAGGATGGTGTGAACTGGTTAGCATTTCTTAATAAGTATAAACTTCATGGAATTTTATGTGATGACATGGGTTTAGGAAAAACTTTACAGTCCATCTGCATTCTAGCAGGAGATCATTGTCACAGGTAATTTAAAGTATTATTTTGAAAGAAGGCTTCCAGAGGCTGAGAAATATAAACAAGGTGGTTAATTTATTGTTTTGTTGTTGTAAAGGGCCCAGGAATATGCAAGATCAAAATTGGCAGAATGTATGCCACTTCCTTCCTTGGTGGTTTGTCCACCAACCTTAACAGGTCACTGGGTGGATGAAGTAGGTAAATTTTGCTCCAGAGAATATCTCAATCCATTGCACTATACTGGACCTCCTACTGAAAGAATAAGGTAAGAACTGTTAAATCTTTTGCTCTAAGTAGTTTGGAAGAATAAAATTTATTGTGGGTAAATTTAGTTAGCTTTTTTTTATCAGACATATAAATTTATTTAAGAAAGGTACAAGTATACATACATTTTAAAGATAATCTCTCTCATCAAAATTCAAGGACTTTGCCAAAAACACTAATTCCAAAGAATATATGCCACCCTATGTTCATTGTTATTTACATTAGCCAAGGGGTCATCAATAGACAGTGGGTGTAAAAAAGTTGTGGCACATACACACAATGGAATATTACTCAGCCATAAAAACAAATGAAATTTTACCACTTGTGACAGCATGGATAGACCTAGAAGGTATCATACTGAGTGAAACAAGTCAATCAGAGAAAGACAAATACCATATGACTAATTATATGTGGAATTTAAAGAACAAAATAAATGAACAAACAAAATTGAAACAGACTCAAAGACACAGAGAACAGACTGATCGTTGCCAGAGGACAGTTGGAAGAACAAGTGAAAAGGTAAAGGGATTGAGAAGTACAAATTGGTGGTAGTATAAAATAGTCACAGGGATGTAAAGTACAGCATTATGAGTATAGTTAATAATTCAATAATTATTCCAAATGTCCAAAATGACCAAGGCTTGACCAAACACCAGAAGTCAGTCCTGCAGTCAGTGCTGGGTTGCTGTGGCGACCAGCACTGACTGCCGCCAGTATAGGCCCAGCAACCCAGCACTGACTGCCCAGGGGACGGTAGATCAGGGCTGGAGAGAGGCCTTGAGAGAGAAGCAGGGTCTAATCTGCAGCCTCCATGGCAGCTGCTTTTTAGCCGTTGCCTCTCTTTCTCTCCAGGCTTCACCAGTAGCCGCACCTCTGTTTCTCTCTGGGCCTTCTGTGGGTGCTGCTGATCAGCCCTGCCTCTCATCAGTCCCGGAGACGCTGACTGGCATAGAAACTGACTATCAGAACCAAATTCAGGTGAACTCTGAGGAGCCAATGGCTACCTGAGGAGGCGGAGCTTTTGACGCTGACTAGCATAGATATTGACCAATTAGAACCAAATCTAGGTGAGCTGTGAGGAGCCAATGACTGCCTAGGAGGCAGAGCTTTTGATGCTGACTGGCATAGAAACAGACCAATCAGAACCAAATTGGCCAGCAGGGGAAGGCATTTAGGGGCAATCAGGCAGGCAGGCAGAGGGGTAAGGGACAAACAGGCAGTTAGGCAGAAGCAATTACGGGCAATCAGACAGGCAGGCTGGTTAGCGGGTTAGGAGCCAGCAGTCCCAGATTGCGAGAGGGATGTCTGACTGCCAGTATAGGCCACTAGCATTGTAATAACTATTGTGTCAGATGGGTACTGGAAATAATGTAGGAACACTTTGTAAAGTATGATTGTCTAACCACTATGCTTTCACCTAAAACTAACACAAAATAATATTGGGTGTTGTTCTTTGTTTTATATATAGTATATACTAGAGGCCTGGTGCATGAAATTAGTGCATGGGGGGCATCCATCAGCCCAGCCTGCACCCTCTCACAATCCGGCACCCCTCGGAGGATGTCTGATTGCTGCTTTAGGCCCGAATTCCATAAGGATTGGGCCTAAACCAGCAGTCGGACATCCTTCTCACAATCCGGGATCATTGGCTCCTAACCACTCTGCTTACCTGCCTGATCACCCCTAACCACTTGCCTGCCTGCCTCATTGCCTCCAACTGCTCGCCTGCCTGCTTCATCACCCCAACCGCCTCTGCCTCAGCCTCCGCTGCCCTGGCTTCTTCAGGAAGGTCTTTCAGCTATCTGATCTAATTAGCATATTATGCTTTTATTATACTAGAGGCCCGGTACATGAAATTCATGCAAGGGGGTTGTGGGGTTATGTGTCCTTCAGTAAACTAGTGAACAACCCAGCCTGCATCCTCTCCAATCTTTGACCCCTCAAGGCATGTCCGACTGCTCGTTTAGGCTCCCAGTTTGGGGTCCCAGGAGGGATTGGTCATGTCTCTCACAATCCAGGACTGCTGGCTCCCAACCACTGCCTGATTGCTCCTAACTATTGCCTACCAGCCTGATCACCCCCAACTGCCCTTCCCTGCCGGCCCAGTCACCCCCAACTGCCCTCTCCTGCTGACCCAGTTGTCCCTAACTGCCCTCCCCTGCCGGTTATCTTGTGACCACATGAGGGCGGCCATCTTGTATAAGGGCATGATGGTCAATTTGCATATTAGCTCTTTATTATAGAGGATATAGATATATACACATACTGATTTCAGAGAGGAAGGAGGAGGGAGGGAAGATAGAAACATCAGTGATGAGAGAGAATAATTGCCTCCTGCATGCCCCCTATGGGGAGTTGAGCCTGAAACCAGGGCATATGCCCTGACTGGAATTCGAACCATGATCTCTGGTCAATGCTCAACCACTGAGCAACTCTGGCTGGGCAAAACTTAAATTCTTGAAAAAAAAAATTAAGGACTGGGCTGTTAACAATCAATTGGGCTTTCTAAGTATTGGAGCTAGATAACTATCAGGAACCAAAGCCATTCTCTGTATCCTTCTTGGAAGCTGTGATCATAGCATTTAAATATCATAAGCTACCCATTTTCCCTAAGAGTTCCTTCTCCCCAAAAGTGCTTTTGGTCCACAGTGACTGCTTTAGCTATCCTGATACCATAGCAACACAAGAGTTCTATTAGCTTTACCTTCTCTGTGTTCATTAATATATCCCTTAATATCCCTAAATACAAATTTTAAAGAGGGGAATCTCAATGATTTCAGTTCATTTTTCAAAGAGCTTGGATAGTCATAGGTTGCTGATTAGTTCATAGATACCCTGCTCCTTCTGTATTAATAATAGGTAACATATTGAGCCAGGCAGTGTTCTAAACAATTTTACATTTATGTAAAACTAGGGGCCTGGTGCATGAAATTATTGCACCTCAGCCCAGCCTGCCCCCTCTCACATACTGGGAGCCCTCAGGGGATGTCCTACTGATGACTTAGGCCTGCTCTCTGTTGGAGCAGTCTGGCCTCCCTTTGCAGAAGGTGACCAGGCTGATCAGGGGAAGGTGCCAGCCCCATCACTCCGCTGCTGCAGCCATTGCCATTCACGGCAGCCACCAAGGTACTTTCATCAACATGGACTCCAGTCCCTTCACCATGAAAAAATGACAACTTTCTTTAGGCATTTTCAAGATGTGCCTTTATAAGATAAGACATTTATTCTTCTTTTTATCCCTCACCTGAGGATATGTTTCCATTGATTTTTTTTCCACTTCCCTCCAATCCCAGGCTCAGCCACTTCCCAAGCCTACAGCCTCCACCCAGGTTGTAGGCTTAGGAAGCGGGCACCCCTTCCTAAGCCTGTAGCCTCCACCCCAGGTTGTAGGCTTGGGAAGTGGGCGCCCTCAGCCTCTTCGATCTCAGGCTTGGCCCCTTCCCAATCCTACAGCCTCCACCCCAGGCATCCCCCCGCCCCTCCAATCCCAGGCTCAGCCCTTTCCCAAGCCTACAGCCTCCACAGGATGGCCAGCTGGGAGTGACCTGGGTGCTGAGGAGGTTCCCGGGACCCAGGTATGTATGCAAATTAACCACAATCTTTATTGGGTTAATTTGCATGCTCACTGGCTGTGGGTGTAGCAGAGGTACGGTCAATTTACATGTTTCTCTATTATTAGGAAAGATTGTGTATTCTCACAATCATCTTATGAGGTGTGGGTTCTCTTCCTAATTTGCAGATGAGGAGTCTAAGTCATGGGCCTAGGTCCAAGGTCACTCAGTTAGTTAAATAAGAGATTTGAACATAGGCATCTCAACAGCTTATACTCTTAAAAAATTTATGGAGTGTCTATTAGAATTCATTTATTTATAAGTGATAGAAACTCAGACGAGCTTAAACAAACAGGAAATTTATTAATTCACTAAATTGATCATTTCAAGGGTAGAATTCTTGTTTCAAGCATATCTAGATTGCTCTTGTTTGCTCTTTCTCCTAATACGTAACTTATATTTGGTCTGTGCTGGACTTCAGTCTACATTTGGTGGGTATGATGATCATGAACAGTCTTAGGCCCATTGGTCATGCCCCAAAACCAGACCTTTGTGGTCAGTGAATATTGTGAGTGGCTCAGCCTGACTCAAGTGCTTCATTGCTTTGGTGAATACTAGGATTGATCGCTCCTCCTCAACCCCCAACACAACACATGGAGTAGTGAAGGAATAGTGCCTCCAAGGAAGAGATATTGGCAGGTGAAGTTAAAATATCCACCACATTTGAGTCAGGTATCCATTTCTTTTCTAATCACACTAAGTTAGAGCAATAAGGCCCATTTATAAGGATGGCTTTCTGGTAGCAGGATCATAAATGCAAACAGAAGGGAATGTTAGTCTTATTAAACAGATTGAAAGCACCTTTTATGATGATACAGGTTTTTTTTCTTTGAAATTGTGTTACAAACTTTGCATATTCCTCATGTCCTACTCTTATTTTTAAATACAGGTTACAGCATCAAGTAAAAAGGCATAATCTGATAGTGGCTTCATATGATGTGGTGAGGAATGACATAGATTTCTTTAGGTAAGAATCATTTATTTACTTAGAAAATCTTAGTATCAAATTTTGAGAAACTTAGTCTTTTCCCGCCTCAAAGACTTCATGCTAAAATTTTTTTGTGTATTCTCCCTTAGAAATATTAAATTTAACTACTGTATTCTTGATGAAGGCCATGTTATCAAAAATGGAAAAACAAAATTATCAAAAGCAGTAAAACAACTGACTGCTAATTATAGGATTATTCTTTCTGGAACACCAATACAGGTAATTATTTAACAACAAAAAATATTTGCCATGTGAAGAGAATGATTGATATTGGCAGTGAATTAAATAAGAGAGTTTGTTTTGTTATTTTATAGGAATGATAATTTCCAGTAATTATGTTATTATAACAGTTCATTTGGTACGTAGCAGTATCTGAAAAAACTAGCTTTGTAAAGTCATATTTAAAATATAACTTTAGGCTATGTAAATAAAAGTCTTATGTCCAAAGTCTGGGAAATATTAGTCAGACTTTATTCCAAAATGCCCGTTCTCCTTTTGTAGTATTACACCACAATTGGATTTAACACTGAAACTATGAATACCTGAGATTAGGAAACAGTTGAAAGGAGGAGATTGTAGAAGTTTATCTTGGAAAAGGAAGAAGGTAGTTGAATATGTAGATGTGTTCAGATAAGAGAGATTGTGTGACAGTACTTTCAGAGGTTGCAAATGTTCACACCTAGTTTGGATAGCCCACTTGGATGGGAAGATACCCTTCATCACTCTCCATTAGTGGGAGGAAAAACACCAAGTGACTTTGAAATAATTGATTTTTTTTAATGTACTTGTTACTTATTTTTGGTGATGGACTGATTATTATTAAAGTGGTAGGGTTTTGTCCATTATGTGAACACTATGGATTTTAAAAGTTCCTTTAAAATGGGAAAAAGACTCTTTAGGCTTGCATTACCAAGATTTATTTTGTTCTATTTTAAACTTGCATGGAAACATCACAGTATTTTTAAATAGGTTATTGCTCTCACAATAAAAGAGTTGTTACTTAAAAGCAATATTTTTTTCCCTCATACCCACCTGAACAGTTTAACTCTGAAGCTATAAGGTGGGTTTCTGCACTGAAGAGCCATGGTAGCCCATTTAATAGTGGTCCCTATGGGAGGTCAAACTTAAGTGGGATTTGAAGGGTGTCTATCATATGGGAGGGTAGCCCAGCATGGTGAGCCAGAGCTTGAGCAGGGTGAGGAAGAGTTAAGGGGTAAAATGGAATCTTAGGATACACACATTTTAGGAAAGAGTCCACAATGAAAATGTGTTTACTTTTTTTCCCATGAAACTTCAGAATTGGAAAAAACTTGTTCCAATTCTTAGTGACCCTTAAATACTGGGCAGACTTGACCAGTAACCAAACTCTTTAGGTTTTCCCTTTGTTGAAGAAATGGTGATGTAGGCGAAATTCCTTAAATATTGCTGTCAATATGAGTGTCAAATTTAAAAGAACCAGAAGCACATTCCTCCTTTTGCTCTTTTATTTACTACTTTATGCCACTAGTAGGACTTAATACTATAGTAAGACTTACCTGGTAGAGGAGACTTGAAAACCTTCCCCCCTTTCCCCCCCACCTTCCCGCAAATAAGACAGTATTTTCTCCAAGGATGCTGACTTGAATAGTACACATTTAAATATAGATTTATACCTAAAAATGTGGTGATAATCGTTCATCTATATCATCATAATGGGTTTTTTTTTATTAATGTTTCATTTTTTTAAGTGTAAATAATCTCAGTACAAACTCAAATATATTCCTTTCTTATATTCAGAACAATGTTTTGGAGCTGTGGTCATTATTTGATTTCCTCATGCCAGGATTTTTGGGGACTGAACGCCAGTTTGCTGCTCGATATGGTAAACCTATATTAGCAAGTAGGGATGCTCGAAGCTCTAGTCGAGAACAAGAAGCAGGTATGAAAAATAGAGAATTGCATTTTCTGTGCAAGTGAATATAACTTCTTATTTTTGAGCCATTTTCTCTTATTATAACAGGTGTCCTTGCAATGGATGCACTACACCGCCAAGTCCTGCCATTTCTTTTGAGGAGAATGAAAGAAGATGTTTTGCAAGATCTTCCACCCAAAATTATTCAAGATTATTACTGTACTCTCAGTCCTCTCCAGGTTAGGAATCTGGTGATTGTGGTTGTTGGTGGTATGTTTATTAGTGGAATGCTTTGAATAAGCCACAAAAGGGGAATAGCCTTTGGCTTTATCACTCTAATCTAGCTTCTACTTTCCTAAACTTGAAGAATATTCTGTTTTAAATAGATGTAGGTAAGACACTGAGTGAATCTATATATGTGGATATATTTGGATAAGTGCATTTTGCATTAACATGTAAAATTCAGCATCATAGTTGCTTTCTCATATGTCTAGTTAATTGAAAAGGTTGCAAGGTTAAACTGATGTAGAAATGTTTATAAGGGCCAGAAATCTGCCTATAGTGTCTTGTCTTCACATATATAACATTATAGATATCATATATCAGTCGCCATTTTTACAAATAAGGAAAACTAAACTCAGAAAGTTAAGCAGCTTGCTCAAGGTTGTATAGCTAACATATATCATGATTGAGTTTCAGACTTTGGGAAGTGGGGATCACATCCCTTTTAAAGTATTATTGCATTACCAGTAAATTTCTGAAATTTTGATTTCTGCGCAGGTCTGATTTTGTACACAGAGACCATTATCAAAGCAATGTACTATATGCCTTTCCTTGTGTAGTCTTTTATATGGGTAAATTGCCCCTTACAGGCCATGTCTTACAAAGACAGTAAGACATAGCTTATAATCAAATTTTTTTAAAATATGTTTTATTGATTTTTTTACAGAGAGGAAGGGAGAGGGATAGAGAGTTAGAAACATCTATGAGAGAGAAACATCAATCAGCTGCCTCCTGCACACCCCCCACTGGGGATGCACCCGCAACTGAGGTACATGCCCTTGACCGGAATTGAACCTGGGACCCTTGAGTCTGCAGGCCAATGCTCTATCCACTGAGTCAAACCGGTTTTGGCAAATTTTTTTGTTTGAATATGCACTTTATGTTCTAGGTTACTATTCATTAATCTATTTCTGTTAGCATGAGTTGACCAAATGAATAAGATATATAGACACACTCTACAAACTTTCTTTCCCCTGTATGTAAGACAGCCTGTTAGTATATATTTATGCAACTAGAGTTTAAATGCTAAGAATTCTGTGATCATTTATATTATCTATCCTATCTCTCTGGGCCTTCATTCCTTGTTGTAAAAATAGGGTTAATGTTTCTTAAATATTGTTTGGGATGAAGATTTTTTAAAATGCAATAAAGAATAGATGCCATGTGAAAAAAAGGCTGTACTGATATACTGGAGATGGTATTAAGGTATCACCATAAAATATACTTAAGTAGACTGGAGCAGAAAAATGGGGAAAGAAGTGACATTGCCCTTGTAGGCAGCAGTATTCTTTTAAAAGTTGGTCTCTTAGAATATAACTTTAGTCTTGATCACATAACTTCACTTAAGGGAGATTTTCTCATTAACTTGTAAGAGTTCAGATTCTCCTTTATATTTATCTTCTGAACAGAGTGGAAAAATTAAGTGTAGGACTACTTAACTAATGTTTTAATATTTTGGCAGCCCAACATAATATGTTATACTTGTTTTCTAAATGTAATTTTATAAGAAATTTACCTAGATGGATTATCTAATCAATAGCAAAGTACAGGTATCATAATTTATTTTCTTTAATGAGAATTGATTTAAATTACTGCTGTTACTGGCCTTTGCTATCTTATACTTATTTTCAATTGTTGAAAAATAACTATTTCATTTGTGGGGGAAATTTTACAGGTTCAGCTCTATGAGGACTTTGCTAAGTCTCGAGCCAAGTGTGATGTTGATGAAACAGTTTCTTCAGCTGCACTTTCTGAAGAAACTGAAAAACCAAAGCTTAAAGCTACAGGCCATGTATTCCAGGTATAGATTACAGTCTACTTTTTAAATATTGCCTAAATATGTTCTTCAGTGCAGCAAATTTTACATGGAACACTGAAATGAGGGTTTATTTAAAATTTTTAAGTACTGTGTATACATTCTTAAAAATAGGGGAAAATGCCAATCTATTTTTGTATTAATAAGTAGTTTAATATTAAAATTAAACTTAAATATAAAATAAAATTTACATTATTTATTACATATTTAAAGGGGTTTTAGAATAGAGAATCTTTTGCTTTCCATTTAAAAAATACTGGGACACCTACCACGAAGCAGTAATTTTTCTATGCACAGGGATTAATTAAAGCAATAAGCAAAACAGACTGCCTCCCTTGTAAATATGAAAAATGAATACATAAAATGCATGTACAAGAAAAAGCAGAGTGTGGGATTATACAAAATAGGGGGCAGGAGAGGTTGTAATTTTTAATTGAAGGAACAGAGATGGCCTCACTGAGAAAGTGACATTTTAGCAGAAATCTGAAGGCAGTTATGTAAGGGGAAGCGATTCTGGGCAGAGGATACAAAAACTACAGAAGTCCTATGACATCATGTTTATTGTACTCACAGGGATAGCAAATGAAAAAGACATGGAAAGTGTCAACTCACTTGTTTTCCCTATAGAAAACCGCCCAACCCCCCTTGCCACCAATAAATTAAATGCTGCAAGCATTTTTAAAGATAGAAGAGGGAAAAGATGGTTGTAAAGCTAATAACTCTCCCACAGTTTCTATCATACTGCCCAGTCATCTCTTGAGCCTTGTCAGTGAAGCTTGCTAATACAAATTTCCAGGGCAAAGGATAAGACACAAATAATAGCCCAAGCAAAAGGCAAAAGAGAAAGGTTGTGGCTGAATTAGAGAAAAGAAAGGAGAGATCCTATAGGGTTCTGATTCTTAAACACAACCACTTGAAATAACTACCTAGCTCCCTAACAACCACGACAGACCTACTGAATCAGAATACTATGTAGAGGGGAAAGATTTGCAGATTTATCAGGTCCTCAAGACATTTTATACACATTGATGTTTGAGTAACCTTTTGGAAAATGATGCCTGGTGCCAGAAGCATCTGTAAGCATTATGAGGCATTTGAGTAGGAAAGGGTTAAGTATAGGAGCTAATGAATAAGCCTCTTTCTGCCATGAGAAGCTTATTGTCTATGGGGGATACAAACAAACAGTATGATTGATACAAGCTATAAATGCTCTAAAAAGTAAATACAAACTGCATAAGAAACATAGATGAAGGCATCACAGATGAGATTTGAACTGGTTCTTGAAGGAGTAAGGGTAGTCAAAGAGAAGGGCATTCTAGACAGAATAGAGTAGGAAAAGATACTGACGTGCAAACATTTATGACATGTGAAGTGTTCTTATACGTATAGAGGCCTGGTGCACAAAATGTGTGCACTTGGGGAAGTCCCTCAGCCCAACCTGTACCCTTTTGCAGTCTGGGAGCCTTCAAGGAATGTCTGACTGGTGGTGCCCTGGCTGACCTGGCACCACCTGCTCAGTGACCCCGGCCAGTCATTCCACCATTTGGTCAATTTGTATATTACGCTTTTATTATATAGGATGTACTTTTTCCTCTTTTAAAGGCGTTACAGTACTTACGTAAACTGTGCAACCATCCAGCATTAGTCTTAACACCTCAACACCCAGAGTTCAAGAGTACTACTGAAAAACTAGCCATTCAGAATTCTTCACTTCATGATATTCAACATGCTCCTAAACTCTCAGCTTTGAAACAAGTAAGTAGGTCTTTTAAGGGTTAGATGTGTGTTGAATATTCCTGATCTATAACACTAGGTAAATTTGCATTTCCAATAGGTTACTGATATATTTACCATTTTTATGTTTAATTTGGTTAAATTTCGGTATAGCTTTTTTAAAAAATTGGGGTAAAATACATTAATTTTTAAGTGTATAATTCTGTGATATTAGTTACATTCACAATATTGTACAATTGTCACCACTATTTACTAAATATTTCTGTACCCATTAAGCAATAACTTCCCTTTCTCCTTTTCCCCCAACACTGGGTAACCTTTAATATACTTTGTGTTTTATGAATTTAATGTTCTAAATATTTCATGTAACTAGAATCATAATATTAACAGACTTATTTCATTTATTTTCAAGGTTCATTCATGTTGTAGCATGTATTGGTATTTCAATTTTATGGTTGAATGAAATTCCATTATTACTGTTACTATATATACATCAGATTTTGTTTATCCAGTCATGTGTTGATGGGATATTTGAGTTTTCTACCTTGTGGCTATTGTGAATAATGCTGCAGTGAACATTGGCTTATAAGTATTTGTCTCCAGTTTTTTTTTTGGATATAGACATACACAATGATTCTATGTTTAACTTTTCAGTAGCCGCCAAATTGTTTCCATTGTGGCAGGATCATTTGCATTCCCACCCAGCTATGTGCCAAGGTTATAATTTCTGCATATCCTCCCCATAAATTATTTCCTCTTTTTTTTTTGTAATATAGCCATCCCTAATGTTGAGCATCTTTTCATGTGGTTATTGAATATTTATATAACTTTGGAGAAATGCTGTTTAAATGCTTTGACCATTTTTTAATTCAATTGTTTATTGTTTATCTCTTAGTTGAGTTTTAGGGATTCTTTTTTATTGTAAATATTAAGCCCTTACCAGATATGATATGCAAATACTTCCATTCTTTATTTCACTTTCACTTTCTTGAAATTGGGGGTTAATCTTATTGAGGATCCCTTTTGCATGACAAGTCACTTTTCTCTTGCTGCTTTTAAGTTCCTATTTTCAAATAAAAATTGAATTTCATACACATTTTAATTATACTACAGGCTTTAAATTATTTTTAATTTATATTTTTGTACATTACTTTTTTACCTGCAGTTATTCTTCAAACTAATTTCTCGTTCTAGAGTGTCTCTTGTCACACTGAAATGTATGGAATTAAGAAGTTTAGGAGCTCTGCAACTTAGGCCCAGATTATTTCTGGCTATTTTAATGGAAGACTGTTCTAGAACCTTTCTTTTCAGATATTCAGAGTAAAGGTTTTATATCAGAAAAGAACTAGCTTGCTTTCTTTTAAAATATATCTGTTCTCTGAAGTAGAGAAATTTTATTTGCGTTTTAAAAATCTGCCAATAGAAATAAAGAAATATGTTTATCAGCAGATAATAGTGCCAGAGCCAGAATTTTAAAATTTCAGTAGAATGGAATGAACTGAAACCTCAGGTGACATTTAAAGGTGATAAGCAGAGTCAATTTAAAAAAAAAATAAAACAGTTAAATATAGATTCTGTTAGACTTGGTAAACATTTTATATAGGGCAAAGTTGAATTTGATTTGATGGTAAGTTCACTACAAAGATACTACTGTATATGAATTAGTTGCCAGTAAATAAAGCTAATATGATCTTGGTGGTTAAAGCAGTGTAATGGCCAAAATGAGGGCATCATAGTTTCACTGTATTTTTTATCAGTTAGACTAAGTTTTGAGTATCATTCCCATTGTTTATTATAAATAATCTAGGAACCATTTTATATGAGGTATAGCTTGAAAAAATATTGTTTGCCTACTTTTATTGAATGCCTATGTAACAACTGATGTTTTTCTAGTTGCTGTTGGATTGTGGTTTGGGAAATGGCAGCACTTCAGAGAGTGGCACAGAGTCTGTTGTGGCCCAGCACAGGATCCTGATCTTCTGTCAGCTGAAAAGCATGCTTGATATAGTAGAACATGATCTTCTCAAGCCTCACTTACCCTCTGTCACTTACCTGAGATTAGATGGAAGTATACCTCCTGGTCAGAGGCATGCCATTGTTTCACGGTAAGTGGCTTCTAAAACTCCTGTAAGTCATGGCTATAGTCGGTGTATTATTCTTTACATAGGAGTTTGCTTCATGAAGTATTTTCTTTAAAAATATAGAAATACCATTGAATAAATAGTTTGTTTAGCTAAAAACGTATGGCTATATTAGGATAGCACTTTGAAGGGAATGAAAGAAATTTAAGCCATCAACAAAAAATAAAGATAATATTTTACCTTTTTGGGAAGAGTTGGGGTCAGAAGAAGGAAAAATGTGGCTTAGCTGAGATCTATAGCCTCTGTTCAGAACAATGTAGACACAGAATCAATGAATGCAGTGTTTCCTAAGTGTAGCCTGCCCTTCTGCTTTAGAAATCATAGATTCCTAGATTCTGTCCCAAGAGTAAAACTTCCAAGAGTAAACATTTTTAACAAGCACCCTTAAGAGACCGTTAAACTTGATACAGTTAAAGATCCATCATCAAGCTTTAGAGACAGACCCAGGTTTGACTCCTGACTGCTATTTAGGCAGTGTTCTCTTGGCCATGATTATCATCCACGGAGCTTGAGTTTCTCTAAAATAAGGACAATGATAATATCTTTAGAGCTGTTGTAACATTGAAGTAACATAGTGCATATAAAGCACAAATCCCCATTGCTTGAATCATAGTGAAATCTAATAAATGTGAGCTTGGTAATGTTAGTTTTTCTCTTTCGTAGAAGTTACTAGATATCCTTTATCAATATACTGGAGGCCTGGTGCAAGGAATTCCTGCACTGGTGGACCTTCCTTCATTCTGTGCCGCCCCCTGGTGGTCCGCACACGTCATAGCAAGTGATCAAACTCCCCAGCAAACTCTCTCGGGGATACTTTGCATATTAGTCTTAGATAGATGGATTGATTCTAGGACCAGTACAATAGCAGCAACTCTCAACACCCTTACCCTCTATGTTCCCTGACTGATCTATCCTTTTCCCCCATTATCTTCTGTTTCTATACATTAAAGGTTCATAGTTGAGTTTTGTCTTAATTAGAATTAGTGTTTAATTACATTTTTTTCAATTTAGTCTTTAATACTCTCAAATATCCAGTTGGACTTATTTCTGTTAGTAAAGTTTCTGACATGTTCCATTCTTTCTGCTACTAAAGATGTTATGTACAGGGTGGGGCAAAAGTAGGTTTATAGTATGAGTATGTGAGACCATTTATTCTTGTATTTTTTTTTCTTAAAAATCTTTATTGTTCAGATTATTACAATTGTTCCTCTTTTTTTTTCTCCCACAGCTCCCCTCCACCTGGCTCCCACCCCACCCTCTGCCCTTACCTCCCCCCATTGTCCTCATCCATAGGTGTATGATTTTTGTCCAGTCTCTCCCTGCACCCCCCTCACCTCTTTCCCCCTGAGAATTATCCACTCCCTTTCTATGCCCCTATTATATTCACCAGTTTATTCTATTCATCAGATTTTCAATTCACTTGTTAGATATGAATTTGTTGTTCCTAATTTTTATCGTAACCTTTTTCTTCTTGTTCCTCTTCTTAAAGAGTACATTTCAGCATTTCATATAATCCTGGTTTGGTGTTGATGAACTCCTTTAGTTTTTTCTTGTATGTGAAGCTTTTTATCTGACCTTCAATTCTGAATGATAGCTTTGCTGAGTAATCTTGATTGTAGGTTCTTGCTATTCATCACTTTGAATATTTCTTGCCACTCCCGTCTGGCCTGCATAATTTCTGTTGAGAAATCAGCTGACAATCATATGAATGCTCCCTTGTAGGTAATGAACTGTTTTTCTTTTGCTCTTGGTATTTTAATTATGATGTGTCTTGGTGTGGTCCTCTTTGAATTCCTTTTGTGTGGGGTTCTGTGTGCTTCTTGGACTTGTAAGTCTATTTTTGTCACCAGGTGGGAGAAATTTTTAGTCATTATTTCTTTAAATAGGTTTTCAGTATCTTGTTCTCTCTCTTCTTCTGGCACCCCCATAATTCTGATGTTGGTATGCTTGAAGTTGTCCCAGAGGCTCCTTACACTATTTTCACATTTTTTTCATTCTTTTTTCTTTTCCAGTGGAGTGTTTTTTGCTTCTTTGTATTTCAGATCTTTGACTTGATTCTTGCGTTCCTCTAGTCTGCTGTTAGGTCTCTGTATAATATTTTTTATTTCAGTCCTTTTTCATCTCCTCTTGAGTCTCACTAAATTTATCTATCTTTTCTAGGAAATTCTTGAAAAACCTTATAACCATGGTTTTGAACTTTATATCCAGTCGTTTGTTTTCCTCCATCTCTTTCATTTGTGATCTGTTGTTTTGTTTCTGCATATTTCGCTGCTTCTCTGAGTTGGAAGAGTAGCTCTGTGTGCTTGGTGTCCTATGTGGCCCAGTAGCTCTGCCTCCCGAGTTACCTGAGGGTGGACACTCTTGATGCACCCCTTTGTGGACTGTGTGTACAGCCTTGTTGTAGTTAAGTCTTGATTGTTGTTGGTATCACTGGGGAGAATTGAGCACCAAGCCAATTAGTTGTGAGGATCAGCTGTGTCTATGCCAGGAGAACTTCTGTGCTGGACTACAGCCTTAAGACTTGCAAGATTACAACAGTCTCTGTGCTGGGCTTGGATGTGGTGGAGCCTCAGGACTAAGCAGACAGCCTTGGCTTCCTGTCAGCCCTGCCCTACATGGCAACCCCTGGGTAATCTCTGCAGCTCTCTCTGTGCACATGCACGCTTGCCTCCAGACCTCTGCCTTTCTGGTTCCCCCGAGTTTCCGTGCACTCTAGGGACCCGTGAGTCTGAGTCCCCAGGGTCTCACCCGAAACTGGGGTTCAGTGCAGATGGACCTGGATTTCAGTGCAATTGGGAGGTTCTGTTTTTCTTCCCGCTAGAGAAAGCCAGCGGCTCAATCAGCAGTCTGCGCTCCATGTGCACACTTTGCAAGCCCCCAGGCCTCTGTCTTTCGTGGCTCTCCTAAGTTTCCCTGCACTCTTTTCACAACAGTCCAGACTCGCCCGTATGAGTCTTGCCTGAAAGTGGGGTTCAGTGCAGTTGGGATTTTCCTTCTCCCTCCCACTAGAGGAAGCCAGTCAGACCCTCCTTTGCCCATCCTCTCCACGAGCATGTCTCCATATCTCAGCTTTTTACAGCTCCTCTGAGTCTTCCTGAGTCCCTCTCTTTACTTCTAGTTGTAGAATTTTCACTCAGCCAGCTTTCCTGTGGTTCTGGATGGTGTCTGTTCTTTTAGTTGTAGTTTTGAAATTGTTGTGCAAGGCAGAAGTTTAGGTGTTCACCTATGCTACCATTTTCATACAAACAACTGTAGACCTACTTTGCCCTACCCTAAATACTAAAAACAATTTGATCTCAAGTGGTCACAGAAGTATCTATATTATGGATTTGTGTTCTTAATTTTCATTAAAGTTTAATTTGTTATATTAGTACCTTAGAAAGAAATGTACTAATTTTATTTTAAAATATCTATACTTTTAGGTTTAACAATGATCCATCCATAGATGTTCTCTTACTTACAACTCACGTTGGTGGCCTGGGGCTTAACTTAACAGGCGCTGATACAGTAGTATTTGTGGAGCACGATTGGAATCCCATGCGTGATCTACAAGCCATGGACCGGGCCCATCGCATTGGGCAGGTAAAGAGTCACCACTCACAAATGTTAATTTGTGAACTGGGAAAAATACTTCTTAGAAAAGACAGGAATTGGTTTAAGTTTCTACAGCTAATATTAAATGTTTGACCTAAGGCAAGTCGCTTAATTCTGTGGCACCACTTCCTCATGCATTAAATAAGGTGGGTTAAGCTAAGAAAACCGAGACACTATCCATCACTAATATTCTGTGCAAACATTTTAAACTCATGGGGCCAGATTTTTAAAAAAAACACACTATTATGAGATAGTAGTTAAATATCCAAATCCTTGACTTGGTTAACCTCAAACCAATCAGTTTGTGTTTAACTTCTTTTTCTTACTCAGAAACGTGTGGTCAACGTGTACCGATTGATAACCAGAGGAACATTGGAGGAGAAAATAATGGGTTTGCAGAAATTCAAGATGAACATAGCGAATTCAGTTATTAGCCAAGAGAATTCTAGTTTGCAGAGTATGGGAACAGATCAACTTCTCGATCTATTCACACTTGATAAGGTAAAGAATTTAATTTGCTCTTTGTTGTTAATAGGATATTTTTAACACTGTTCTGTTGTGGGTTTTTTTGTTTGTTTTTTGAGTGAGAGGAAAGGAGAAGGGGGAAACATCAATATGAGAGACACATTGATTGATTGGTTGCCTCCTGCACACGCCCTGACACTGGGGCCAGGAATCAAGCCTGCACCCAAATTACATACCCTTTACTGGAAGCGAACCTGTGACCCTTCAGTCCATGGGCCAGTACTCTAACCACTGACCAACTGGTTAGGTCCAATTTTCCCTATCTTTAATGCATACACATACTTCATAGGGATGCTTGGTATTGAACTAGCAAAAGGCTTTCACTTTAGTATTGATAGTATCAACTAGACAGTTTTTTGAGGGAATTTTTGACATCCAGATAAAACTCTCCAGGATTCTTGGGGATGTTTGAAGTTTTGATTAATGTCTTGTCCCAAGATTTCTTTCATTAGTCGTTTCCTGCTAACGGACATCTGTCACTGAAATCAGCTAAACCTGGATCTGTGTTTCTTGCCCTGACAATTAAATTCTTTGAGATTCTACACCCTTTGGAAAATAATGCCTATATTACTATATGGTTATGAAATTAATATATGTATGCACCTAGAAAGGATATCTAGTATAGATTCTCAGTATATAATAGCCATTATTGTTACTGTGGGTGATAGAACTAATATCCATAATCAGGATAGATCTGGTAACACTGGTCAATCTAATGTAAAACTAATATGGTTGGATTTAAAGTCCTGCCTAGGTTTAGAAAGTCAGCTGTACACCCAGTACAAATTATAGTGAGAATTGGCCTTAAATAATGTAGTTAAACTAGCTGTAATAACAATTGTAATATCCAAATCTGAAAGTAGTTCTGTACTGTGTGTGTTTAGCCACATTTAAATATTATGTCTATTTCTGGGTGCTACATTTTAAACAGTATTAAGTCGTCAAAAGATGACCAAAATGGAGGAAAGTTCTTTAATCATATCATATAAGGTAAGGTTAAAAACAAGATGTATAACCTAGAAAAAAGCTGAAAAAAATATAAATTGCCGCCTTCAAATAACTTTCATTCTTATGTGTGACTTTTAGCAAGGAGAACTGGACTTGGGGATGTTCCAGGGAAGCAAGAACTATTGCTATAAAGGATCTTGTTGGGAAAATTGGATATGGACTATATTAAATCATTTTGTATTAAATTTTCTTATTTGATCTTTATACTTCGGTTATGTTAAGAGGATGTCCTTGTTCTTAGGAATACATGCCTATAACTTCCTCTAGAATGGTTTGGGTAAAAAGTTATTTAAATGTCTGGGAGAGAGAATGACAAAGCCATTGTGACATAATTAACTGTGTCCTGTGTAATGATCTTACAATTCTGTAATCTTAAAATGACAAATTAGGACTCTGGGAAAATAGAATAAGCTATCTTATGAGATGAACTTACCAAGAGCAATGTTAGAAACTAGTATGGTATTTTAAAGGAAAATTTAATTTTTGAAGTTAATGATCTTTCTGCCAATTTTTCTTAAGGATGGCAAAGCAGAAAAAGCTGACACCTCTACTTCTGGAAAAGCAAGTATGAAATCAATTCTCGAAAACCTGAGTGATCTTTGGGATCAAGAGCAGTATGACTCAGAGTACAGCCTGGAAAATTTTATGCATTCTCTCAAGTAACTATCAAATATTGTTAATGCAATTGCTGCTAGTTGGGTTACATTTCTGCTGATATTCAGCAAATTTCAAAGTTTATGGTGAACTTTTAGCTCAGTGTGTAAATAGATCTGAAGAATATTCAGCATAATGCTGTCTCTTGTTTCACTGGGGGGAACAAGTTATTCTCAAATATTTGCACTGTATTAAATTTAAATGTTAATGTGAAATGGTATAAATTTTACATGCTGAATAGCTGCAGAGCTGAGGAACCAAACCAGGTTTACATGTGCTACCATGAGGTGTTCTTACTGGGAACAAGCCTCCTATTTTACATAGACACTTTGTACAGAATAAATATCCAAAAGTACTTTAGTGTTCATGTACATTTTTTCGTTTAAATAGAACTTTTTAAAAATAGGGCTTTTTTTCATAAAAGCCTTAATGAGCCATAATTTTAAAAATAATGACTGTAATATTGGTCACTTTTAGAATATGGAAATCTTAGACAATGAATTGAACCATGCCCTTGGTGAAACCTTTGTATATTTAATGCTGATGCATAGTGTTTTTCAAATCTTTAACATCAGTTTGTCACCTTTTAAAATATATCAACTATTCTAAATACAGGTAATGGGCTATTTAAAGCTATCATAATAACATCCTATTAAGAGGGTGTTTGTTTTTAATTTATCTAATGGCTAGGATATAGCCAATTCAGAGAACATATGTACACAATAGGTTTCAATCATATATATATATATATAATATATTTTTTGTAACTATGAACATATACAGTTTTCCAGAAGTAAATTTTACATTGTTTAGAATTCTAAAACTTATGGTGATAAGACTGTTTATTGAAGTAATGCATGACTGAAGCATAAAAAGAAATTATTCCTTTCTCTACACAAACATACATACCTATATGCACAGACATACACCTGTCCTGCATCTGAAAAGGTGCTTGGTACTAAAATCATGTAGTTATACTGGGCAGCAGTAACTGGCCTGAAGTTGATTAACTAGCGTTAGGAAAGTGATCTCACTGGGGAGGGTGGACACATGTATATAGATGTGCATTTATGTGTATGTATATAATTTTATAAATTTCACATATAAATTAATACATGCCTATGTGCATATATATATATATATATATGGGATATATTTGTATATACATGTACAGGTAATAAACATCCCCAAAGTTTGTGCTGGTTATACACATAGGCATCTGTTTAAAAACCATCAGACCTCAGTTGTAAAATAACCATTCTGTTAATCATTACTGATACTGTTCTGCAGCTTTTAGACATGGACATTTGTCACATTTCAGTAGCTTTGACAACCATACTGTAACATTAAACCTAGCATTCCACAAAAGAATAATAAATAAGATTGAAACTGTAATATATATGCAACTATGTGTATTTGTACAAAATGATTATTTAAAAAAGCAAAAGAATAAAATGATTAGTTCATACATACAAACAATTAAATGATTAATTATTGTTTAGAATTTACATTCAAATTTCAAACCAAAAGGAAACTCTTGACTTTATGTAGGACATCCATTGTACATAGCACTGGGTAGCTGAGTTAATTTTTTTCAATTAAATCTTTATATGCTATTTCCATAAGCCAGCTATTGAGCATAGCTCAGAGTAATTGATATTTTTCTACGACTGTGTAGGAAGCAATATATCATTAAAGAAACAAAGAGAATTCACAACATAAATGTTGAAGTTGTTTCCAAATTGGAAGGGCAAAGCTGGAAGTCAGATATGTAGGCAGTTTAAAAATTTAATATATTTCTTATTAATTTCAAAGAGGAAGGGTGAGATAAAAACATCAGTGATGACAGAATCATCAATCAGCTGCCTTCCGCACATCCCACAGTGGGGATCAAGCCCGAAACCCAGGCATGTGCCCCAACATGGAACCAAACACTGATCCTCAACCATTGAGCCACTCTGGCTGGACAAGGCAGTTTAAATTTTAAAAGAGTAGAATATTTCTAGTAGCACAGACATAAATGATAATAGTGATTGCCTCTAAGTGTCAAAGGTAAGAGGAAGACTTAGTGTGACAATAACATTAAAGCCACCCTAGCTGGTTTGGCTAAGTGGCTAGAGCAGTCTTTGGCAAACTATGACTCAAGAGCCACATGCAGCTCTCCAGCCGTGGTTTGCCACTCTGTTGATTGAGTTTGCCGACCACTGACCTAGAGGCTCTATTCCAATAATTACAGGCTGTTTTTCCTTGTGATTAAGCCCCATCCCAGTGGTCGGCAAACTCATTAGTCAACAGAGAGGCAAACCATGACTTGGCAAGCCATAATTTGCCGACTACTGGGCTAGAGCATCAGCTTGAAGACTGAAGGGTCCCAGGTTCAATTCCGGTCAAGGGCATATGCCCAGGTTACAGTCTTGATTCTCTTGTAAGGGGTGTACAAAAAGCAGCAAATCAATGATTCTCTCTCATCCTTGATGTTTCTATTTCTCTCTCCCTCTCCCTCTCTGAAACCAATTAAAATATATTTTAAAAAATAATACCCTTGCCCTGGCAGTATGGGTCATTCATTAGAGCATTGTCTTGTACACCAAAAAGTGGCGGATTTGATTCCAGTGAGGGCACATACCCTGTGCGGGAGGCAGCTGATTAAAATTCTCTTTCCCCCTCCATCTCACTTCCTCTCTCTAAACTCAATTAAATTTTTAAAACAAAACTTTAATCTTTTGAGTTACACAAAATTAAATCTCATTCTAGGTTTCCAAATAAAAATACAAACAGGTAAGAATTAAGTATTCTCAATTAAGTGACTTAGTAGTGAGCCTAAGAATAATGGCTACATGGGGAGAATTGAAATCAGTATTAATGATAGTAATGGATATGGTAATGTTTCAATTATTTTGTTTCCCACTATGTTCATGTGGAAAACAGAACAATCATGGGAGAATGTTAAACATTTTGACAATTTAAATATTTTTATTGAATTGTTGTTATATGAATATATCCATAAATATTTGTCAGAAAAGATCCTAGTGATTCAACTGGAGCTTATTATAACAAGGGTGAAAGTCTCTGAGGTTGGACTGACTGACCCAGTATAGTATCTTTTAGATAATTATACAAGCTTAATCAAAGTGAAGCTGTTTGAGAATGTAACCACTAAATAGTTTCCCCAATTTTGTCTCTAGAAGTAGAATGGAAGTTATATAAAAGTGTAAGCACTATCACATCCGTTCCAAAAGATCCCAATATAATTGTCTCCCTGGTTAAAAAAAGACCTCAATTTTTCAGAGTCTATGCTGGCATCATTAAGCTGTAAAGTGAAATTGATTGCTGAAAAATCAATTATCAAATGCCAGAGCACTCAATGTAAAATACAACAACAAAAACTTGAGTTATGCCAATTAATAGAAAATGTTTATTTACTATTTATACAAATCAGTACCAGCCATTATCACTAAGGGGACAGAAACTGCCCCCAATTCAAAAATAGGTTCTTAACCTGGTAGATTCCCTCAAAGCCAATGCAGTTCTGTTGAAGAATATAGGGACTGGGATCCTATTATCTGTGTATGGACAAAAGACTTGGTTTTAGGTTTATAGGAGAAAATGGAGCCATGACTTAATCTCCTCAAGTCACAAAGAGCTCATGTATTCAAACAGGACTAGTACAACTAAACAGGAGCCCAGAAATAAGGTTACCCATGAGAAGTCAGAATACCAGGCCTACACCACAAGTAAGTTTAAGGTCTGGGTATAGACTGAGTGTATACTGTGAAACCACAAATCAAAACAAAATCAACTCTGGGACACTAGCAGAAGCAAATAAATAGATATAGATGGGTTTGGTAGAATTCCACAGGGGGAAAGGTTCTAAGATTAAATGTACATATACACACTACCTACAGGAGGAAAAGTGAGCAGATGCAAACAGAAAGGATAGTTTAAGAACTGCAAATAGAATAATCTGAAAGACCATAAAATGATCAGGATAATTCAATCCTCTATAATAAAGAGGTAATATGTAAATTAATCCTCATGCCCTCACAAGATGGCTGTCTACAACAAGGCCAGCAGGTGGTTAGTGAGGGACGACCAAACAACTGAACAAGCAGGCTGCATGGAGCAACCAGGCCAGCAGAGAGGTTAGGGATGACCAAACGACCAACCAAGCTAACAGGGTAGGAGGGGCAGTTGGGGAGGGGGGGCAGGTGAGTGATTAGGAGCCAGCAGAATATGACTGCCTGGAGATCGGGCCTAAAATGACAGTCAGACAATCCCCAAGGAGTACCAGATTGGAGAGGGTGAAGGCTGGGCTGAGGGGACTTCCCGTGCATGAATTTTGTGCACTGGGCCTCTAATATAAAAATAAGAAAAACATAAAAAATTAGGCAAATTTGTAAAGATCTAAAAATGAAGAAGTTATTGGAATTGGAAACGTGATAGTTATCAATGCAGATTAGACACAGTTGAAGAGAATTGTGAACTGGCAGAATAATTTTACATAATTACCTACAATGAGATATAGAGATGTACTGATAGAAAGTAGGGAATAGGCAAAAATCATGGGAGATGGGTTGGTAGCATCTCATATACACTTAATAGGTCCGGAAGGGAGATCACACAACACCTTTGAGTTAATGTCTTTTTTTGCACACACCTGCCTCTAATCAGCAAGTTCTATCATCTCCAGCTGACCTTTTCTCCATCTCTACAGTGATAGTTATAGTTCCCACCACCATCTTAACTCCTGCTTGCCAAATCCTTCAGCGACTTCCTGTAACACTTGGTCTGACCCTGAACTCTTTACTATGGTCTACAAGTCCTACAGGCTCTGGTCAACGTCCTTTTCTGTGAATTTCTCTTGTGATATCTCATCATATTTATCCCAGTTCAGTCAGTCTGTCCTCCTCCTTATACCTCAACATAAAACCAAATGTTTCCATCTTAATTTTGGTTCTGGCATAGCTGGGTGAATGGTGTCATGGGGAGATACAGAAGCTTGAAGAGGGAGATTTGGGAGAGGAAGGTAAAAAATGAATATATTTTGGCCATTAAATTTGAGATTCCTATTACATAACAAAGTAGATATGTTGAGTAAACAGACATGGGAGTCTAGAACTCAAAATGAAAGGTCATATAAATTTGGAAGATAGTTATAAGGTATGGGACTGAAGATCTGAGGAATTATTTATATAATACTACAGTGGTACCTCGAGATACGAGTGCCCTAACATAAGAGATTTTTGAGATACGAGCCGTCGAGCGAGCGATTTTTGCTTTGAAATACAAGCAACATTTGAGATAGGAGTAATTGCGAGGATCGGCTGGCTGCACATGACGCACCAGTTTACTGCGACTCAAGCATCTCATAGTTTCCCACGCCTCAAGGTTACAGAACGAATTAAACTCGTATCTCGAGGTACCACTGTATATAGTGAAAACTGAGTAATAAAAATGGATACATCTCAAAAACAAGGGTAAGTAAAAAACTAAAATGTATAATTTGAGTCCCTTTAGAAAGATTAGAAACAGATTAAAACCAAAACACTTTGAGGATATACAAATATGTGGTTATTCACATTTGAAAAGTAGAAAACTTAGTCATATGCACATTTATTGATGATTTCCTACTCTGCCATATACAATGGGAGAAGCTCATAAACTAGTTGGGAGAAGGATATTAAAGCCAACAGCTGATACAGTTACATTAATTTTGGGAAAAGCCTTTAAAGCAAAAAGTATTTGCAATAAAGAATGGTATTTCAATTATAAGAAATTCAGTTAACCAGGAAGTACAACTCCAAATTGAAATATAATTCAAAGCAAAAACAGACAAAACTACAAAAAAATGGACAAGTCCAAGATCACAGTGAGATTTTAACATACCTCATTAAAATAACCAGACCAGAAAAAAAAAAAACAGGATGTAGGTGATTTTAATAATACATATGAAATAATTGACATGTATATATAGACCTACCCCAACAATTGCAGAATATAGTCTTTGGAGGCTTACATGGAACATTAACTCAAACTCACCATATGTTGAGCCATAATGCAAATCCTGGCAAATTTCAGAAATTAAAAATGTATATGGTGTCTTGGTTTTCCACTCTTATTCAAGATGTAGTGTTAGCATTAAGAGAGATAAAAAATATGTGCAGTCCTTCCAGTGCAATAAAGCAACAACAGAAAAGCATACAGCATAGAAAATAAAACTATAATGACTGTAGAAAATTCCAGAGAATCTACAAAAAACTACTAGAAGTGAATTGAGCCATTAAACAGGACACAAGGTCAATATAAAAAATTTGTATTTTGCCCCTTGTATAGCTATGGTTTGGCTCAGTAGATAGAAAGAACATCAGCATGCAGAATGAAGGGTCCTGGATTCCATTCTGGTCAAGGGCACAAGCCCAGGTTTCGGCCTTAGTCCCCAGGAGGGGCATGTAGGAGGCAGTCAGTCAATGATTCTCTCTCTCTAATGCTTCTATCTCTCCTCCCTTTCTCTATGAAATCAATAAAAAATTATTTTTAAAAATCTATTTCCAAGAGAACAATAAAACATTGGATATTAAAAATTTTATGCTTACAAGTTATGTAAAAGGTCTGTGTGCTGAAAACTACAACATGCTTATGAAAGAACAAAATGACTTTTAAAAATGAAGAGATTCATCATGTCAAGGATTGGAAACACAAGATTTCTGTTTTTCCCAAACAGATTTGAAGATGAAAAGCAATTCCAATCAAATTCCAAAAGGATATTTTACAGAAATCAATAAATTTTCAAATTTATGTGGGAAGGAAAAGGAACCAGAATAATAAAAATCAACTATGAAAAAGGAGCAGTTGAAGGAACTAATTGCCAGGTTGTAAAGCTCATAAACATACAGTGATCAAGATAGTATAGTACTGGCATAGAGACAGGTCCAAGGAACAGAATTGATTAGCTACAAATATACTGACACTTACATAGTCATTGGTTTTCTACAAAAGATGCTAAGGTGATTCAATGGAGAAAGGATAATCTTTTCAAAAATGGGTGTCCAGGAGAGAGAAACCAAGATGGTAGCATAGGTGAACACCTAAACTGCTGCCTTGCACAACAATTTCAAAACCACAGCTAAAAGAACGGACATCATCCAGAACCACAGGAAAGCTGGCTGAGTGGAAATTCTACAAGTAGAAGGAAAGGGGCTCACAGAGACTCAGAGGAGCTGCAAAAAGCTGAGGTATGGAGACATGTGCGTGGAGAGGACAGGCAGCGGAGGGCCTGGCTGGTTTCCTCTAGCAGGAGGGAGACAGAAACTCCCGACTGCACTGAACTCCAGTTCTGACTGCACTGAATCCCAGTTCTGGGCGAGACTCATATGGGGGAAGTTGGGACCGTTGAAAAAAGGGAGGAGTGACGGAAACTTAGGGGAGCCACGAAAGGCATAGGTCCAGAGGCATGCATGCCACTGCGTGCAGAGAGGACTGACTGCTGATTGTGCCACTGGCTTTCTCTAACAGGAGGAAAACAGAACCTACCAACTGCACTGAAATCCAGATTCAACTGCACTGAACCTGTTTCGGGCGAGACCCTGGGGACCCAGACTCATATGGGTCCCCAGAGCGCATGGAAACTCAGAGGCAGAGGTCTGGAGGCATGCGAGTGCACGCAGAGAGGGCTGCAGTGATTATCGAGGAACACTGAGACCCAGGGGCCATGTAGGGCAGGGCTGAGGGGAAACCAAGGCTGTCTGCTCTGCCTTGAGACTCAGCCCATCCTAAGCTAAACAGAGGCTTTTGCAATTTTGCAAATCTTGTATCATAAGGTTGACTCCAGCATATAAGTTCTCCTCGCATAGACACAGTTGACCCTCACATATGATTGTCAGCAGATTTCTCAACAGAAACTAAGCAGGCCAGATGGGAGTGGCAAGAAATATTCAAAGTGATGCAGGTGCTGAGCAGTCAGGCAAGGCACCTGCTATGAGGGGGGTGGGGGGAGGGGGGTAGAGGAAGCTACAGGAGCAGCGCTCCAGCTGAAGTGAAGACTGAAGGTTCTGACCAGAATAAATACAGAAGGTGGTGGCCAGAGCAAAGGCCTGGGTTCCTGGTGCCAGAGGAAAACCAGTGCCGGCAGCCAGGGGAAGGAAGGCTTATTGCACGAATCTTCATGCAACGGGCCTCTAGTCTAAATATAAAAGATAAGCGACTGCCTGGTGGGTTGCTCCTACATGCACTGACCACCAGGGGGCAGATGCTCAGAAGCTGCCTAGCTGTGGTGACTTGGCAGTGGCACCCTGGAACCAAAGAGGAGGGAGCCCAATTCTGGGATGTGTCACCCAAGAGCTGCCCTCAATCCAGGACTCCTCAGGGGATGTCGGAGAGCCAGTTTCAGCCTAATCCCCGCAGGCTAGGCAAAGGGACCCCACCTGCCGGAGGGACCCTACTCACCCTTTGAGCTGTAGCACTGCCCCAGGTGTGTGTCCAGCCTGTCTCGCCTAGTCCTGCCCCACCAGCCACCTTCTAATTAATTTCCTTTCAATGTGCATGAATCCATGCACCAGGGCACTAGTATCTCAATAAGTTTGTTAAGTTTCTAGACAAACCCAAAGAAAAGTAGGGAGTCAAAAACCAAGAACACTAGAGGAAACTGAAGGCCCTAACACCTAACAGATACAGCAAACATTAAGCAGAGCCTAACTCATAACCAGATAAACATAAAATCTCACACTAAAGGCCCATTCACCACCTTAGTTACTATTTCTCAATATATCATGTCTAGGTTTCAACAAAAAAATTACAAACCAAGCTAAGACAAGAAAAGACACAAATTAAGCACCACTATCAGACTTTCATATGGCAAAGACTGTAAAACTGAAAATAACTATGATTAACGTGCCACAGGCTTTAATGGAACAAGTGAACAACATGCAAGAATACTTGGGTGATAAGAAAAAAAAAAAGAATATATGGGTGATATAAACTAAGAGATTGAAACTAAGAGCCCTAGCCAATTTGGCTCTGTGGATAGAGCACTTGCTTATGAATCAAAGGATCCCAAGTTTGATTCTGGTCAAGGGCATGTACCATCGTTACCCAGGCTCATGCAGGAGGCAACCAATTGATGTATTTCTCTCACATCTGATGTTTCTCTGTCTTTCCCTCTCTCTTCCACTCTTCCTAAAAATCAATGGGAAAATATCCTTGGGTGAGGATTAAAAAATAAAAAAAAAGAAAGAGGAAGAAAGAATATAAAGGAAATGCTAAAAATAAAAAAACATTGTAGCAGAAATGAAAAATATTTCTCACCAATAGTCTTGACCCTGAGTCAGTGAGTTTGAAGATTTGTCAATAGAAACCCCAAACTGAAATTCAAAGAGAAAGATTGAAAAAGAAAATATCAAGGAGAACCAAGATGGTGGAATAAGGTATACACCTATATGTGCTGCCTCACACAACCACACCAAAACTACAACTAAAAGACAAAACAACTATCCCCCAGAACCACGGGAAAGCTGGCAGAGTGGAAGTTCTACAACTAGAAGGGGGAAAAAAGTGCATTAAGACCTGGTAGGACGCACAGAGGCTCAGAAATGCAGAGGTACAGAGACGCAAGCGAATCAGGCTGGCTTGTGTCGTTTATTTCAATTGGGGGGGGGGTGGAGTTACAAGTTCCCAACTGCTCTGAATTCCAGTTTCCTGTGAGATTCTGTGGACCCAGACTCATACAGGGAGAAACTGGACTGTCGGCCATCGGGTCAGAAAAAGAGGGCTCTTTCGCAGAGGAGCGAACAGCAATCATTGTTTACTGCGATGGGGTGTGGGGTGCAAGACCCGGGGACTCGGAAACCCAGAGACACAGAGAGGGCTGACTGGCAGTCAGCATTGTTTGCCACGCTCTAGTGATTCCCTGAGACCCCTCCCCACCCAATTTACAAAGCCCCCAAGCTGTGTGCAACAGTTTTTGCATATGAATGGCCTGCCCTCTAGCAGCTTAACCTAACAAATTGCTACTGGGTCAGACAACTCCAAAACTTCCAAACTCCAAGGAAAGAGGAGAAATCTGCAGATCTCCTTGTAGCTCCTACTGGGTGGCCTCAGACACTATCTGACTTGCACCTCCTTGGAGATCCAGGAACCAGTCTATCTAGATGTCAGTCAGTGTGAGACAACACCAGATTTCAACTCCTCACATAAGTGACACACTCAATAGCTACCTTGAGTGAGCTCGTTGAGCATCAAAGCCCCAGTGAAGCAAGTCCTGACCCATAGGGGTGTCTCCAGCACAGCAGTTCTTCCATTAATGGACACAGCTAATCCTCACAGTCAATTGGCCTGGAGGTAAATTCCTCCCAGCAATCAAGGCTTAACTACAAGACTATGTACCCAGCCCACAAAGGGGTGCACCAACAGTGTCCACCTCAGGTGATTGAGGAGGCGGAGCTACTGGGTCCTAAAGGACACCTAGCATACAAAGCAACTCCATCAACCCAGGGAAGGAGACAAACATATCATGAATGAAAGAAATGGAGGAAAGTGAACTACTAGACATAGAGTTCAAAACCACATTCATAAGGTTACACGACAATCTTCTACAAACCACTGAGAAACTTAGTGAGACCTCTGAGAAACTTAGTGAGACCTTCAAGGATCTTAATGAGAATGCCAAAAAATGGAAATGGACCAGTCAGAAATTAAGCATATGCTGTCTGAAATAAAGAATATACAGAAATCCAACAGCAGACTAGAGGACTCAAAGAATCAAACCAAAGATCTGAAATATGAGGAAGCAAAAAATACACAACCAGAAAAACAATAAGAAAAAAAGAGTCCAAAAATGTGAAGATAGTGTAAGGAGCCTCTGGGACAACTTCAAGCATACCCACATCAGGATTATGAGGGTGCCAGAAGAAGAGAGCGAGCAAGATACTGAAAACTTATTTAAAGAAATAATGACTGAAAACTTTTCCTACTTGGTGAAAGAAATGGACTTACAAGTTCAGGAAGCTCAGAGGAGCTCAAACAAAAGGAATCCAAAGAGGACCATACCAAGACACATCATCATTAAAATGCCAAGAGCAAAAGACAAAGAGAGAATCTTGAAAGCAGCAAGAGAAAAACAGTTACCTAAAAGGGAGTACCCATACGACTGTCAGCTGATTTCTCAACAGAAACTATGCAGGCCAGATGGGAGTGGCAGGAAATATTCAAAGTGATGAATAGCAAGAACCTACAACCAAGATTACTTTACCCAGTAAAACTATCATTCAGAACTAAAGATCAGATAAAGAGCTTCACAGACAAGAAAAAGCTAAAGGAGTTCATCACCACCAAGCCAGGTCTATATGAAATGCTGAAGGGTATTCTTTAAGAAGAAGAAAAAGGTAAAGATAAACATTATGAACAAAGTTAAAAACAAATACATATTTATCAACAAGTGAATCTAAAAATCAAGTGAATAAAAAATCTGATGAACAGAATAAACTGGTGAATATATAGCATCAGGGGCATAGAAAGGGAATGGACTGACAATTCTCAGGGGGAAGAGGGTTGAGGGGTTCAGGAAAAGATTGGACAAAAATCTTATGCCTATGGATGAGGACAGTAACAGGGGATAAGGGCATGGGGTGAAGGGAGGGGAATCAGGTGGAGGGGAGCGGTGGGAGGGGGGATAGGAACATCTGCAATAAACTGAATAAAGACTTATTCAATAAATAGAAAATATCCAAGGACATATGCATAATGGAATATCAGACGGAGAAAAAAATTTTAAAGAGTAATGAGATAATTCTGTAAAATTAACAGAAAGCTAATCACTGATCCAGGAAATTCACAGAACAGCAAGAAGAATAAATAGCAAAAAAAACGACACCCAGGCATATCATATTTAAACTGCAGAAAACCAGAGACAAAAAAAGTTTGAAAGATGACAGAGGGAAAAAACACCTATAATGGAACAAAGATAAAAACTGTGTCAGACTTTTCTTCACAAAACATGAAAAGAAGAAAATAGTGGAATAAAATATTGAGCTCACCAATCTATAAAGTTTAAAAAATGGAGAAATAGACTTCTTCAGATAAAAACTGAAGGCATTTTTCATGCCTGGCATGAAGTGTTAAAAGAAATTCATCAGAGAGCAGGAAAATGATACAGGTCAGAAACTCAGACCCACATAAAGAAAGAAAGGCTATATATATTTTAATTTTTTTTTAAAGAGCTCTAACCGGTTTGGCTCACTGGATAGAGTGTCAGCCTGTGGACTCAAGGATCCCAGGTTCAATTCCAGTTAAGGGCATGTACTTTGGTTGCAGGCACATACCCAGTAGGGAGTGCATAGGAGGCAGCTGATTGCTGTTTCTCTCTTATAGATGTTTCTAACTCTCTATCCATCTCCCTTCCTCTCTGTAAAAAAATCAATAAAACATATTTAAAATAAAAAGAAAGGAAGACTATGAAAAGTAATAAGGTAAAAATAAAACCTTTTACTTTCTCTATTCTTAACTGATCTAATAGATAAGTCTTTGAAGGACTAGCAACAAAGTATTTCACAATTATATATAAGTGAAATGATGACAGCCATGTTAAAATGGACAAGAGGGAAGAATTGGGAATCCTTTATTATAAGGTATCTGCACTACCCAGGAAGCACACTACAGTGTCAATTGAAAGTAGAATTAGAAAATGACTTCCAGTCAAGATGGCAAAACAGGTAAATGCTGTGCTCACTTCACAGACAAAAAAAGATATGGGAGTTTATCACCACCAAACCAGCAATGCAAGAAATGCTAAAGGGACTGGTGTAAAAAGAAGAAAAAGGGAACAAGGAACAGGAACACAGGCACAAAAATTAACAATAGCTACAAACAAGGACCTATCAATAATAATCCTATATAATAAAAGGCTAATATGCAAATTGGTAGTTTGACCAGGGGGTGGGGCCAGCTGGCCAATCGACTGCGGCCCCTCCCTCTGGCTGGCCTGGTCCCATCTTCCCCAATTGGAGCAGGCTGGCTGGACCCAACACATGCAGAAATTTGTGCACCAGGCCTCAAGTCAATAATAACTTTAAATGTAAACAGGATAAATAATCTAATCAAAAGACATTTGTAGCTGGATAGGAAAACATGATATTATATACACACACACACACACACACACACACACACTGTCTTACAAGAGACCCACCTCAGAACAAGGGACTCACACAGACTGAAAGTGAAGAGATGGAAAAATTTCTTCCAGGCAAATGGAAATGAAAAAGAAGCTGGGGTAGCAATACTTACATCTGACAAAATAGACTTCAAAGTGAAGGCCATAACAAGAGATAAAGAAGGCCACTTCATAATACTACAGGGATTAATACAAGAGGATATAACCTTGGTAAACATATATGCACCCAAATACATTTAAAAAACTCCTGAAAGATATCAAGGGAGAGATCAACAATGCAATCATAAGTAGGGGACTTTAATAACCACTGACATCACAGGATAAATTCTCTAGACAACAAAACAGCAAAGAAACGGCATTCCTAAATGGCTCACTAGATCAGATGGACTTACTTGATATATTCAGAATATTTCACCCCAAAGCCATGGAATGTATGTTCTTCTCAAGTACACATGGGACATTTTCAAAGATAGATCACATACTGGGTCACAGGTAAAGATTCTCCAAATTCAAGAAGATTGAAGTCATAACAAACATCTTCTCAGGTCACAATGGCATAATAGAAATAAACTACAATAAAAACAATTAAAAATTGAAACACTTGGAAGCTGAATAGCATGCTAATAAACAATGATTGGGTTACCAAAGAGAGCAAAGAAAAAATTTAAAACATCCTGGAAATGAATGACAATGAAAACACAACAAAAACACACAGTGAAAGCAATCCTGAGAGAAGTTTATAGCTCTACAGGCTTACCTCAAAAAATAAGAAAAAATGGCCGAGACTGGTTTGGCTCAGTGGATAGAGCGTTGGCCTGTGGACTGAAAGGTCCCGGGTTTGATTCCGGTTGGGGGCATGTGCCTTGCTTGCAGGCACATCTCCAGTGTGAGGTGGCTGATCAATGTATCTCTCTCATCGATGTTTCTGACTTTCTATCCCTCTCCCTTCCTCTCTGTGAAAAATCAATAAAATGTATTTTTAAAAAATAAGAAAAAATGGTAATAAATTATCTAATTCTACAACTTAAAGAATTAGAAAGCAACAAGAAAAGCCCAGAATGAGCAGAAGGAAGGATAAAATAAAGATCAGAGCAGAAATAAATAATATAGAGACCAAAAGATCAATGAAACAGATTCTTTGAAAGGATAAACAATATTGATCAACCTCTAGCCAGGCTCACCAAGAAGCAAAGAGAGAGGACCCAAATAAACAAAATCAGAAATGAAAGAGTCAAAATAACAACAGTCTTCACCAAAATACAAAAGATTGTTAAAAAATACTATGAAGAACTCTATTTCAACAAACTGGACAACCTGGAGGAAATAGACATATTCCTAGAAAAATACAACCTTCCAAAACTCAATCAGCAAGAATCTAAACATCTCAATAGGCCAATAACTATGAAAGAAACTGAAGCAGTCATAAAAAAGTTTCCAACAAACCAAAGCCCGGGACCAGAAGGCTGCACAGGAGACTTTTATCAAACATTCAAGGAAGAAATAAAACCTATCCTCCTCAGACTATTCCAAAAAATTCAAGAAGAAGGAACACTTCCAAGCTCCTTCTATGAAGCCAGCATTACCCTGATACCAAAACCAGACAAAGACAATACAATGAAAGAGAATTACAGGCCAATATCCCTCATGAAATAGATGCCAATACCTCAATAAAATATTAGCAAATCACATCCAGCATTACATTAGAAATATCATACACTATGACCAAGTGGGATTTATTCCAGGGATGCAAGGCTGGTATAATATCTGCAAATCAATAAATGTGATATATCACATAAACTGAGAGATAAAAATCACATAGTCATATCAATTGATGCAGAAAAAGCATTTGACAACATCCAATATGATAAAAACCCTCAGCAAAGTGGGAATAGAGGGATCATACCTCAACATAATAAAAGCCTTATATGACAAAGCTACAGCCAACATCATACTCAATGGGCAAAAACTAAAAACATTTCCCCTAAGAACAGGAATAAGACAGGGATGCCTACTTTCACCACTCCTGTTCAACATAGTTTTGGAAGTGCTAGCCATAGCAATTAGGCAAGAAGAAGAAATAAAAGGCATCCAAAATGGAAAAGATGTAAAACTATCATTATTCGCAGATGACATGATACTGTATATACAGAAAACCCTAAAGACTCCATAAAAATTGTTAGACTTAATAAATGAATTTGCTAATGTAGCAGGATACAAAAATAATCCCCCCAAAAAACCTATGGCATTTCCATACACCAATACTGAACTTAGAAAGAGAGAGACTAAAAAAACAATCCCATTTACCCTGGCACCAAAAAAATTAAGATATCTAGGAATAAGCTTACCTAAGGAGGTAAAAGACCTGTACTTGGAAAACTACAGGACACAGAAAAAAAAAGAGATAGAGGAAGATATAAACAGATGGGAGAACATACTGTTTTCATGGATTGGTAGAATCATCATTAAAATGTCCATACTACCAAAAGCAATCTATAGATTCAATGCACTCCCCATTAAAATACCAACAGCATTATTTCACAGACCTAAAAAGAACTCTCCAAAAATTCATCTGGAATAAAAAAGACTCCGAATAGCTGCAGCAATCCTGAGAAAGAAGAACAAAGTAGAAGGGATCTCAATACCAGTTATCAAGCTGTATTACAAGGCCACTGTTCTCAAAACAGTGCCTGGTTCCAGCACAAGAACAAATATATAGACCAATGGAATAGAATAGAGACCCAAACCATTATGCTCAATTAATATTTGACAAAGGATGCATGAACAAAATGGACTCAAGACAGTTTCTTCAATAAATGGTGCTGGGAAAATTGGACAGATACATGCAAAAAAAAAAATGAAACTAGAACACCAACTTACACCATACACAAAAATAAATTCAAAATGAATAAAGAACTTAAACATAAGATGGGAAACCATAAAAATACTAGAGGAATCCACAGGCAGCAAAATCTCAGATGTATGCTGAAGCAATTTCTTTACTGATACTGCTCCTAGGGCCATGGAAACTAAAGAGAAAAAGGGACTACATCAAAATAAAAAGCTTCTGCGCAGCAAAAGAAACCATCAACGAAACAAGAAAGCCCATTGCAAGGGAGAACATACTTGCCAATGTTAGCACTGATAAGGGTTTAATCTCCAACATTTACAGGGAACTCACATAACTTAACAAAAGAAAGATGAGCAACCCAATAAAAAAAATGGGCAATGGCTCCAAATAGCTACTTTTTGAAAGAAAACATAAGGAAGGCCAAGAGACATATGAAAACATGCTTATAGTCACTAATCATCCTTGAGAAGCAAATCAAAACAATGAGGTACCATCTCATTTCTGTCAGAATGGCTATCATGAACAAATCAACAAATGACAAGTGCTAGAGAGGTTGTAGAAAAAAAGGAACCCTCATCCACTGCTGGTGGGAAGGCAGACTGGTGTAGCCACTGTGGAGAACAGTATGAAGTTTCCTCACAAAACTAAAAATGGATCTCCCATTTGACCCAGAAATCCCACTTCTAGGAATATATCCCAAGAAATCAGAAAGGATATATGCACCTCTATGTTCATAGCAGCCTACATGTCTATCAGCAAATGAGTGGATTAGAAAGCTGTGGTACATTTACACAGTGGAATACTGTGCTGCTGTAAAAGGAATTCCTACCATTTGCAACAGCATGGATGGACCTGGAGAGCAGTATGTTAAGCAAAATAAATCAGTTAAAGAATGATAAATATCACATGATCTCACTGTAATATAATGAACAACATAAATTGATGAACAAAACCAGATCCAGAGACAGAGAAGCATCAATCAGATTGTCAAACCTCAGTCAGAGAGAGAGGAAACCAAGATGGCAGCATAGGTGAACACCGAAACTGCCTCACACAACAATTTCAAAACTACAACTAAAGGACAGAATGGACATCATCCAGAACCACAGGAAACGTGGCTGAGTGAAAGTTCTACAACTAGAGGGAAAGAGAGGTGATCATGGAGATTCAGAGGAGCTGCAAAAAGTTGAGGTACAGAGACATGCACATGGAAAGAACAAGAGGCGGAGTGTTTGGCTGGTTTCCTCTAGTGGGAGGGAGACAAAACTTCTGACTGCACTGAACCTCAATTCCGGGCGAGACTCATAGGGGGGAGTTTGGACTGTCAAAAAAAAAAAAAGGGAGCTGCAAAAGGCAGAGGTCTGGAGGAGCGCACACCAATGCATGCAGAGAGGTTTGACCGCTGATTGTGCCACTGGCTTTCTCTAGTGGGAGGAAGACAGAACCTTGCTACTGCACTGAACTCCAGTTTCGGGCAAGACTGGGGGGGACCCAGACTCATACGGGTCCCTGGAGTGCACGGAGACTCAGGGGAGATATGAAAGGCAGCAGTGTGGAGGTGTGCAAGTGCACACAGAGAGGGCTGCAGTGATTACTGAGGGACACTGAGACCCAGGGGCCATGTAGGGCAGGGATGACGGGAAGCCAAGGCTGTCTGCTCAGCCCTAAAACTCTGTCCCATCCAAGCTGAATACAGAGTCTTTTGCAATTTTGCAAGTCTAGTATCATAAAGCTGACTCCAGCACAGAAGTTCTCCTGGTGTAGACACAGTTGATCCCACAACCAATTGGCTTGGAGGCCAATTCGCCCCAGTGATACCAACAACAATCAAGACTTAATTACCACAGGGGCTATACACACAGTCCCTAAAGGGGTGCACCAAGAGTCCACCTCAGGTAACTGGGGAGGCAGAGCTACTGGGCCATATAGGACACCTACCACACAAAGCTACTCTACCAACTCAGAGAAGCAGCAAAAATGTGATCTGTTCCTTTGTCTCCACAAATGAAAAATGGAGGAAAACAAATGCCTGGATATAGAGTTCAAAACCACGGTTATAAGGTTTTTCAAGAATTTCCTAGAAAAGATGGATAAATTTAACGAGACCCAAGAGGAGATGAAAAAGGACCAACTAGAAATTAAACATACACGGACTGAAATAAAATATTAGAGAGACCTAACAGCAGACTAGAGGAACACAAGTCTAAGATTTGAAATACAAAGCAGCAGAAAACACTCCACTGGAAAAGAAAAAAGAAAAAAGAATCCAAAAATGTGAAGATAGTGTAAAGAGCCTCTGGGATAACTTGAAGCATAACAACATAAAAATTATGGGGGTGCCAGAAGAAGAGAGAACAAGATACTGAAAATCTATTTGAATGACTGAAAACGTCCCCTACCTGGTAAAAGAAATAGACTTACAAGTCCAGGAAGCACACAGAACTCCAAACAAAAGGAATTCAAAGAGGACCACGCCAAGACACATCATAATTAAAATGCCAAAAGCAAAAGACAGAGAATATTAAAAGCAGCAAGAGAAAAACAGTTAATTACCTACAAGGGAGCAACCATACGATTGTCAGCTGATTTCTCAACAGAAACTATGCAGGTCAAATGGGAATGGCAAGAAATATTCAAAGTGATGAATAGCAAGAACCTACAACCAAGATTACTCTACCCAGCAAAGCTATCATTCAGAACTGAAGGGCAAATAAAGAGCTTCACAGATAAGAAAAAGCTAAAGGCGTTCATCAACACCAAACTGGGATTATATGAAATGCTGAAAGGTACTCTTTAAGAAGAGGAAGAAGAAGAAAAAGGTAAAGATAAAAATTATGAACAACAAATATGTATCTATCAACAAATAAATCTAAAAATCAAGTGAATAAAAAATCTGTTGAACAGAATAAACTGGTGAATATAATATAATCAAGGGCATAGAAAGGGAGTGGACTGATAATTCTCAGGGGGAAATGGGTAAGAGGGGTGCGGGGAGAGTTTGGACAAAAATCATACACCTATGGATGAGGACAATGGGGGGGAGGTAAGGGCAGAGGGTGGGGTTGGAGCCGGGTGGAGGGGAGCTATGGGGGGGAAGTGGGGAGGAACAATGATACTAATCGGAACAATAAAGATTAAATTAGAGAGAATCCAAGATGGCGGCATAGGTAAACACCTACACTGCTGCCTCGCACAACAATTTCAAAACTACAACTAAAAGACAGAATGGACATCATCTAGAACCACAGGAAAGCTGGCTGAGTGGAAGTTCTACAACTAGAGGGAAAGAGAGGGCTCACAGAGACCCAGAGGAGCTGCAAAAAGCTGAGGTATGGAGACGCGCGTGTGGAGAGAGCGGGTGCCAGTGTACCTGGCTGGTTTTCTCTGGCAGGAGGGAAACGGAGACTCTCAAAGGCATTGAACCCCTTATCTTACAACACTAAACCCCAGATCCAGCCGAAACTCATACTGGGGGAGTTTGGACTGTGAAAAGGGAGAAGTGCACGGAAATTTAGGGGGGTTGCAAAAGATCAAAGGCCTGGTGGCGCGCATGGCACTGTGCACAGGACAGATTGCTGATTGTGCCGCTGACTTTCGCGAGTGGGTGGGAGACAGACCCTCCCAACTGTGCCACTTCTAACTTCACTAAGCCCCTGTTTCAGGCGAAACCCTGGGGACCTAGTCTCGTGTGGTCCTGGTGCGCAGGGGAGCTGGAAAGGCAGTGGTCTAGAGGCACTGTGGGTGCACGCACACAAGGACCGCTCCAGCGATTACCCAGTCACGTGAGACTCAGGGGCCATGGAGGGCGGGGCCAACTGGAAGGCAAGGCGGTCCCTTAAGCCCTGAGACTCCACCCATCCCAAGCTCAACAGAGGCTTCTTCAGTTTTGCAAGTCTGGTATCATAAGGCTGAATTCAACACAGAAGTTTCCCCAGCATAGTGAAAATGCTGAGACAAGGGAAGGGATTACAAAGAAAAGAAATGGAGGGAAAAAAACGACTGGATATAGAGTTCAAAACCACGCTTATAAGGTTTTTCAAGAATATGCTAGAAAAGTTGGATAAATTTAGTGAGACCCAAGAGGAGCTGAAAAAGGACATACTAGAGACACTGACTGAAATAAAAAATATTATACAGAGTCCTAACAGCAGACTAGAGGATGGCAAGAATCAAGTCAAAAATTTGAAATATAAAGAAGCGGAAAACATTCAACTGGAAAAGCAAGAAGAGAAAAGAATCCAAAAATGTGAAGATAATGTAAGGAGCCTCTGGGACAGCTTCAAGCATACCAACATCAGAATTGTGGGGGTGCCAGAAAAAGAGAGAGCGCAAGATACTGAAAACCTATTTAAAGAAATAATGACTGAAAACTTCCCACATCTGGTGAAAGAAATAGACTTACAAGTCCAGGAAGTACACAGAACCCCAAATAAAAGGAATCCAAAGAGGACCACACCAAGACACATCATAATTAAAATACCAAGAGCAAAAGACAAAGAGAATATTAAAAGCAGCAAGAGAAAAACAGTTCATTACCTACAAGGAAGCAACCCATACGACTGTCAGCTGATTTCTCAACAGAAACGATGCAGGCCAGACGGGAGTGGCAAGAAATATTCAACGTGATGAACAGCAAGAACCTACAACCAAGAATAATCTATCCAGCAAAGCTATCATTCAGAATTGAAGGGCAGATAAAGAGCTTCACAGAGAAGAAAAAGCTAAAGGAGTTCATCAACTCCAAACCAGTATTACATGAAATGCTGAAAGGTACTCTTTTAGAAGAGGAAGAAGAAAAAGGTAAAAGCCAAAAAAATTATGAACAACAAATACGTATCTGTCAACAAGTGAATCTAAAAATTAAGTGAATTAAAAATTTGATCAACAGAATAAACTGGTGAATATAATAGAATCAGGAGCACAGAAAAGGAATAGACTGATAATTCTCAGGGGGACAAAAATCATAAAGCATCAAACAGACTGTGAAATTACAGCAGAAAGATTAAAGTTAGGTGAGGTAGATAAGTGATCAAAGGACTTGTATGCATGCATATAAGCATAACCAATGATCACAGACACTGGGGGGTTGGGGTATGCCTGGGAGGGAGGGGGGGCAATGGGGAGATATGTATAAAAAATTAATAAAAATTAATAAAAAGAAAAGATTAAATTAGAAAAAAGAAAACAAAAAAAAATACACCTCAGAGAGAAGGTAGGTGAGGGTGGGGATAAGGGAGAAAGATCAACCAAAGGACCTGTATGCATGCATATAAGACTTACCAATGGACACAGACACCAGCAGGTAAGGGTAATAGCCAGGGGGTAAGGGGAGGATAAGGACACATTTGTAATACCTTAATCAATAACAACAACAAAATACTGTGCTCACCTCCTCCCATAACCACATCAAAATTACAACTTTTGAACAACCATCACTGAGAATCACCTGAAGACTAGCTGAACAGAATTTCTATAACTAAAGATATAAAGACACACAGAGACTGGTAAAAGGGTGGAGGGGAGTGGGCAGGTCCCAGTATGGCAATTAAAAATCAGAACGGTGCTTCCTTTTGTTCATCTAGTGCAGTGGTCGGCAAACTGCGGCCCACAAGCTGCTCTGTTGACTGAGTTTGCTGACCTCTGATCTAGACTCTCAATTCCAATAATTACAGGTTGCTGTTGTTCCTTGTGATTAGTCAACCGAGTAGCAAACCATGTCTCATATGGCTCACGAGCCGCAATTTGCCGACCACTGATCTAGAG
>JAAGEH010000426.1:1080894-1267832 GCA_011751065.1 Lasiurus cinereus | reverse complement strand
GGGGTAAGGGGAGGATAAGGACACATTTGTAATACCTTAATCAATAACAACAACAAAATACTGTGCTCACCTCCTCCCATAACCACATCAAAATTACAACTTTTGAACAACCATCACTGAGAATCACCTGAAGACTAGCTGAACAGAATTTCTATAACTAAAGATATAAAGACACACAGAGACTGGTAAAAGGGTGGAGGGGAGTGGGCAGGTCCCAGTATGGCAATTAAAAATCAGAACGGTGCTTCCTTTTGTTCATCTAGTGCAGTGGTCGGCAAACTGCGGCCCACAAGCTGCTCTGTTGACTGAGTTTGCTGACCTCTGATCTAGACTCTCAATTCCAATAATTACAGGTTGCTGTTGTTCCTTGTGATTAGTCAACCGAGTAGCAAACCATGTCTCATATGGCTCACGAGCCGCAATTTGCCGACCACTGATCTAGAGCCTTGTAAGAAGTGTGGCAAGCGTCAGCCCCACAAACCATAGTTCTGGAAAGGCAAGGAGTCCCTCTATGTGCAGGGAAAGCTGGGCTAGGACAGGAGGCAGAATAAGCCAATTTTCTGGGGGGGGAGGGGAGGCAAAATTACAAAGAAGATTGTACCGAGGCTTGAATGAGCCCAACTGCAGATGAGAGAGAATGTCAGCTATCAAACAATGTGAGCATTTTGAACTGAGAGAAGATAAGAGGAAGGGATAAGGGATCCAGTTCTAAGGTTCATATTTTGTTTCATGTAAAATAAAATCTTGAGGTTAAAAATAAAAAAAGAATCAGTCTGGCTGGCATGGCCCAGGTGGTCATGGTTCAATTCCCAGTCAGGGCACACGCCTGGGTTGTGGGCTCCATCCGCAGTTAGGGACGAGCATGATTCCCTCTCATTTTTTATTTTTTTAAATATATATATATATATATATATATATATATATATATATATTATTGATTTTTTTACAGAGAGGAAGAGAGAAGGATAGAGAGTTAGAAACATTGATGAGAAAGAAACATCGATCAGCTGCCTCCTGCACACCCCCGACTGGGGATGTACTCACAACCAATGTACATGCCCTTGACCGGAATCTAACCTGGGACCTTTCAGTCCACAGGCCGACGCTCTATCCACTGAGCTAAACCGGTTTCAGCCCCTCTCGTTATTGATGTTTCTCTCTCTCTCTCCATCTCCTTCCTGTCTGAAATCATAACAATAAAAAGTACAAGAATCAGGAAGGATATGTCAGCTGTGGAGGTCCCCCTGCACCTCCGAGAAGCCCCACACCAGAGTCTCCAGCCTAAGGCACCAGTGCCAGGGAGGAGAGACCCCACAAACTGTGGCTGTGAAAGCAGCGGGGATTGTGTCCGAGGGGGAAAGGGTTTCTGGAGACCAAGACACCCTTCTCCGGCCGGCACACAGACTGGCTCGTTGGCTCACAAACTCACCTGCTCAAAGCTCCAGCACCAGGGACACATGGGGAGGAACCATACTGACCAGCTTCTGTGCCAGGGCTGGAGGGCCAGGGGTGGGCACGACTCTCCGAAGACAGAACTTGGTTGCCGTCTCTGTGCGGAATCTGTGCTCTCCCATAAGACCTTGCACCCTGCCCTCGTGAGTTCCTGAAACTTGCCCCAACTCCCCCCGCTCCTTTCCCGCGGCTGCTCAACACAGCGGCCTTCCTCGGCTCTGCTGTAGACGTTCCCCAAATCTCGCAAAAGCCCTCAAACTCCAATCAAGCAGCACTGGCCTGAATGTGCCCTGTACCCCAACCTTGGCACAAGTGGCAACCAGTCCCAGTTTGCATGGTAACTCCCATCACATGGCTCCAAACCTGGCATGAGCACCAGGTTTTATTACCTTTCTCTATCTAGACTCCTGAAGTGTCTGCAGCAATGTCAATACTCTGGTGGCGATATGCAATCTAGTTTCGCAAGATGTTAGAGGGCACCTGGGTAAAGGATACATGGGTCTCTTGGTCTTATTTCTTACAACAGTATCTGCATCGACAAGTATCTCAAAACATTAACGTTTAAAAAAATCAGATTATAAGGTGGGCATGGGGCCAACAGATCCTGGATGGTAAAGAAGACTTTCTCTAAGCCAGTCAGCACAGGCGCTGTGAGAGTAATGGGCTTTCAAAGTTTGATGCTCAACCATCCACTTCTGAAGATGAATGGCGTTTTATTAACTTTATGTCTCCCCTCCACTTTTCCCTCCAAATTGACTTAATAAAAAGTCCTTCTCTGTGTTGGCAGGCTTAAAGAAAACCACCCCTCTGGAGATAGGGGTGGGGGGTGAGGGGCGGGAAGAGTGGCAGCAGGGGGACTGGGAAGGCACTGGTAGCAATGACAGGCAGAAGGGAAGTGTGGCCGGGAGCGTGAAAAGCGAAGTACATGGAGGTCGCCTGGAAGGAAAGAATTTCACGTGGCCTCAGCGTCAGCTTTCAGTTTTCACAGCGCCCTTGGTTTTGACGTTTCACTGAAACAGAGAAAAGTGCACAGATCACAGTGTATCAGCCTAATTTTCACTAACTGAACACGCCTGTGTATTCAACCCCCAGCACAACAATATCACCTCAGAAGCTTCCTTTGATCACTGCTTTTGCCTGTTTACATAAGTGTAATCATATATGTACAGGGTGCCCCACCCCCCACAATGTATACACACTTTAACAGCTGGTAGCTCACTTTTGAAAATGAAATGCATTTTAATAAACACTGCCTCTGTCATTATTCAACGTGTGTAGATACTTTTTTTTTTAGCCTGGCTTATTGTGATGAACATTGTAAAATCCTTCTGTGCCGTTGCTTATACTTGTAGGCCTTCACTCCCGTAGTATTCCATTTATGAATATACTATGGACGAATAAAAGCAAGCTCACAAGGTACAGATTATGAATTCCTAACTGGAAAGGGATGGGTGGGTAGTCACATGCCACACCTATAACTTCTTTAGGGGGAGGTTTTAAACCAGCGCTGTCCATTGTTCTGTGCATCTGGATTAGCACATCTTTGAAATAAACAGTAACCACCCCCAAGAAAAGCACACAACCTTGTTAACTATCCTGTAATCCAATCCTCACCTGTCTCCCTCGAACCTCCAGGTAATCTTCCTCAGCTCCTTCCTCAACCTCAAATGCATAAAAGAAGCCACAAAACTGTTATTTTTCCCGAGCATGTGAGGTCTTGTTCCCTGGTACATGTCATCAGTTTGGCTCAAATAAACTCAAAAAATATCGTTACAGGTTTGGGCGTTTCTTACATCGACACTACAATTTACCCATTCTAATGCTGTAGGACAGTGCTTGGCAAAACTCAGCTTGTGAGCCACATGCATCTCATGAGCCACAAGCATCTCCTGAGCGGCTCTGTTGACTAAGTTTGCCGACCACTGCTGTAGGACATTTGGATCATTTCCCCTTTGGGAGGAGTGCTACTCTGATCATTCTCAAACATGTCTTTGGGGATCACACTATGTATTTCTGTTGGTCATCACCTGTGAGTGAGAACGCCGAGTCATAGCATATGCACACCTTCAGCTCTCCTAAAACAGTTTCTCAAAGGACTGTACCTCTTTACACTTCTATCAGTACTGATCTAGACCCTGCCGACACTTGGTATTTGCAGGCTTTTAAATGTGAGTCATTCTTGTAGGTGCCCATCAGAATTGTGTTTTGGTTTGAATGATGAGTAACACCACCAAGGACAAGGGCCCTGCGTTTTGAGAGGCCAGGCACACAAGACAACTCCTAGGTTTAGGGACCAGAACTTATCCAGGGGGTTTTCTTCCCCTTAGACAGTGGTTCTCAACCTTTCTAATGCCGCGACCATTTAATACAGTTCCTCATGTTGTGGTGAATCGTAATGTAAATATCTGTGTTTTCCGGTGGTCTTAGGCGACCCTGCTAGCAATTCTCAACCTGTGGGTCACTGCTGTAGAGCCTAAGACCATCAGAAAACAGGTCTCGACCCACAGGTTGAGAACCGCTGCCTTGGAGTCTCATTTGGTTCAGGCCTGTACGGAAGGCGAGAAGTTGGAATGTTTCTCTTACGGTAACAGTTCAGCTCACACCATTGGAACCAAAGACTGGGCCAGTAACCGGCCGAACATGACACACCTGGGAGGCTTGGTGCGTGGATATAAATAGTCCTCTGGATCTACACACACACAGTGCCCAACTTAGCATGTCATCCCCTCCACCCTACGATGCAATGGGGCAGAATAAAGGTCACTTTCAGTTATGTGTTCCAGTGTCAGCTTCCTTCCAGCCACTAATCTCCAGGAACCCTTTTGGACTCCCGAATTGATATGATTTTAAACTGAAGACATCTGAGGTGCAACAGATGCAAAAGGCAGCTTTTTCAGAGCTTCCCTTACTGACTAAAGGCACAATCTTGTGAGAGCCAGGCTGTAATCAAAGCCCCCTCCCGGGGAGTTTCCCTGGCGGGAAGGAAAAGGGAGAAAAAAACACACCAAAACGCTCACAGCTGCTTAAACAAACATCATCACCAACTTTATCTTCCCTCTGTTCCTCTAAAAACTCAGGTTTCCATAACAGCCTTTTTCTCCCCGCCCTAATATATATAATATAATATAATATAATATAATATAATATAATATAATATAATATAATTAACATAATGTAAGTTACATTATAGGAGTCACTTATTTTGTGCGTTTCATATGCATGTGAGGAAGTTTTGTCCCTTCTGTTAATCTTTCTGTCAGTTGTCTGCAGACTCCTCACTCTGGATCTAAGTTGGTAAACTGTTGTCCTTCCCAACAACCCTTTGATGGGCAGCAGGCCCCATAAGTTGGGACGGCCCCCCCCCTCCCCAATCCTCAGCCTATTGGGCACAGCTGCTCAGCTCAAACACCTGCCTGGTGCGGCTTCCCACGTGAGGGTGCCGCAGGGACCCCTGAGCTCAGGATCCGGGGAAAACCCCAATCCAAGGGGAGAGCCGCGCGGTGACCAGTGTTTGCGGTGGTTTTCCTTGTCCACCAAGGGCCTTGGACCAAACCCCGCTGCTGGGCCAGCTGGGCCGGGGTGCGTGTGCTCAGTGGGGGTGAGTCTTAGAGAGTCTCACACCGGAGACGCCAGGGCTCGGCTTTCGCCCTCAGAAACCACAGGCTCTCGTCACAAAGACGGACCCCCTCCCAGCCCCGGGTCCCCGCCCAGAGCCGGGCCGCAGGGCCTTCCCGCCCGGGCCGCGCGGGCCAGCCACCCGGCACTGCGAAGAGGATCCGCTTGGTCTCAGCGTCCGTGCATTTTCGGAGCGTCAAACCGAAGAGCGGCCCGAGCCGCGGCGTCTCCGCTCTCCGGGACAGGAAGCGCCGCGCGTGCCGCACGGGGAAGCGGGCGCGGAGCCAGGGCGCCCAGGCTGCACCCGCCCCCGCCCCCCAACACGCACACCCAGGCCGGGGCGCGCGCAGCGGCCGCTCAGCTTACCTCCGGGCTGCGGCGGAGCGGAGGGGCCACCTCGGGGGGAAGGGGCAGGCGGGGGAGGCGGACTCGGGTGCCGGCCTCCGGAGGGGGTGCGGGGCAAAACACGGGGCGGGCGAACCCGCGAGGGAGGCTGCGACCGAGGGGCGTGGGCGACACGGGGTGCCCGGACCGCGCGCGGTCCAAGCTGGGCCGGAGGGAGCCCGGGGCCGCCCTGCCGACCGCACCCCGTTCCCTGTCGGGAGGATGGCCGCGACCCCCGGGCAGCGGGGCTGCGCCCAGGGGGCCCGCAGAGGCAGAAAGTCCCGCGCGGCGCCCACGCGCGGCTCGGGCTGGGCCAAGAGCCCGGCGTTTAAACACCTGCGCCTCCGCCCCGCCCCGCCAACGAGCGCACCTGGCGCCGCCCCGCCCCGCCCACGAACGCACCTGGCACCGCCCCGCCCCGCCCCCGCCCCGCCCACGAGCGCACCTGGCGCCGCCGCCCCTGCGGTCCCGGCGCCCGGGCTTCTCCGCGGCCGCTCGCGACCCGAGTTCTGCGCGGACGGAAGTTGGCGCCCGAGAGCTTCGCGCGCGTCCAGAGTCCGCACGGGATTGAAAAAAGACCCATTTTTTGGAAACGATCAGAGCGCCTCGTGTCAAAAATGAAACAAAAGGTGTGTGTGTGTGGGGGCATACTCACGTTTTCACTGGCTCCCTGGGTTTTGATTTTGAACATGGGTTTCCTGTGGCAAGTGCCTGGCACAGAAGACCCACTGCCCCGCTCAAACCCTGGCACGGAGTGTAGGTTCCCATGGCCGACCCCCCACATAGCTTCCCGTCTCAGATGCGCGTGCTTTCGTTTTCCCTTTTCCGGGGTGAGCGCTGTGGCCGAGCGCAGGTGAGTGTGGGGTGCTTCATCCGCCGAAAGCCGCGTGCCCCCCTCCCTCCCAATGGAACGCGCCAGTGTCCCGGGTGCGCTCCACGGATGCCACGCTATTCCTTAGCGAATGCAAAGGATGACAAGTGTCAGTACTTCATACAACTAGATTTAATAAGTTGTTATTACAGAAAAAAAATGAAGTCCAAACTACAAAGTTTAAGCAGTTGAAGCAGTAGCTGCATTGAGCTCCATGTTTAGTCACAGTACTGCAGTTCCATACAAGCAATGTTAGTCCGAGCCCCAAAGGCAGAAGCTGAGTAAGGGTTACTAGCAAAAACAATCTTAAGAGAACAGGTAATAAAAGATACAATACATTTAAAATTAGTTGTTAGTTGAAAAAACAAATACAGAGATCTTAGCTGTGAACACTCTAAAAGTTATGTCCATTATTTTGACAGCAAAAATACAAATACCTAATACTTTATACCCCAACAGAACTATATCCAGGAAAGAAAGAAGAGCAGAAGTTATCCTGTATTAGCACCCGAGTTTTCTACTGGTGGTGGTGAACTTCACCATCATACAAATTTAAGCATCCCCAAATCACACATCCACACTTCTTGACCCATTTTGGGGTATAAAATCAACAGCATTAATTATAAAATACTCTGTGGTAAAATGGAACACTATTGCAGCTGAGATAGAGAAGTTTGGTTATTATTTTAAAAAAGAAAAGAAACAGAAAATGTTAGCTGACATACCATACAAATGGGTGAAAAAGCAACAATCCATACAAATAAGCCAGTTTTAACAAAAAGATACTTTTTTTTTCACTAATCTGTGACTAATCTTTCACTCAAACCTTGCAAGTAGAGATGTCACAATACTCAAATATTTAGGTAGGAGCCTTACCCAGTTAAATACCATTTTGTTGCTAATACAATAGATAAAATTAAAACTAGCAGTTATTTGCTAATTGCATCAATGCAATACATTCTGCATTAGCCCATGCCTCACTAACAAGCTATAAAACACAAGATATAAGCAGAAATCTAAGCATAATCTTTATACCACTAAGCAAGAATTTTCCAATTTCTTTTCTTCTGTTCCTAATCACTTATTTGTGAGTTAATGTAAAATTCCAACCAGTAATACCCAATTTGAGTTAAAATTTTACATCACGACTTGATCTAATCTATATATTATTTACAAAACTGAATACAGAGAGCATACCCAAAAGCCAACGCTGGACACCCGTTTCTCCGAGCCTTTGACCACCTCGCCTCCCTGGCAGCGGGGCCGGAAGAGGCCATCAAGGACTAGTAGAAACACACCATCGATCTAGAGCAAGTCATTGGATGTTCTCTTTACGCAACACCAGTTCTGCAGTTGTAGGTTGTTTTGTTGTCTTAATTTGAGGTGCCATCACAAGGGCACGCTGCCTTAACAGCACAGCTTCGAGGTGAGGTGGGTGTTGGAAAAGAAGGAGGGCAGACAGATCATGCTCAGAGGGTTGCCAGATGTGTGGCCACAATAAGGGACAGTGAGGGACAAACGAGGGGCACCAGAGCAGGGAGCAGGTGGGAGGTGAAGGAAGATGAAGTCTGAGACTGTCCACGACCATGGTTGACGGCTGAGAGTGGGGAACTGGGGAGACCCTGCAATCCATGTCTAACTCACCAGAAGGCGGTGTCCTCTCAGCAACTTCCTCTTACTCTCAGACGTCACCACAGTGAATGAATGGAAAAGGTGTGGCCTGGGCGAAAGGCACCATCTCACTCACACATGGACAGCAGTTGGGGGCAGATTCTCACACACACACACACACACACACACACACACACACACACACAAACATAATGAAGAGTCAGAGGGGAAAGCAATGAGTCATTCTGTTGACCTGGCCAGGTGTCAGCCTGGTGGTGTCTCACGAGGGTGACCATGATCAGGGCCACAGATGTGGCTGCACCTGGTGTTGTATAAATCCACTGTGACATCCCTAGAGAACTGTACTGTGACATCCCTAATCTTACACTAAACCACTGTAACAAAGGAAAAGGCTTGTCAAAATCTCACATGTTCTGCTCATTCTGTCATTTTATTACCCAATTATTCATTACATTTTCCAATCACTTTACATAACCAACCGTTTTCATTGTTGTCACACTATTGTAAACCACATCAGCAAGTTAATACATAAAGCTTTGCATTTCAAAAAACTAGACACTTTAGTAACAATATTACAAAGGTTTTAGCTTCAAAAATAACTGAAAATGAAAAAAATAAACTTTTAAAGAATTAGCATCATAAAATTAATTTATTCCAAGTAAAAATACAAAATAATATTATGACATTGACCAGATATGAAAGTCCCTCCCAGAAACAACTCTATTAATGATTGAGAAAGCACTCCTTAAAGAAAATACGAAATAAAATGAAAAATATGTAAATATGTTTAATTTTTTTCTTAGCAAAAAATCTCTCTAAAAATAACAATGAAAATTTGTCTCAGTACAAAGGCTACATTACTATTGAAAAAATACCAGCATGAAGAAAAGGTACATATTTGACAGTAGAAAAATGATTTCAGTGAATCACAATGTCTAAAGTTTGCAATGAAAATAAATCTGCAATAAAGATTTATGCCTTTTTTCTTTTCTTTTTTTTCTATTTTTTATACAAACAGTACAAACAGTATTGCACATAACAACAAATAGTCGAGGTTAGGTTATAGCCTTCAAAAAATCGACTAGTTCAAGTGTCACATCAAGGAAAGGCCACAACAGGACCTGTGATACCCAGGGGCTTCCCAGTCAAGTTGCAGGTCAGAACACCTCTGTGTTTTAAAAAATAATTTTTTTTGAAGGACCCTCTCTTTTAATATAACATTAACAACTTGGGGGAGGAGGGGCACATTTATTTACAAAACAAAAGGGAACATGTTATAATTTAATAAACTAAAAAAGTTCTCTTTAAAAAAATACAAACAGAAGAATTCTTTCACAATCCTGGCCAGTCGTGCACAATCAACGCTTGATTATAAATATACAAATTAAGGGAAAGTAGTTTCCACCATCTATTCACAACTTTCAGCACCAAATGGAGTTTATTTTTTGTAACCTATTCTTCATGACAACGTTTTTCTCGCTTTCACGTTAAGCTTTATGCTGTTCAATCTTCCAGCTTTTTTTGTTGTTGTTGTTTTTTTGTTTTTAAATCTCAGTGTTATTTTAGTACATGAAAGAGGGGTGCTTCTTCAAAAAGTTTTGCTTCTTTCATATAATTAGGTAGATTTCTGTAGGTTAGATATGATCTTTAATATTATAGTTATAAAGCTCTAACTTCTTCATTTTCAAAAAACACAAATAAGCATGAAAAAAATAAAGTTACCCATCTGTTAAATCATTTTTCTTGCAGAATTAAATTAATATATATTTTTCTGAATAAACTTACTTAGAAAATATCATTTTCTCTCCTATATTTCAAAATTGAGGTATTGCAAAAGATCATGTCAGTCAGAAAGCATGCCTTTTTCCTTAAAAACAAACAAACAAAAAAATCTTCAGCCAACTTTTGAAAACTGTCTAGAATACAAAAAGTAGTAGTGCATAACAAAATTTCTTGTACAGATGAAAAAAAACCAAAAACAAAACCCACAAACATAGAAAACAAACAAACAGAAAAACCACAGCTGGGCTGGAAAAAAGCAATTCTTACCAAAAAGCCCAGAGGTAACCTCAAAAGGGGAGAATTTCTAATAAGCATTTTTAATCCAGTAAAAAACTATTTTGATTTTCCTTTTTGGAAACAAACTATAGTTTGAGAGCTGGTAATTGCAATGAAACACGGGAGAAACAAAACAGAATGGGACGGAAACCAGCAATATTAACTTAAGACAGTACAAGGACATCACAGCACGTAAAACACAGCGATTTAAACCTAGTCTGCAGTGTCATATCCAGTCAGATTGTCCCCAGATTTCCAAAACAGAGGAAGAAGATTAAAACAAAAATTCTACATAGTCTCACAATCATCGTGTGTGTTTATATATTACTATCTGCAGCCCAAGAGTGAATGCTAAAAAAATGTCCACGGTAGTATTAGCAGGTCTTAATTCTATTCAAGCTTTACAGGATAAATCCAGGGAATTAAGTAGTGAATTTCTCACCCAGACAACCGACCCCACCCAGGCCTTCGTTTCTTGTACAGACATTTCTTTAGCATCACCATCACGCAACTTTCTTAAAGTGTGCCTAGTTTGTCAATCTGACAACTTATCTCTATATACTGTATATATTCCTAGTGTTTGTAAGCTAAGATGAGCTCTTTGGTTTTCTGGACAAGGTCTGAAGCTATGTAAAATGGTGCAAGCACTAGGAGATTGGAACTAAGAGCTCATGTGTTAGTTAAGAGTATACCAGTTGTGAACTGTCAAGTTCATTAACGTCTGACACAGAGGCTTTAAACAGTTAAGTTTGATCACAGTTAGACATAATCACTTTACTATATAAAATAAATTGCACAATATATAACAGAGCACCGCAAAGTACTTCATCTACCATCCACGAATTTGCTTTAAAATATCCTACACCTAGGTTGTATATTGGTTGTAATATAGGTCATTCTGTTATGGGATCTTCCTAATTTCAGAAGCATTCCATTTATTGAGGCATGCCTTCCTCCAGTCAATTACCAATTCTTTGAATGAAAAAAAAAAACTCTTTTTTTTTTTTGTTTAAAAAAATCAGTATTTTATAGCTTATATAGATTCTTAATTTGTGCATTGTGGGAAGGTTTCATACTAGACATTGGATATAAAATTTATTGCATGCAGCAACCTGATTAAGTAAACATGCAGTCGGAAATAGTGACCTTCCGTTGAAGCCTTCTGAAGTCTCTTCTGATCTCCTTTCGGCAGCGGATTCTATCCCTAAATCACAGAAGTGTGTTGTTGGGTTTTTTTTCATTGATACCTTAGCCTGAATAGAGTATTATGGTATTAATAATACCATTTTAATAGCAGCAAAAGCTATTGCAGCATAAATTTATGTAACACTAGAAGATCTAACTGAAATCCTCAGCAGAACAAAAAAAAAAATCAAACATGAAGGAAAAATAAAGATTCAGCTTATGAGGTATCCTTACATGTCAAGATAGAGAGCAACTAAAGGCTTATTTTCATTAAGGGTTACCCTTACTCTAAATGACCCCAACTAGTGATTGCTGAATTGTTGTGAAGTTTTTGCTACGTCTGCCACCTACTCACGAGTATTACCTTTGGTAAGTCTTCTCCTAGGGGCAACTCTCTAAGTTTCTGAAAATAAGTGCATGCTCCAGTTCAAAAACAATCGGAACAACAACAACACAACAACAACAAACAAAAAAAATCACAGACATCAACCTGATGGCCGCTGATGAGAATGGCAGTCTACGTACTGTCACGAGGGACAAGTCAGGTGTAAGAAATGAAGGTACCAAGCAGACAAAGGTGTGAATCAAAGTGCAAATCAGTACCGTTATACACTCTGCAATTTTGCATTATACTGGACATTGAGTTCAGTAATATGACTGTAAATAATAATAATAATAATAATAAAAAGACCCATTTCTTCTTTAAAAATCGAGAACGAATGCACAGATTTCCAGAACACTGTAAGCCCTGAGGCAGTGCCCTCTCGTTTCCCTCCTTGTCATCGACTCCAGTACTTGTGGCCAGGTCTGCCCTGGGCTCAGCTCCAGCGGAACGGGACGTGGCGAGGGCGGTCGCCTCCCTCCTTCACCAGCGGTTTGTGGAACTCCCGCCCGGCCCGGGAGTGGATGCTGGCCCAGCAGTATTCGCAGTAATACTGCAGGCAGGTGACGTTGGCACAGAAGAACGGGGCGAACTTCCCCCCACAGCGTGTGCCCTGGCACTCATCACACATCTGATCATCCAGCACATATGGCTTCACTTCCACCTGCACCCAAAGAGGAGAGACAGGAAAAAGGTTTAGCGAGGCTTCCTCCCGTTCCTCCCTTCCAGACTCTACGGCAGAGCTACTGAGGCGTCTGCGTCAGATGCCGCCTGGAACTCAACAGGCGTCGGGCTGTAGCTGAGAGCGGGGGGGCTTTGGACTCTGCTCCTCTGTTCACTGGTTGTGTGGTTGTAGGCAAATTCTCACCCCTCTGTGTGCTCTTCCTGAACCCTGTAAAGTGGGTATAACATTTACACACACACACACACACACACACACACACTTTGTTGTCTCTCTGTAAGAGGGGTGTAACAGTGTCTGCCTCAAAGGGTCCTGGTGAGGATTCTAAGGCAGCACCTATACAAGCACCTGAGCTGAACCCCGAGCAGCACCAGGCAGTGCGGGACAAGGAAGAGCATTTCGGGGAGAGGAACCAGCCAGGACAGGGCCCAGAGCAGGCGAATGCAGGGCATGTCCTTGGGGAATGGTCCGGCAGGAGCCAGGCCAGGGGTGGGGGTGAGGGGTGTTATGCCCGGAGGCCCTGGGCTTCGTGCTTTAATGACATGGCTAACATCCCACCCGACAATTGCCCGTCTTTTAGTTTTTCTTTCTTAAGATGAAATGAACCATTTTACAGTGAACAATCCAGTGGCATTTAATGTTGCACAACCATTGCCTCTGTCTCGTCCCAAAACGCTTTCATCCCCCAAAGGAAACCCTATACCCACTCAGCCCCCACTCACCCCACCTCTCCCTGGCTATAGCCACTCTGCTTTCTGCCTAAGGGTTTGCCTATTCTGGATATTCCCTATAAATGGAATCACACAATACGTGACCTTTGGTATCTGGCTCATTTCACGTACAATGTTTTGAGGTACATCCATGCAGCAGAATTCCACTCCCTTTTATGACTGACTGATATTCCATTACATGTATCTATCACATTCAGTTTTATTTTTTTCCCATTTTTTAAATTAACGTATTACATGGTTCACATTCGGTTTACCCACTCACTCACTGATGGACATTTGGGTTGTTCCCACCATTTGGCCACTGTGAATAGTGCTGCTATGAACGTATGGACATACGTTTGTTTGAATCCCTGTTTTCCATTTTTTTGAGTATACACCTAGGAGTAGAATTGCTGGGACACATGGCAATTCTGTGTCTAACTCTTTGAAGAACTGCCAAATTGTTTTCCAGAGGCTGCACCGCTTTATATTCTCACCAGCAATGGACCCGGGTTCTAATTTCCCTACCTACTCACCAACACTTGCTGTTTTCCCTGTGATTACTGCTGTCCTAGTAGGTGTGGTTTTCCTTTCCATGTTCCTACTGGCTAATGAGTGTGAGCAGCTTTTACTGGTCAGTTGTCTATCTTCTTTCCTTTTCTTTTTTCTGGCCCCATTTACCCCTCTATGTATACCTCTTTTGGAGAAAGACCTATGGATTTCAAGTCCTTTGCCCATTTTTTAATTGGATTGTCTTTTTGTTGTTGAGCTGTAAGCGTTCTTTATATACTACTATGCTAGACACTAGACTTTTATCAACACAAAATTTGCAGATATCTTCTCTTTGTAGGTTATATTTTACTTTCTTGATAATGCCTTTTGATGCACAAAAGTATTTAATACTGACGAAATCCAATTTATTTTTTTCTTCTGTCATTCCTCCTTCTGATGTCACTGCCAAATCCAAGGTCATGGTTTTCTGAGAATTTCATGGTTTTAGCTCCTATATTTAGATTGAGTGATTCTGAGTCCATTTAGTGATTTTGAGTTCATTTTGTATATAGTGTGAGGAAAGGATCTACTTTATCCTTGGGCATGTGGCTATCCAGTTGTCCCAGTACCATTCCTTAAAGAGACTATTCCTTACCCATTGAATGGTCTTGGCAACCTTGTCAAAAATCAATTAGAGGCTCAGCCTTAACTATTCCTCCCTCCCTTGGACTCAATACTGCACACTGCTCATCGGGCATTTCCTGTCTATAGTCCTGCCATGGCCAGCATCTCTCTTTAGGTGCAAGCACAGTCCTGGAGCGAGACAGGGCAGTGGCAGACCCGAGAAGAACTTGGTCTGTGGAGACCACGGACTCCTGGGAATGGGAGCCAGCTTATCAGTGCATCTAACCTGGCCTCAGCTCCTGCATGGAAGGCCAGGAAGGGGCCAGAACCTCGGCCTGATCCCTCTGTGCCTGAGGTTGGACCACGGTAGAGGTAGGGCAGATGGGAACTGCGTGGAGCCAGGTTTCCCTTCCATCCAAGCGTGGGGGACGGAAACGGGGGTGCGGGGAGTGATTGCTTGCTTCTACCACTAGCCAGATGCCAGTGCTCAGAGTGTTCCTGCAACCAGACCTGAGCCCCCAGCAAGCCTAGAAAAGGGGATCCAGCAGTCAGAGAGACTGGTCTGAAGGAAGAGAATTCACACTCAGCAAAAGAGGATTGCTGGGGAGAAAGACAATAGCCACTTACAGCATATCCAGCCACGCAGAGGGCACTTAAGGAGATTCAAGTCTAGCCCAAGGAGACTTTCTGGTAATATGTACTAAAAAAATGCCGGGACTTGACTTGGGATCTGAACATAATACAATATACAGCTGATGTACTATAGAATGGTACACCCCAAACCTATATAATTTTATTAACCAATATCACCACAATAAATTCAATTTTAAAAAAGGTTACTTTTGTTTAAGTATAAAAACAGTGGTTATGTGGGTTTTATTCCCTCGGGGATTTTTCTTTTTTAAAAGTGTAAATTAAATTTTTTATGTTAAAGTCATAAAAACTAACTATTTTAAAGTGAACAATCCAGGAGTGTTTGACGTATTCACAGTGTTGTGTAACCACCACCTCTATCTAGTTCCAGCACATTTTCATCACTGCAAAAGGAAACCTTGAACTCCCAGCTTTGCTTTTTAAAGAACTCTTTCTAAGCGATAATATGAATTATTTAACGGGGTTATTTCAGGATGAAATGATATGATGTCTGGGTGAGGGTGGGGAGAGTGAGCAGAGGTGTAGATGAACAAGGTTGGTCTCGAGTTGATAATTATTGAAACTGGATGACAGAAACATTGCCTATTGATAACTTGCAAGTGGAAGATGGGATTCATTATACTCCCCTCTATACTTTTGAATGTATCCAAACATTTTTATTATTAGGAAGTTAACAAATATAAAGTGTGCCTTTTTCATTAATTAAGGTATCAGATGAAATGAAGACAGGATAGTCACTGTTGGGATCCAGTTTAGTGGCATAAAAGATCAAGTAAGGAAATATTTCAAAGGTCGGGGGGAGGGGAGAAATATAATTTAGAAACGTAAAAAATGAGAGAAAAGTTAAGAAATTTTAGAATAGATCCAGGAGAACCTTACCTATAAATTCCAGAAGGAGAAAAAAAAGTGACAAAAGGTACAAGTCCTGAACTACATATAAAAATCACCAGCAGGTCCACTCTGGACTGGATGAAAAAGAAGCACACCACCAGCACATCCGGGGGCTCACTAGCTAAAATCCCTGAACTCTGAAGGGACAGAGAAAATGCTACATGCTTCCAAGTGAAAAGAGCTAGTTAGTCTCCTGCAAAGCAAAGGAACAACCAGGTATCTGACTTCTCTGCACCTCGGGAAGGTGGAGCACCAAGCAACACTATCTATTAAGTTGAGAGAAAGACAGGACTCAAAAATCCTGTATCTGATCAAGATATCATTTCCTTAAGAAGACTGGTGAGAAAATTAGTAGCTTTATGATATCCTAGGAATGAAAATGAAGAAAATATTCTATTCACATTTGTAACTCAGAATGAATTAGTCCATAAAGGCACTGGACCTACATGAAGAAATATTTAAATGTTAAAAAGGAAAAGAAAAGAATCTTAAAAACACACACACACACACACACACACAAAAACAACCCAACTAGGTCTATATGTACATATTAAGGGCAAAGTAGACCTTTTTAATAAGGACTAGAATCTTAGAAGCTCCAGAAAAAGATATATTAAACTATGTAAAAATAAATTACATTTATAAATGCAAAAGATACTTTTAGAAAAGTCAATAGGCAAATGATGGATTTGGAATAAAACTACAATTATTTATATTATACTAGAGGCCTGGTGCACGAATTCCTGCATGGGTGGGGCCTGGCCTGCCTGCCCTGATAGAGGCCGACTGGGGTCAGGTTGGCTGGGGGGGAGGGATCGTGGGTGGTTGGCCAGCTGGCCCTGCCCCCTGGTTGAACTCCTGATTGAGTGGATAATTTGCATATTAGCCTTTTATTATATAGGAGGATAAAGAACTCTTAAAAACTGGCAAGAAAAAGACATAAAACACAATGGAAAAATGGGTAGAGAATAATTCATGTAAGAATTCAAAGGCAATCCACATGAAAAAATTTTCACATTCGTGAGTAGGAAAAAGAAAGTTAATATCACTTTGTTCTCCTTAGACTGGCAATCGTTCAAAAGAGGTAATAATTACTTATCATTTGCCGACAGAAATGTAACTTGCTACAACATTTAAAAAAAGCAAACCAGCACCTAGCCTGTGTGGCTCAGTTGGCTGGAGCATCGTCCCATACAGAGAAAGGTGGTGGTTCCATTCCAGTCGAGTCACATACCCAGGTTGCAGGTTCGATCCCCGGTTTGGGGGAAAGGGACAGTGTGGAAGGCAGCTGATTGATGTTTCTCTTCCCCTTCCTCTAAAATCAATAAAAAAAAAAGCAAATTATTAAAATTAAAAATACATATACTCTTTGACCCTATAATCCCACTGTTGGTGGTTATTAATGCTATCAACATAACTACCACATGTAAAGTATATTTACTGAGGAATTGCTCATAGTGGCAAATAACTAAAAACAAAGGAACTGCCCACCTATAGGAAAATGGCTGAATAAAATGTGGCCCATCTACTCCATGGAATAGCATGAAAAAGACTGAATGTGTGCTCCCCCCGCCGTTGATTTGAAAAGAGTGGACAAACTGGAGAAAGAACAAAGGGAGAGGTACAACTGATCAGGGACAGATGGAAAGGCTTGCTCAGACGTCAGGGAGGCCATTTCTTATCTAGAGCAGTGGTTCTCAACCTTCCTAGTGTCACAGCCCTTTAATGCAGCTCCTCATGTGGTGACCTCCAACCATAAAATTATTTTCATTGCTACTTCATATCTGTGTTTATGTAAACATAAATCTCTGTGTTTTCCGATGGTCTTAGGCTCTAGCAGGGTCGCCTAAGACCATCGGAAAACACAGATATTTATATTTATATTATGATTCATAACAGTAGCAAAATTACTGCTATGAAGTAGCAACAAAAATAATTTTATGGTTGGGGGTCACCACAACATGAGGAACTGTATTAAAGGGTTGTGGCATTAGAAAGGTTGAGAACCACTGCTCTAGAGCAACATGCTTCCTGGAAGTGTAATTTCATCTGATGTGCTCAAAGCTTTTAAATATAACATGCTTCTAATCTTCACAACGCGTGTACATCTAGCCTATAAACCACAGCGACCGTGTTACCATTCCCACCAAACACGGCGCCCTTCACCGGCAGGCAACACGAAGAATGTTTAAACGTGGAGTTTTTCCACTGACGACGAGCTGGAATCCTGCTGTTTAATTTCCTAGGCATCTGTCAGCAGCGTGAAGATAGCTTTTCCTTAGCAACGAAGTTATCCAGCACCTTCCAGATTTAGCAAATTCACAGTGATTAATTTTAGAAGCTATCTGGGATTTAAAAACACATAGGGAAAAGGGTTTGGATTTCATTTTCATTTTCCCTTTCAAAGAATGGCCTTTACCTAAATGTTTCCTATTTTCAGGGGCAAGGGGCAAAAGATTTAAAGTTCACTCTGTGCCTCTCCCTCGGATCAGAATGTGCTTGTGTGTCCTAATGCCGCTGCCGCTGCCGTACATTTACAGAGCACAGAGATCTGGGAGTGTCTGTATGGCCTTCAGAACAGCATTTTTTTGTGTGCAGGCTGAGACATCCTGCACAGTCCACACATCCACCCTCAGCCTGGTTTCTGTCCATGGAAGTGGGGCTGGAGGTGAAGATGTAAATCAGCCCCCAACCAATTTCTAGTAGCAGAACAGTGCATCATGTGGAGAAGCAAGGGTAGAACGACCATTAATCACTGAGAACTGTTCCAGAGACAGGGAAGCATCTAACGACTGTCAAACCTCAGAGGGAAGGCAAGGAAGAGGTTTGGGGGATGGTAAAAGATCAACCGAAATACTGGTACGCATGCATATGAGCATAACCGATGGACACAGACACTAGAGTGAAGGAATGGGCTTGGGGGTGGGGTGGCTGAGGAGAGGTCAAGAGAGGAAAAAGGAGAGATATGTAATACTTTAAACAATAAAGAATTAAAAAACAAACAAACAAAAAACCCTGTGAAATATAGCCCAGCTGGTGTGGCTCAGTGGTTGAATCTTGACCTAGGAACCAGGAGGTTGCTGCGCGATTCCTGGTCAAGGCACATGCCCAGGTTGCGGGCTAGATCCCCAGTGTGGGGCATGTGGGAGGCAGCCAACTGGTGATTCTCCCTCATCATTGATGTTTCTGTCTCTCTCCTTCTTCCTTCCTCTCTGAAATCAATAAAAATATATTTTAAAAAAAAAACAGCGAAATGCATAACTGCTATGGCACCCCCTACACACACACCTCTACCAGAGGATAGAAGGGCAGAGCGCACTGCCTGTACCTGTTAACTGGCTACCTCACAGTCTTCAGGCCTCAGTTTCCCCTTCCCTATGAGAGAGGTGGACCAGCTCTTTCAAATAAGAACAGACACTCACCGAGAAATTGCTAGCTGACTGACAGGCCCTGACTCCTGGGGTTCAAGACCCTGAATGTCCTGCTGAGAAAACGACGTAAAAGGGGGTGATGGTCTTTTTCCCATTAGTTACCTTATAAACAGCCTCTGTAGTCAGATATGAGCAGTAAAGAACATTTCATCCCTCGAAAGAGCTTTCCTATTAAAAATAATCATAATTCTGGACCTTGAGAACATTGTGCTGGGTGAAATAAGTCGGTCAGAAAAAGCGAAGAACCATATGATTTCACTCCTATGTGGGATGTAAAACTGAGACTCATGGACACAAACAACAGTGTGGGGGTTGCTGCCAGAGGGGAGGGGCTAGAGGGTGAAGAGGGCCTAATATAAGGTGATGGGAGAAGATCTGACTTTGGGTGGTGGACACACGGTGCAATATACGGATCTTATAACATAGAAACCCACCCCTGACACCTGTGTGATCGTATGAACCAATCACCCCAATACATTCAATAAAGTAAATAAGTTTTTAAAAAGTCAGTAAAAAGAAAAATCACAATTCCAAGAAGAGAAGACATAAAAAGTGAGAACCAGGACAGGAGAAGTCAGAGGTCAAGACGAGGAAGTTGAGACAGGACAAAAAGTTTGTATGCCATGTAGAGAGGAGGAATATCTCTCTCGCTTTCTTTGGCTGACCCGAACTCCATTTAAAAACTATTTATAGTCAAAGGCTCTGAGACGTCCAGTGCTTCAAAATAAGCTCAGGTACGATTAGTTCCAACAATACCTGAACTCACTTCTTCTCAAAGGATCCAATCCAACACAGCCACAGCTACAGCGGAGAGCTTTCAAGCCAGAGGCAGGGGCCGGTAACAGCAGCTACATAAAGGCTGGGTCATGGGGCCCCCAACGAAGGCCAGGAACAGGCATTGTCTGGGAACAGGTCACAGCACTCTCCCTCCCTGTGCTATTGAGTCATCTTATGTATTCCAGCTGTGGCCAGGGACAGTGTGGTATGATCCATACTTCTGTCAGTATGGTTACTGGGTCATATTAATCTTCACACAAGCTAAAAATACAAAGACTCTGATAGCTTTTAGCTAAAATTCAGGTCTAGAGGAAGAGAGAAAAAAGGATCAGATGTGTGAAGTACTTGAAGTACTTGCGAAGAAAGGTGCAATGGATAACATCTAATTAAATACAAAATGAATTACGCCCAGCCGGTGTGGCTCAGTGGCTGAGCGTCAACCTATGAGCTAGGAGGTCACAGTTCAATTCCCTATCAGGAAACATGCCGAGGTTGCAGGCTTGATCCCCAGTGGGAAGGGAGAGGGTGCAGGAGGCAACCAGTCAATGATTCTCTCTCATCATAGTTGTTTCTATCTCCCTCTCCCTTCCTCTCTGAAATCAATAAAAACATATATTTAAAATAAATAAATAAAAATGGCTTCTTCTAAAGAGTATGCTATTAAATATGACATGCTCTAGCTTAGCTGTCACATGTATCAGAAAGCCCCACCTTGGTTTACTGACAGTCTCTCTGGTCTTCTGAATGAAGCTAAAACAGAGGCACAAAAACATTATCTGTCAATGGTATACTGATTTTCAACCTATTTCCTCTTTCATATAGAGACTGATATGTTAGAAAGATACAACAGCTAATCTCAAGTAATCAAAATAAAAAAACACACACACAAAACGATAAATACCACAGGGACTATCAACCACACCATCCATGCCCCACCACTACCATGAAGGCATAGCTGCTGTTTCCCCGCCCTGCCCCACCCCTTTTCGGATAGAAAACATGCGTCCAGCACTCCCTGCGCTGGGAATTTATACAAAAGAATGGAAATCAAGATCTCAGAGTGGTATTTGCACTCTCATGCTCACTGCAGCACTGTTCACAATAGCCAATGTGTGGAAGCAACTGAATGTCCATGACAGATAAAAGGATAAAGCAAATGTGGTCTATACACACAGTGGAATGTTACTCAGCCTTAACAAAGGAGGAAATTCTGTCACATGTGACAACATGGATGAACAACCTTAAGGACATTCTGCTAAGTGAAATAAGCCAGTCATAGGAGGATACCTGCATGGTTCTATCTATAGGAGGCATCTAAACCAGTCAGCCACAGCCCTGACCGGTTTGGCTCAGTGGACAGAGCCTCGGCCTGAGGACTGAAAGGTCCCAGGTTCGATTCCGGTCAAGGGTATGCATCTCGGTTGCGAGTATGTCCCCAGTAGGAGGTGTGCAGGAGGCAGCTGATCGATGTTTCTCTCTCACTGATGTTTCTAACTCTCTATCCCTGCCCCTTCCTCTCTGTAAGAAAATCAATAAAATATATTTAAAAAAATTTATTTAAACTAGTCAGCCACAGAAAGCAGAAGCAGACTGGCGGTTGCCAGGGCCTGGGACAGGAGTAGTGGGGAGCTGCTGGTTAAAGGGTATAAATTCCAGTGATGCACAACATTGTGCTTATCGTTAATAGTGTGTTGCACACTTAAACATCTCTTAAGAGGATAGGATCAAGGGGTTTTACACCACAATGAAAAAAAGAAGAAGAAAATATATGGTGGGTGTGGCATACTTCGTAAACAGGGCCTAAGGAAGGGGGAAAATCAACTGCTTATGAAACTTCTGAATTTGAGCACGAAACAAAGAAAATAAGCTGAAAATAGCATTTTCTCAAGGGGACCCCTGAAACATTATTCCCGAGAGATGGTGCGTTTTAGAAGAATTCATGATCAAAAGAATCTGTGAAAGATTGCACAGTGTCTCCTTGGGCCTTCTCCGTGAAGATTAGCATATAAAAGATTCTAAGAACTCCTAGAATAAAGCAGCCTAGTTCCGTTCCTTCAAGAAAGCATTTCCAAACGCATTTGACTCAGAAAAAGGTTTTTCTGCAAAACAGATATTAAAAACCCAAGAGACTCATGCTTTCTGAAGAGCGACTTAGGAAATGGTGGTTGAGGTCAGTTTGTCGCTCTGTTGACTAATGAGTTTGCCAACCACTGGCTTAGGGGAACTCATTTTAGGGATGGAGCCCTGCCTACTCAGAGCTCCTGCTCCTATTTACAAAACTGCACCAACCCACTTTCCCCCATCTTGCCTGAAATACTTAACTCCTTTTATCATGAAAAAAAAAAGCCAATTAAACTAATAAGCTTCTTCCAGAAGAGCTCGAATATTAGGCATTTGTGATTTCATGGAATTTACTTTTATCAGTGCCACTGCACACAAACAGAGTGCATTACAGGTTTCAAAAGCACTGTCATTAACACGTACACACATCCTTCCTTCAAGCTACTGAATATGTGGTACAATCACCACTAAACCCAGATTGGCTGGTTGTAGTCTAGTGTCTTTCAACTAGGAAAAAGGACTCTTTGGGCTGAATTGGCAGAGTATAGCCAATGTCTACTGCAAAATGCAGATCAAGTAATAAACATCTGACTTACACATTTCTAAGAGACAACATGACCAAGTTGTATTAAACAATAGTTGTGTGTGTGTGTGCGCGCACATACGTGCGTGTAGCGGGGACCTCTCAGATTTTTATAAAGAAATTTTTCACACGAGTTAAAGCATATATTTTTGTTAGACAGGGGAAGATTCAATTGACTCTACTCTTATAAATTTTCTCCGAACACCACAGAATAGACAAGGGGGTAGAAACGTGGCCATGTAGAAAGATTACTCATGTTCACATGATCCCATTTTTCACACTACACAGATCTTTCCTACGTAAGTGGCCCAGACTGGAGCTATAAAGAAACCTGCATTTAGCAGAGCTCTCACATCCTAGCGTTCCTTTGGAGTCACTTCTAAAAATACCACGAAAATGGACAGAATGAGTACAGGGGCCCTCTTTTGCCCTTATTGCACTGAAATACGTTAAAAACTGTTCAATTTTTTACAGAAACACTCTTCATAGGAATATAAGCAAAATGTAATCATAACCTTCTACTGAATTTCAAGTTCAAAATCTGTTCATTATCATAGAAAAGATACTGGTAAAAACATCTCTTTCTAGACTAAAGAAACCACCTTCAATTCTTTAAATGCAAAATGCACCTGGTGTTTACTTTTATAAAAAGAGCTTAAGAGACTCTACATGTGTGTCTTGACTAACATCTAAGCAGCATGCTGGCAGACTGGCACGTATGTTAATTTATGTTTTTTTTTTCTTGTGTCAAACTCATTTACTTACTCTTATACTAAGGATTCTTAGTGGAACAGAGTAGGTATTTTCAAAAGGGAAAATAAAGAGCATCAACAATTAGTCTTGGTCATAAGTTCAGGCAACAGCAGAAATTAAATAGGCCAGGCTCTACAATAATACAAATCAACACCTCTACAGCCTAATACCTTTCTGAAGTGATTCATCTAACACTGTTTACCTGGGCAATAAACGATAAGATAGGCTATTTCTTACCACTGTCCTATATAATAAAGAGGTAATATGCAAATTGACCCTTACGCCCTCATACAAGATGGCAACCCCCATGTGGTCAAAGATGGCTACCACAAGATGGCCAGGAGGGGAGGGTAGTTATGGGCAATCAGGCCATCAGGGGAGGGCAGTTAGGGAAGACCAGGCCAGCAGAGGAGGGAAGTTAGGGGTGACCAAGCCAAACGGGGAGGACAGTTTGTGGGGACCAGGCTGGTAGGGGAGGGCAGTTGAGGGCAATTGGGCTGGCAGGGGAGCAGTTAGGTATTAATCAGGCTGGCAGGGGAGTAGTTAGTGGGCTATCAGGCTGGCAGGCAGAAGCAGTTAGGGGCAATCAGGCAGGCAGGCAGGTAGGCAAGCGGTTGGGAGCCAACAGTCCAGGATTGTGACAGGGGTATCCTACTGCTGGTTTAGGATTGCCTTGTGGGATCAGGCCTAAACCGGCAGTCGGACATCCCCCGAGGGGTCCCAGACTGGAGAGGGTGCAGGCTCGGCTGAGGGACAATCCCCCGCCCTCTGCCTCCGTGCATGAATTTCATTCACTGGGCCTCTAGTGAGACAATAAAATTAAGCCTCTAAGAGGTTAAGAAACTTGCCAAATGACGTGCATGGCACTGAGCGCAGAGAACCGACTGCTGATTGTGCCACTGGCTTTCACGAGTGGGCGGGAGACGGACCCTCCCAACTGCACCACTTCTAACTCCACTAAACCTCAGTTCCAGGCAAAACCCTGGGGACCCAGACTCATATGGTCCTAGATCGCAGGGGAGCCGGAGGGGCAGCAGTCTAGAGGCATTGCGAGGGCGCGCGGGTGGGCACAAGGACCGCTCCAACAATTACCCAGTCACGTGACACTCAGGGGCTGTGGAGGGCGGGGTTGACTAGAAGGCAAGGCGGTCCCTTAAGCCCTGAGACTCCACCCATCCCAAGCTCAACAGAGGCTTCTGCAGTTTTGCAAGTCTGGTATCATGAGGCTGAATCCAACACAGAAGTTCTCCTGGCATAGTGAAAATGCCGAGACAAGGGAAGGGATCACAAACAAAAGAAATGAAGGAAAACAAACAACTGGATATAGAGTTCAAAACCACCCTTATAAGGTTTTTCAAGAATATCCTAGAAAAGTTGGATAAAGTTAGCGAGACCCAAGAGGAGATGAAAAAGAACCAACTAGAGATGGAAAAGATCCAACTAGAGATGAAAAAGGACCAACTAGAGATGGAAAAGGACCAAGCAGAAATTAAACATACACTGACTGAAATAAAAAATATTATACAGAGACCTAACAGCAGACTAGAGGAAGGCAAGAATCAAGTCAAAAATTTGAAATATAAAGAATCAGAAAACACTCAACTGGAAAAGCAAGAACAAAGAATCCAAAAATGTGAAGATAATGTAAGGAGCCTCTGGGACAGCTTCAAGCGTACCAACATCAGAATTGTGGAGGTGCCAGAAGAAGAGAGAGAGCAAGATACTGAAAACCTATTTAAAGAAATAATGACGGAAAACTTCCCACATCTGGTGAGAGAAATAGACTTACAAGTCCAGGAAGCACACAGAACACCATATAAAAGGAATCCAAAGAGGACTACACCAAGACACATCATAATTAAAATATCAAGAGCAAAAGACAAAGAGAGAATATTAAAAGCAGCAAGAGAAAAACAGTTCATTACCTACAAGGGAGCACCCATACGACTGTCAGCTGATTTCTCAACAGAAACGATGCAGGCCAGACGGGAGTGGCAGGAAATATTCAACGTGATGAATAGCAAGAAATCTACAACCAAGAATATTCTATCCAGCAAAGCTATCATTCAGAATTGAAGGGCAGATAAAGATCTTCACAGAGAAGAAAAAGCTAAAGGAGTTCATCAACTCCAAACCAGTATCATATGAAATGCTGAAAGGTATTCTTTAAGAAGAGGAAGAAGAAAAAGGTAAAAGATAAAAAATTATGAACAAATACATATCTATCAACAAGTGAATCTAAAAATTAAGTGAATTAAAAATTTGATCAACAGAATAAACTAGCAAATATAATAGAATCAGGAGCACAAAAAGGGAGTGGACTGATAAATCTCAGGGGGAAAGGAGTGAGGAGTGTACAGGGAGAGACTGGACAAAAATCATACACTTATGGATGAGGTCTACAGGAGGGAGGTAAGGGTAGAGGGAAGGGTGGGAACTGGGTGGAGGGGAGCTATGGAGGGGAAAAAAGAGAAACAAATGTAATAATCTGAATAATAAAGATTTAATTAAAAAAGAAAGAAAGAAAGAAACTTGCCAAAGGTCACACCATGGCTGGAAGAAGAGCCAGGAGTGTAGCTCACAGCTCCCAAGTGCCAACCCAGGACACTTTTTCATGGTTTTCTGGATGGTGAGGATTGGAGTGGGTGTGGGTTGTAACCCCCATTAGGTACTAATGGGCTTACCCTATAGACACCCCACCCTAGTAGTGTTCTAGGGAACGTCTCTCACCCATGAGAGTATCACAAGCCTCATGTGTGCTAAGGCATAAGAAAAACATGAGAGCCACAATACTGGGTGCTCCACAACCTTAATATGGTCAACACAGGGACTATCACCAATTGGCTGATAACTGGTGAATACTGGCCATAGATATGCTTAATGTTACCCTTAAAGGATGTTAATTTGGAGCTGCATTGGCTTATACTGACTTGAAAAAAGGTGTTACATGAAGACAGCATAAAAGTAAAAAGCAAAGGCAAAACAACTATAAAAAAAAGCACAGGAAAATTTTGAACTCATTTTGTTAATGTTCAAAATAACCTACAGACATACTAGAAGATCCTGATAAACTCCAGCTGTGCCCTGCTCTGTACAGAACAGGTTACCTAAAAGTATGTGAACGACGGAAACGTACGTAAGACTCACTGCGGGACCTGTGGTCGCACTTGCGGGTGCCTAACCCAGGCCTGTGGGAAAAGCACTTCATGGAGTCAGTGGGTCTGAACAAACATGAGACCCTGGATAAGCAGGAAAATTCGGGAGGGGAGTGCTGAGAGCAGAGGCTGCTCTGCCCTTAATGGACAGGTGCCTTCAGAGTCTCTAAAGCTCTCCTCAAGTTTCCTCTGTTGCAAAATAAAGGGGGCTGAATCTGTCATGCCTGAGGTTAAGTCCGGCTTGAATGTAAATATCAAAGAACCCTTTCTGATGGTTTAAACAGCAAAGCCTAGATTTCTTTATTACTCCAGGAAGTTTTCATCATGAAGTAGGAAAGACAAGGTGTGCAAAGTGCCCTCTGGTGGGAGGCAGGATATGCCAAAGGCTGGCCTGTAAGGGCTTTCCCTGAGCCACCTCTCAGGCAGCCTTCATTTAGAAACTCACTCCTTCATCTGAAATTCAGCAGTAACGTGTACCCGCTCTGTACCAAGTATTAAGTATCAGTAACTAACATGAAAGATATATAGTCATTGGCCTCAGGTATCATATGGCCTGACGGACATTCAAGCAGTGCTTCATCACAGAGGTGCTTTAATGCCACAAAGGAGTGGCAGCTGGAGTTATGGCAACGATCTATGGGGGAGAAATAAGCTCCACTAAAAATATTACAGTGAAGCTGAGGCTGTAAGAAGAAGGAAAAGTGGCTATTAGGCAGGCAGAGGAAACAGCATGTATATTAATCCCGAGAAAGCAAGGAAAAGGGCAGGTTGGGACTGGCTCCAGCCACGGAAGAGAGAGCTAAGGCAGCAAAAGGATGTCGTCCACGCAGGGCTGTGTGGGCAATGGTAGGCGAGAACTCTGAGCCTGGTCCTAAGGGCAGTAGGACATAATCAAAAGGCTTAAAGGAGGGAAGACATGATTCACAGATGACTTCACAAGGTCACTCTGGTTTCTATGGGCAGGATGAAGTGGGATGGGCTGAGGAGGAACCGGGGAGACGATGATTCTGCACATTTCCTGAGTGCCACCCCAGGCCTCCGGGCACAGGTGGCAGAGTCCAGATCACGGCAGCTCTGTAAGGAACCACCTGCACAAGCCCCTCAGCCTGCCAGCACTTCCATTTCCAGGCACACCACGCCAAAGAGTGTGCTGATGTGCACACCGGTCAGCCCACTCTAACAAGGCACGCCTTCTCGGGGACCCTAATCGCAGCTATCACAGGATTCACAAGGTTGCCCCAATAGCCTGGGCGACCTTGTTCCTGGAACTCTGAAGAGTACTGGTTAAGTACGTAGGATCCCCTCCCTATAACGAGCTGAGTAAAATTATACAGGACAAATGCTGTGCCTCCTTCCACGGGGGTTATTGTTTAATTGATCCTCTTCCTGTGTCCTAAAACCGACTGTGGTGATGGCTGTGGAACTATGTCAATTTACTACAAACTATTAAGTCATACACTTTACATTGGTGATTTGTATGGTATGTGAATTGTCTATCTCCATAGAGCTGTTACCAAAAGAAAAGCACCACCTCCTCCTTAAAGATGACGTAACGGATGAGAGAAATGACAACAGAGATGAAAGCTCTAAAGCTTCTGGGTCAACAGCTCCTATACACATTGCATATTGACATATTTCCTATTCACAAGCATGACCCAAAGTCTCTAAGATGGTGAGAAGAAATCAAACCTATGACGATTGTATTCCCCCCATAAACCACTCTATCTAAAAACTTAGCCAGCCCAGCTGACATGGCTCAGCAGTTGAATGTCGCCCTATGTCACCATTCGATTCCCAGTCAGGGCACATGCCTGGGTTGTGGGCTCAATCCCTGGTGGGAGCTGTGCAGGAGGCACCTGGTCAATGATATTCTCCCATCACTGATGTTTCTCTCTCTCTCCCTCTTCCTTTCTCTCTGAAATCAATTTTAAAAAGGCTAGAAGCAAGTGGCCCTTATTCCATCTGCAGCTAAAAAAAATCCACGGACGCCCCTGATTCTGCATTTATAATGATGCAGACAGCAAAGGAGGCCCCTCTGACCAGAAAGGTAATGAAAGTTGATGCTATCTAAAAGAGCCAGGGTCTGGTTAAAAAGGCAACTCTAGGATAACATCCGAAGGAAGGAGAAAAGAGACGGCAGCCTCTTGGAATTTGCAACAGCATGGAAAAGGGATTGTGAGCACAGGCGAACACCTCCCCCGTCTTTTAGGACAGCAAGTTCCAAAACCTTAGGGATGAGATGACTGTTGAAAACCTGGCGGGTTATTGCAGGAAAGAAGGAATTCTCCGCAGACAATCCTGAAGAGAGGCCCTGAGAAAGGAAAGGCCACCACCTTAGGAATACTAATGTGCCTGTACAGGGCGGACGACGTGGGGTTTACAGCTGCGAGTACAGCAAACAGTCTATTCTTGTATAAATGTTTATCAATTATTGTGCTATTTATTTGCATGACAACTGTAACCTATTTGCCCCACCCTGTGTATAATGGGAGCTCTCGGCAAGCTCAAATGCAAGCTTTAGGAGAAAAGTAAATAACAATAAAGCTAGGAATGAACTTGAGCCCGCCTGGCATGGCTCAGTGATTGAGTGTTGACCTATAAACCAGGAGGTCATGGTTCAATTCCTAGTAAGGGCACATGCCCGGGTTATAGGCTTGATCCCCAATCATACAGAAGGCAGCTAATTAATGATTCTCTCTCACCATTGATGTTTCTCTCCCTCTCTCCCTCTCTGAAATCAATAAATATATATATATATATGTTTAAAAAAAAACACCAAAAACTAGGAATGCACTTGAAAAAGCATCTATGAAGGGTACAGTTAGCAGAGGTCAAAATGCCAGAGACAATAAAACAAGGCAGTGCTGGCTGTGTTCAAAGCCAAAAGAAACCACAAGAGGCTGGCATAGCAGTCGGGGAAAGGAAGCAAAAGGTTCACAGAACAGTGAAGCAGGGGCCCACCTCGAGGGGGCAGCAGCTTTGCTCTCTCATAACAAAGAACGCAGCCTGGACCGCGCTCAAGGCCAAGAAGGAGCTTGAAGGTGAAGCAGGGGAGGGGAGGGACTCCACGTCTCCTACTTGGATGCCTCACCCCAGGCACTGAAGGAAGGAACGGACAGGCCCCTTTCTGACTTCACAAGGATGCAGATGGCATTCTGTGCCCACAACAACAGTTCCCTCTACATCCGGACAGCATGTGACAGGTATGTACTGCTTTCTTGTTTGCTACCTCTGCGGGGACTCTCAGCAATCTTGGGAGATACAAAAGGCTACTACTACTGCCCTCGTTACACACGGACACTCAGGGCCTAAGTGACCTGCCAAAGTCACACAGCCCCCGGGACAACACAGCTCTAGACCCAGCAATGTGACTCTGGCTCAGTGCTCTTGTCACCAACCCGTGGATCTTTCCACTGAAGCTTCAGCAGAGCAACCAACAGCATTCAAGCCATGGGACATCAATGACATCAGCTTCAGGTGCATGATGAATATGTAAATCAGCAAGTGCCGGTCTAACTGTTCAATCCTCAGATCCCAGTTAGACTTCAGATCCTCCCCAGGATGGTGCCACAAAGGAGGACCTGAGGCTCCTGGCATTAAGTAATTTGCTTGGGGTCACCAGCGACTGGTGCAGCAGAGGGTTAAAAGTACTGGAATCTGTAGGATTGGGGTGTTTTAAAATTCTTAAATAGTTATTTTATTCATCTTTAAAAAAAATATATATATATATTATTGATTTTTTACAGAGAGGAAAGGAGAGGGATAGAGAGTTAGAAACATCTATGAGAAACATCGATCAGCTGCCTCCTGTACGCCCCCTTCTGGGGATGTGCCCACAACCAAGGTACATGCCCCTGACTGGAATCTAACCTGGGACCTTTCAGTCCGCAGGCCGATGCTCTATGCACTGAGCCAACCCGGTTTTGGCTATTTTATTCATCTTACTTAGAAAACATACCACCAGTATTTACTTTTAAGGAGCTCAGTTGTAGGGATCTGTTATAGGGGTAAGCCTCGGACTGACCTGCTGGCAAAGCTGCAAACAAGTCCCAGCTTAGAGGGCACAGCCCTCTTAGCATAATTAAGCTTGATCTTGTGACTGCTCCCTAGATCTTTCCTGGGTAGCTAATGGGCTGTGAGAGGTGCAGCAAGTGCTGCCAAAACAAGTGAAACTCACAAGAACATTGTAAATTACCTTGTTTACCTCTGACTATAAAATATAGCATCAGCTTGCAATCTGGATCTGTTCTGTGGTCTCAGTCACACACAGAAGACCCACCTAGACCCAGCTTATTCTCTTTGTCTGTTTTTTCTTCATCCTTCGCAGGCCCTCCCCCAGGCTGGCCAAACCCTTGGCTGTGCTGGCTCAGCCAAGTGGTGCCCAACAGGGGGCTGAGTTCGGCCAAAGAGGCACTTAATGTGGATCTGAGTGTGAGGGAACTGATGAGCATTTTCCCTAGAAATGTGGACTTGTTTGCATAAGGTAGGGGTGTAGTACTAGCAAGGTGTAAAAAACATGGGCAATTCAGGATTGCAGGAGAAGAATGTATGCATAGCCATGCTTAAGGCTATGCTCCAAGTAAGAGGCTGTTCTATGAGGTATGAACAGCTTTTCGATTTTGTGGATTTTGTAAGTAAAAACTGCCCATGGTTTTCTGAGATAGAAACGGTAAATATAGAGGCATGGAGGAAGGTAGGAAAACAACTTGGTGATCATTATATAGCTGAAGGTCCAGAGGAAGTGCCTGCCTCTACTTGCAGTCTGTGGTCCCTGATTCAGGACTACCTAGAGCCCACTCCAGAGAGGAGTGGAGGAATGTGGCAGGGGAATCAAGACAGATGGGGGAAGGCTGCCAGAGGCTTCTGACTTCACCAGGGGCACCTTCACAGCCTCCTCCTGTCCCTGGGACTACAGATCCCATGGGGGAGAGCCCTCTGAAGGATGTGCTTTCTCCCAAATAGGAGCGAGGATAGGAGGAAGCAAGGGAACAGTGCCGGTGGGTTTGGGATGAGGGGGTGGAGATATGCTAAAGAATTGCCTCAGGGCATGGCCAATAGTCCTACCTTATGTCAGGATTTTGTGGCTGCAGACATACATCATATAAGGAAAAAATATCCCGAGGCTCATATTATCCATTATATGGATGACATTCTCTTAGGTCATAAAAATGAAATGCACCTAAATACAATATCTAGATAGATTTGCAGGATTCCTTGCATTGTGCTGGATTATGCATAGCACCTGAAAAGGTTCAAAGGACATTTCCTTTTTCTTATCTTGGCAGCATTATTGAGAGAAAAACAATAAAACCTCAGAAAATTCAAATTCGGACTGACACTTTACTTACATTAAATGACTTCCAAAAATTATTAGGAGATATTAACTGGGTTCGACCTGCTTTAAAATTAACCACTGCTGACTTAAGCCCTTTATTTCATATACTAAGGGGAGATTCATCTCCATCATCCCCACGCTGCTTGACAGAGGAAGCCAAGACAGCCTTACATAAATCTGAGGATGCCTTACGTTCAGCACAACTTACTAGAATTGATTACTCCCTTCCCTTACAGGTTTTAATTTTCCCTACGACAATTTCTCTCAGTTACTGCCTTTACCTTCCCAAAGACAGTGAAGTCACAACCTATACCTCAGGCATTAACCGTTTTTACAGATGGACCCAGATCTGGAAAAGCTGAATATTACTGCAGCAGAGGTGCAAAGGTCCTTCAAACCCCTTATACTTCAGCACAACGGGTAGAAATACAAGCTCTTACCTATGCCTTCACAGATTTTGCTACGGAGCCCATTAACCTATATAGTGATAGTGCCATGTGGTAAGTATGGCCAAACTAATTGAAACGGCTACTATAGGGGCACACTAATTCAGAGGAACGCTTTCATTTATTTTTCAACCTTCAAAAAGTCATTAGAGAACGACAATTTCCCTGCTTTATTGGTCATATCCGATCCCATTCAGGTCTCCCTGGACCATTAGCTATAGGCAATGATGCTATTGATCGCCTCCTTGCTGTCATGCAAGAGGCTACCCCATTTTCTCTTGCCCAGTCCTCCCATCCTTTTCATCATCAAAATGCTGCTGCCTTACGCAAACAATTCTGTATTTCTAGGGAGCAAGCTCGTCAAATTGTTAAGCAGTGCTCTCTGTGTAATTCGTTGCCCTGTACAATCATTGGGGGTTAATCCTAGGGGTCTTAAACCTAATCAAATTTGGCAAATGGATGTCACCCACATACCGGAATTTGGTAAGCATAGATGGGTACATGTTAATGTAGATACCTGCTCCAGCTTATCTTTGCAACTCCCCAAATGGGAGAGAGTGCCAAGCATGTAATTAATCATGGCCTAGCTGCCTTTGTGGTACTAGGTACTCTCTTAGAGCTAAAGACAGACAATGGACCTGCATACACTAGTTCTGCTTTTCAACATTTTTGTCAGCAATATCAAATTTGTCATAAAACTGGTATCCCTTACAACCCTCAAGGTCAAGCAATAGTGGAAAGAACAAATCGTACTCTTAGGATGCAATTACTGAGACAGAAAGGGGAAGACAGATGTTATGTGTCACCTCAAAACAAACTCAGTCATGTTCTTTATACTTTAAATTTTTTGAATTGTGATGCAGAGGGTCATACAGCAACTGAAAGGCATCAGGTCTCCTGTACAATAATAGCCTCTGCGGGTTTAGCCCAATGGAAGGATGCACAAACTGGACAATGGTTTGGACCAGATCTATTAATTATGTGGGGAAGAGGTTGTGTTTGTATCTTTCCAGAAGGAGCAGCACAGCCGATTTGGGTGCCAGAGCACTATGTACGTCACCACAATGGACCCAGAGAAGCTCCTTGTTCCATCATTCAAAAGACTGAGAGTTGCCCGATGACAGCAAAGCGGAAAAGGAAGATGACGAAGGCTATACAAAAGACCGAGGTGCCGATATGGGGTCAGCTGAAGAAGTTAACAACTGAGGCCCAGCAGATGGCAGAAAAGCAAGAAGTGGAAGATACTCCTTCAATCATGTTTCTGGCCATGCTAGCATTTTTCAGCTGCCAGTCTTCTGCAAACTCTGGCGAGGCAAGTCGGAGGACTTTTGAGTAAATCAGCAAAAGAAACTTTCATTTAATTGAAAAATGTTACTGTAGTTTGATTTCTCTATTATTGTAGTGTTGCATTAGCTTTGTTTTATTAACCATGTCTGGGTTTTGCATTGGCATTGTTTTGTTATTGGGTTTTTCACTAGCATTGTTTTGTTATTGGGATTTGCACTGGCATTGTTTTGTTAATATTTTAATAGTCAGAACTTTGTTCTTGATGTTTAAGTTTTACTTCCATTATCAGTAGCTTAAAATTAAAAGAAGGGTGCGATGTAGGGAGCAATTATAGGGTTAAGCCTTGGACTGATCTGCTGGCAAAGCTGAAAACAAGTCCCAGCTTAGAGGACACAGCCCTCTTAGCATAATTAAGCTTGATCTTGTGACTGCTCCCTAGATCTTTCCTGGGTAGCTAATGGGCTGTGGGAGGTGCAGCAAGTGCTACCCAAACAAATGAAACTCACAAGAACATTGTAAATTACCTTGTTTACCTCTGACTATAAAATACAGCATCAGCTTGCAGTCTGGATCTGTTCTGTGGTCTCAGTCACGCACAGAAGATCCACCTAGACCAGCTTATTCTCTTCGCCTGTCTTTTCTTTATCCTTCGCAGGCCCTCCCTCAGGCTTGCTGAACCCTTGGCTATGCTGGCGTGGCTCACTCAGTGATGTAGCAAATTGATTTTTTAAAAAAGCACTGGCTTTTACAAGACTAAAAATATAATCTTGCTGAATATTTAAAAACCCATCACCAATTGAAATTTTCACCCTCTCAGAAACTTAAGTCTGCTACACAAAATTAGCCAAAATGGAGGATAGGTGAAATTTCATAACAGAACATGTTGACTACTTTCTTTACCACTCAGTGTGTCCCCCACGAACATCCTTTGCTGGGAGCATTAACAAGCACTGTTCAATTGCCTAGAAATGTGCTCAAGACTTGATGCTCTTCTCCTACCTGCTCTTTTACTCTCCTAACACAGGTCCCAGAGTCACTCCTACCACCATCCATTCCCCCAAGCTTCCAAAGAATGACAGAGCTAGGATTTAAGGGATTTAAAGCTATACCTGTTCACAAAACAACTGAGCATACCAACTCCTCAAATCTACCTTGGGTCCCCCCTCTTTAGATCAGGAGAAAATCCGAATGCCTCTCGTGGCCAGGCAGGTAATGCGTGTGGGTATGTGGTATGAGCAGTAGAACTCAGGGAGATGCAGGAGGCACTGGAGGGAACAGCAACTTGGTTCAAGAGCAAGTGCAAGATCAACATTTTATGTATCAGCATTAAATAGTCCAAGTTTACTTGTTGTAAGAACACCATAGGGTCAAACAGGTCACCAGCTCTCACCCTTCGTGAATGCATCATCTTTTGCACAGCACTGGTTTGGTAGCTAAATTCTGCAGGGTTATTTTCATAAGTGTGACATCGCCCTGGGGAGAGCGAGGCAGAGGTTTCATTAACACCTTCAATACCAAGGGTGCACTCTCTTTCAGGCAGCCTATGGGCTTGTGGGCTGATCCCAGGCAAGGCAGAGCTGCTTGCTTAGCAGCGCAAGGTGCTTTTCCTCCCAGGTGCCGAGAGAGCAAACTTCATTTCTCTCCTGGGGCAACTACGCCCTGAGCAGTTGCTTACCCGTTTGTCAATGTCATTGTGTTGGAGCTGCACAAAGCGAGCGCTGATGGCTGCGATGTAGCTCTGCTGATTGGAGAACGCCACTCGGCCAGCACCTTTGGGGTACTTCAGCTCTGGGTCCGTATCAATGCCAGCATAGCAGACACCACCGTACAAACGGTCCATGATCATTGCCAGTTCAACTGCAAGAAAATGAACATGATTCTGTATATATGTTTAGAAGGAACTCCTGACCAGGAGCAGGAAGAACTATCTAAGAATCAGGCAGTGTAACTAAGGAGTAGAAAACCCATGTGAAGTATAGTGAAGAGTGTCCACATCAGTCTTACAACTTCAAATAGGGAAGATACTCATAAGCTATTTGAAAATAAAGAAATAAAAAAATAAAAGATTTTATACACACACACACGAATTTGCATAATCATAACTTCAACCACAGTATTAAAGGGATGCCCTATCAGTAATCCTCTTGTTCTAACTTCTAACTGCTTAGTCTACTGGGGTGGGCCCTAGGTAGGCAAAGCATTTCACGATGCCCTAACAAGTTATTAAGAGAGAGCCCTACTTACTGACCTCTGAGGCTGAAAGCAATTACTAAAGTTACACTGCTACGGTTAAGATTAAACTGTAGAAAGAATTAAGTCATCATTTTAGCTAGAGGCAATATGTTTACAGCCTTAAAGTAATAAATCTCTACACTTGAAACAAATGACTTTTAGAGTATATTTTATCCCAACTGAGAAAGCTCCACACTAATCTCTCACAGGAAATTCTTAGTAACACTAGTAATGATAATAGCAGCAGGAAACATTTACTGAGCACTTACAATGTGCCAGGAAACACCGGGCTGCTACAACGGCAGTAAAAACATACCCATCCTGCACCTGCTAAAAATCCAGAGGTTTAGTCTTGTATTCCTTGTCACATTCCTCTTATAGATATCGTTATATTTGTATATTTAAGATATATCTATATACATAGTGATCCATTCCAAAGGTGTGATATTCTAAAATTATCCTCACCAAAAAGGTACCATGGAGAGAAATGTAGCAGTTACTTACCTGGATCCAAACTGCCTGATGGTAATTGTGTACCTGATACTAGATGGTACCTCCTCCAGGTACGACTGTTCATTTCAAGCAACTCACATAGTTTAAGTCCAGAAGACTTAGCCCTCACCCTGGGGAATGATCCACGAACCCACCTCCCTCAAACACTGACATATGGTATTTGGAAAGGAGATGCAGTGAGGAAAGATGGTGATGTGGACCAGCCAGGGGGCAAAGTCCATCACAGAGCAGAGCCCCACAGGAATCAGGATTGTGAGGGAAGAAAAGCCGCAGAACCTGGTGGGGCAGAGGAAGAAATGTGCAGCAGACACCAGGGCGAAAGGTACAAGAACCCCACCAGGTTTTTACAAGCAGAAGGAAAGCCAAGTACTACCGGGTTCCTGTAATATGAAGCCGCTGAGGCAGGGAGAAAAGCTATGTCTCAATGACAGAAAAGCTATCTTTTTTTCTTTCTTTTTAAAAATATTTTGGTTGATTTCAGAGAGGAAGGGAGAGGAAGAGAGACATAGAAACATCAATGATGAAAGACAATCACTGATTGGCTGCCTCTGCATGCCCCACACGGGGGAGCGAGCCTGCAACCTGGGAATATGGCCTCATCGGGAATCAAACCATGACCTCCTGGTCCGTAGGTTGATGCTCAACCACTGAGACACCAAACGGGCCTGTCTTTTTCTTAACTTCGAAATTTCTTCCCATTCTAGAGTGCCTAATATTGATGACTTTTCTAAGTGCCCATTTTGAATAGGAAGAATGACCTACAACCAACGGGTAATTTTCAGAAGGTGAGGAAAGAAGCTAGCAATCACTACGTCCAAGAATATGTGCTTAGGGCAGAAAGCCATCCCAATGATCCCATTATGATCAGAATGACCGAGTCATACCAGCCAAGGGAACCTTACTGATTTGCACTCAAGTAGACCCTGACTACAGTCTTGGGGCAGGACCCGGGAATCATACTCATTCAAACAATGTCATAATAATGGTGCACAGACTCTGAATGCTAGAGTTCAGTGGGTCCTTACACTTTATTCCAACAACCTCTGATGGCTTGAGGGCCTCCTTACCTAATGTTATTCCAGTTACAGACACATCAAGAAACTGAAGGTAGAATTTATTCATTCTGGCCATTCATGAATTTCCCTTTCTGGTCAAATGGGCTTAGAAAAAATAATAACCTCAGGACCTGGAAATTAAACACAGATTTTCCAAAGACCTGGCTTCCTCTGGGATGGAATAAGACAGTAAACACCCCCTCAGCCTGGTGGATGACCAGGAGATGAATGCTGGCAAGGACCGAATGGCACTTGTCTTCAACCCTTCAGAAGCACTCGAGAAAGTGTCTGATTTAGAAAGAAGGTACACTGGCTGTATGCCTGCAGCTCCAGCTGACGAAGAGTGTTACTTAGCCACAGCTTCTTCTACAGCATAGTGGTCTCCAAAGGAATCTTGGGGGCCTCCCAGATGCCAGAGAAGGCTCCTTCCACAAGCAGACACTTTCCATTGCTTCGCAGATCTAGTTGCTGGAAAACCATCTTCATGTGCCAAAGATTAGGTCATGACTTAGGTTGCTGGCAGTTAGGTACTTTTGATAGGAAACAGAAAACCTCACTCACTATGCTTTTATGAAAATTATGAATAAGTCATTTCCACGTACAAGCTGATTATACACAGTCACTTTCTTGGCCACCAAAAAGTCTGTAGACATTTGAGCCAGTGAAGTCTCACTTAAGGGAAGAGCAATTTGATGAGAAGCCCGAAGCAACCAAGGTGAATAAAGAACGTTGGAGGAAAAGAATATGAAGATTTTCCATTTCTCTTGCTACCGGAATCTTTTAATGACAAAAAATCTAACACCATGAACCCCTAAAGAAAGGCAAATGACGGTCAAAGAACTGTTGTTTGTATTTGGTCCTTTACTCCATTAGCAAGTCTTCACTAAGAGCACAATTCCTGTGGGCTGCGTGGAAACACCACAGAGATATGTCATTTCAGTAACTCTGTTAGCACTTAGTGACATTACTGAGAAAAGTAACCAGTTGGTAAATAGAGCTTTAGGGGGAGAATGTAATTGAATTCACTAAGTAGATGACTAATAGAAACGCAGAGCAAGCCCTTCCTCAAGGCCTATTAGTTTTCAACCTGAAACAATTTTTTTTTTTATAAAGCAAGTACCAGTTCACCTACAGATGTCAGAATGCACAACTACTTTTAGAGACTGGGCTTTAAAGGCTTTTTTATAGTGAGTATCATCAGTGCATGTAGGGAAGTCCCATATAAATTCCCTTCCTCTGATGGGGGCAAGCTGAACTAAGAAGAGGGCTACTGACTCCAGTACTTGGGAGGAGAGAAAAGTAGAAGAAAGGCAGAAAGGATGTGGCAAAAGTCAACTAAAACCTGCATGGGTTTATCGATGTCTTATGATCTCAACCCTGTTCATGAAATGTGAGCCTTTGATCAAAGGCGTAACTTACTTGGAGAGTGTGGGCAAACCACCTACTAAGCCTGTGACAGTGACTCCTCATTCTCAATCATCCTCTGAAGAGGCCAAGGACAGTGTGGCTCCCAGAATCACATTCTTTACATTTAAGCTGAGGAAGGTGAGGTATACAGGTGAAGGCTGGGATTCAGACAGATGGAGGTGATAGCAGGCATAGACAAGAGTCCATGAAGAAGCCAGGAGTCTCCAAACTACTTTTTATGTTCTTTCCTATCCAGACAGTGTTCACAGAGTCTGTCTGATCACCCCAGGGGTAGGAAATTAGCAGGTCTGGTAGCTCTATCAAAGGGCATTCTACACTTTGGATAAGCTCTGCATTCCTAAGACACTCAAGTCACGCCATAAATACCTGTTCCATTATAACAGCAACACCACTGTGGGTCTAGCTTACACTGTGCCATCACCAGAAGAAAACAAGAATACTGCAGCTATATGTAGCAGAGGGCATCCCCTTGAAGTCCTCCAAGTTGGGGTGACTATGCCTCTGAAGTTCAATCTGAACTCCAATTATGGTTTCTTGGATTTGCTCCTGATTCTTCAGAGTTCTGAAAGGGGCTTTAATTCACTAGAGAGGAAATCACGATGACTCCCTTAACCGACCCCACGGTCCTGTTCCTATCACCTAGTTGGATTTGAAAGCCAGCCACCAGGCAATGTTTAAGCCTCAGATACTATAAGAACCAAATGTGGAGGAGCAGGAATGAGGATTCCCAAGGGGGAATATCAACACATTCATCTTTCCAGATTTTAAATTGTGAATCTAGAAGCCACATTTCTTTTCTCTGGACATAAGAACTAAGCAGGGAGGAATGAAGCAGAAGGCACCTCAGGAGGAGGGGAAGGAGGAAGTCTGGACTTCAGAATGAAAGGAAGATCCAACTTGAAGGTGGACTTTCTAGGTTTACAATTGCCAAGTTGGTTCACAAGGGCAGTTCACTCATCTGAAATGAGGACATGTGCTCACAAGCTTTTACTCTGCATCAGATGTTGGGAAATTCAAAATATTTTCAAATAAATGATATGAACAACCAACAAAGTCAGAGAGAGAGAGTGTTCAACTTGATTAAATTGAGCTGGTACCAAGGTAACTGTTACTACTGTTACAGAGACACTATCTCAGACCTCAGCTTGATAAAGAAGTTCACTGCTGTGCAAAGAGCCCCAAACTTGTTGTCTAGAGATCCAAGTTTGAGTCTTGGCTTTTTCAATTATAGCGGCGTTGGCCGATCACTCCCTTTGAACCTTGCTTCCTTATCTCTACAAGGAGTTCTTCATTGGGTTATCATGACGATTAACATCCATGAGTGCTCTGAACACAACCGCTGAGCACGGAATGGGGCTCAAATGTTCAGTTTGGTCCAGGGGTGGTTTTGGCCTCTACTCATAAATCTTTGCTTAACATGAACTTGGCTTGGTTTTTGCTCCATAAGCACCAATTCTTCCCAGTCTTGCTTTGGCTTTATGCTAACATTACTCAACCTGCCCCCAGATATGGCAAAGTTTGACAACAGCTGTGGGAGAGAAAGAACACAAATGCATAATAATGTTAGAAAATCCTTAACCCTCAGGGCAATGCAGTCAATCAAGTCTGTATGCCAAATCTGCAGTTTATCTGGGACAACTCGTACTGAACTTGGGACTCAGTAAAAGAAAAAGCTCCTACTACTGAGAAACATGACATAAGATGATTTCTGCCTGTTACCACTTCGTGGAACAACAACAACAAAAGCTACCGTTACAACACTCCTACTTCCTGAGTCACAAATCAGAATGTGTCTCCTGTTCTCCTTCCACTTGGAAAAAATTCACGCTGTATGTTCTTTAGATGTATGCTACATATCACTGAATATCTACCTTAGTCCCCCCCTTCGCCCCCCCACTTTACAGAAAATCCATGCTCTCAACAGTCAGAGGGAGAAAAAGGCAGAGAAGGAAATTTTAGGATTCATCAGAGAATATTAGACAGGAAAGAATGCTCAAAGCCATAGTTAGGAAAGGCCTAAGAAGGATGAGCAAATAGTAAGTCGGCTCCAAAGACTCAGATGGAATCTCTGAAGATCGAGCTGTTAGCAGGACCCGGACTGGTGAACTGTCACGAGGAAGTCAGGAAGGCACAGAACAGCTCACATGCCTCTAACCAGAGGACATGATCGGAAGTTGGAAGGCGCTGGGTCCTAAAGCTTGATCGCCCGAGGCCATATTCCAATTAGATATCTAAGCCAAGAAGTTGGAGCCAGAGAATATTCACATTTGTAAAGTGGGGGAGCATACAGGGGCCAGATGCCACATTCTCTCCTCTTTCCCGTAGCCTCCTCATTATCCCCAAGCCTGGCACTTATTTCCTCTCAGAGGAAAGAGATATATTCTAGAGAGACACCAGGCCAGAGGGATATGCAAAACAGGGCCATTTCTGTACTGAGAGAGACTCAGGAAGACCCGCGGCTTACATTACTGGAACGAAGAGTGAAAATATGCTGTGTACTTTCAGGTGGAGAACCAGACAGACTGCCTACCTCTTTCCCTGTGCTCACTCTGAGGAAGAATGTACGTTTTAGCCACATGGTGGCATGGTGAGTCTACCTATAGTCTTCCCTGGCCTGGAGGTGAGAAGAGGTGGGGAGTGGAAGGAGAACAGGAGCTGAGAAACACCAGGAGACTTCAGGCAAGCTGTCCTTGGCTTGCCACCAACGAAGAAGGGATGCGGGAGAGGGAGAGGAGACAGTAGGAACGTGTATTACTTGGACTAAAGAAACCAACAGGCAATCTAGCTTTGGGTAAATGCATCTAGATTTTTCCACTGAAATTTTCCCATTTTCATTTATCTGGGCCTGTGAGTCTCTCCCCTACCACCCTCCCCACCACCACTATGAATTTATAAAAAGGAAGGCTTGTTAAATGACCAGAAAGAGAAAGCTAAACTCAGATTAATAGTGCTTAAAATAGGTTGCCCTGTTTCTTTAGAAGCGTTTGTATATTTCTGTCCAGTGGGGTAAGGATAATATTTGTATTAATTTATTAGTGACAATGATCTTGTCTTAGGAGAAATATCAAAGATAAACAGCCTCACAAGATCCAAAGGAATAATTCTTGAGCGATAATATTTTAGTTTCCATTCCATGTTAAATGCCCATTTTTTGGCCCAGGATAAGGTGAAAAATCAATCTGGACACCTAAAATTCCACTTGCTGAATACTGTCACCCATCTTTGGTCCAGGATCACCCTCCATACAGTACCTGAAACAGGTCTGAGACTCATCAAAATTCCATAACCACAATGCTCTCTGGAAATAATAAAAAATAGCCTGAAGTTTTTAAAAACCAAATTTGAGAACCATTATGTTAAAGGGCACAATTTAGCATCCACTTCATTGAGTTACTTAGCATTCTATGAACGCATTTCTCGCCTTCTGTCCTGAAATTGGCGGCTCTGCAGATGACCTGTTAACAGGACAGCGACACTTTCATTTGGTTTGGCATGACCTGCGCTTGCTCAGTGTCATTAACACAGTGGACGCTCAATAAATGTTGTTGTTCAAGTGAACTGCATTTGAACAAGAACAATGTCCAGTTGAAGATGGTCTAGTGAAGTCAAACGAATTCCTTCAAAAACAGCCTTCATTTCCAGGGCACACACCAGCCCATGAAGCTCAGTGTGTTTCAAAGAAGCCCGATTCTCAGCAAATGGGCAAAAGCTGTAGACGTTAGCTCTTTTCAGATTGTATGGCATTCAATCTGGAAGTCTTGGATAGACAGGAACGTTCTAAGATGCCAACAGAGATGTCTTAGCCATCTAGAAATCAAAACTCAGTCAGCTACAGTGATGGGAGGTGCTGGCATGGACAGACACTTCCATCAGAGAAAGTGACTGTGGGTTACTAGTCACATTAACTGCAGAAATAAAACTTACCAAAGACAAAAATTTTAGCTTAGCTTTAAAAAATAACTTAAGAGACTTAGAAAGGGGACAGCATCTATGTGGGGAACCCAAAATCCCACTTCTGAGGAGAAAATTAAATATAATTCTTGCCTAATCCTAGAACTTGCAATATCTTGCAGGCACAGAATGTTAAAGAAAGAATATAATCTAGCACCTTGGATTTCCTGCCCTGTGGTATCAGTGTGATCTTAGAAAAGTGTGAAAATGGATTTATAAAGGGAAAATCATATAGAGGCCCTTACCTACCCTTTCAAATAATTAAAACAGAGAGAGTAAAGGGTGAATAATGAAAAAGGAAATTTAATTTATAAGCTATTGTGTCAGTGACTTAAAAATAGACAGAGGAGGCTAAAGCCAGTTCAGTTATTTTTATAACTATGGGGCTTTTTCTTTCAAAAAAAATTTTTTTCCAGATTCCCATCTAGAAAAAAAAAGGAAAGGGGCTAGAATATTAGAACGAATTTGTGCTCGCAGTTAGGTGCAAAAAGAATAGCTAGAATACTAGCAATGAATGTCCATTTACACTGTTAAAAGATAGCAAAGGGGATTTCTCTCTCGCTCCACTCCTAAATGGAACGCTAGCTGGACAAAGCCAGGCATATTCCACAAGGCGCCCACCTGCATTTCCTTTTCTAAAGCATCTGCAGCTCAGAAACAAAGGACTGCATCTACCGCCCGATGCTGCTCATGGTGGAGTCGGCCCTCCCTGGACTTCCTTCTCCGATGACTGCAGATCATGGAAGGGGTGGGGCGTCTCTGCTGCTTTGCTTTGGTTCTTTCACATAGTTTCCAGGCAAATGAAAGTAAGACCCAAAGGTATTTCACTTTCTGAAATACCACAAAATTGCAAATTCCACAGTCACAATGAATATGTTTTAAATCCTTCAAAATGGAATAATGCATATATTTTTATGCAGGCCCAAAGTTATCACTTAGGACTAGATTGAAATTGAGATTTAAATAAATATATTAAAAACGCTGAGGGATGTTCGGAATTGAGAACTCATCAAAATCACTGTGCCAAGTAGCTGCAGGCACATTCTACATTTCATAGTTGTTCTCACAACTTTATTCTAGTGATCTCTGCTTTCTCGTTTATGTTTTAGGTAGGATTACGTCTACCAGCTTACAAATTAACACAGAGATAATGTGCTTTGGCATCTACGGTGACAATAGTAATCTATCTTTCCATTTTCCTTTAAAAACACAAACTCATTGATTTTAAACATTTTAAAAACTTAATTTCTTCGAGTAATTTTGTTATATTCCACTGGCAACAGCACTGATCCACAACTGATTAGCCTTGTGTTTGGATTTATATATCGATGTCATCAGCTCAGCATTCCTTCCACTGCCCCAGTCAATTATGACTGCCCAATCCCTGCAGGAACAATGATGTCATCATTGGGAAATAATAAAAAGTAAAATAAAAACAAAATAGGGAAGTTTTATAAAAAGTCATCATAAAGATGCCTGAATACATAGTCATTTTTCAAGCTGTGTAAGGAAAAAAAATAGGAACCTGCTTCACTTGGCAAGAGTTCAGTCTGACACTCAGGGACACAATTTCCAGCAGTGGTTTGACTGTCACTGAAAGCACACGGCTGCCCAGGACATGTGTTAACTTCTCTTTCTGTCATACATTACAATGCTAACTGGCATAAGAATGCACACTGCCAAATGCATTGGTACTCTTTTTAAACTATGTGGTTGAATGGGAAAGCACTAAATAGAATTCATCCTTTCAAAATAACACTTTAATGAAATTCACTCTTGCACCATCAGGAAATAGAACATTTTGGGAGGAAACATTCAATTTTGAAAGCATCAGCTCAGCAACACCGACAGGAGAGCCTTCTTTTTTTTTTTTTTTTTTTTTTTTTTTTTTGAGACTGTGTATGATTGACCGGAAACCTAGAAAATATTGAAGACTAAATGCATTGGGAATTTTGTTGTTGTTGGTTTTTGTTGTTGTGGTGTTACTATTTCCACTCACCAGCTCGAAGGGGTCGTGGAACTCCCCCAACAAAGATAGTTTTTCTGGGGTCCAAAGGCTGAGAACCATCCATTACAAAGTCACTGTCACTTAGGTTCCATGGTCGAATTTGCACCTGAAAAAAAGTTGTTTACTTGGTCCTTACTTCATTTCCATCAACCCCAAATGAGAATAAGGTGACTAAAGACAAACCCATGATATGTGCATTTTACAACATACACAACCCAAACAAAAATCCAGTTATTATTTAATGTAATCTGCATCAAGTGCCTTTCAATAGAACTCTTGGGAAATCTACTTGTAGGTACTATACTCAACACTTGAGAAATATACCATGAAACCTTCAAAAAAACATATGTGGCTTAAAAAAAAAGCAGTCTTTTAGAGAGATTCTGGGCTTTGGATCAGATCCATGTTAGCAAAAGACAGAATAGGTATAAGCACTTAGCTCTGTAAGAGCTCATCTGAAGAAAGGCAATGGAAACATTAGAAATATTTTTCTAAAACTTCTCTGTATGTCCGGCTTTTAAAATCTCATCACCCCCTACAATTAAAACATTGATCTTTCAGCAATAGGATTTCACATGGATTAACACTCATCAAGTTAGCACGGAATTACCAGTAACATCCAATAGTGAAGTTACCTACTTTTGATTTATCTGATTTTTCTAAACAAGTCCAGGTAAATAAAGGCAAGCCTAGAAACTGAAGTGAATTCTCAGAGTAGAAAAAGGAACCTTCATGACATAATTCTTTCTATTTGTTATGTCTCTTGACTGGGAAACCAACTTCCTGTTCATTGTTTGTACTGTTTTATCAAATGATAAAAAAAAATAAGGCATTTCATCAGAATTTGAACCTTAAAATATATTCCTTTTCATTCATAACTGAATTATCAAAGAAAAATTTAAAACAAAACCACAAAAAACCCCTCCCATGCTGAAAGTTGAGTTTCAGTACTGCCTGGAAAAGGACCAGTCGTGTGTGTTCCAGGAGGGGGGCTAGGTGTGGAAGCAGAGAAACCCGTGTGTCCTTAAACATGCCTCTCCTTCCCTCTCATAGATTAGGACAGGAAACAAAACAGCTGAATTTTCATTTTCCTTAGCATCAACAGAATTCTTCATTTCCCGCCGATGCTCGACTGTCAACAGTTAATGCAAGGAAAGGCGTAAGAACATGTCTTATGTGGTTTGGCTTACATATAGGAGTACTCCCATTTGAAAGTTAGTAAAATCTGCCAATTACACTTTCAAAACACTTAGAATGTCAACTCTAAAACTGGCATTGCTCAGAAACAGTCTACACATTCCTTGTAATTGCTACAAAACTCACCCCCACCTAACTTTTTGCCTTTTATGACCCTACTCCCTTCACTAATTAGCCAGAAGCCATGAAGTCTCCATTTTTTCCTGAAAACTTAGACCCGTTTGCAATTCTGTAAACAGGCCTTGCTCTACCTATATTGCATTGGGGAGGGGAGCGGGAATTAAAAATATATTAAAAATTAAAAACAAAAAATGCCTTCATGAGCGCCTATTGTTAATTTTCTATTTAAAACTCAATTTCCAGACACTGTAATAACAAGGGTTCTAATGTTACCAACAACAACAACAAAAAAGTAGGATGCATCTTTTTCTACACCGAGCCATCTCTTCGTTTAGTCTTATCCCTAATAAAGTAGTTAAGGCAGCTTTCACTTTGCTTCACAAATGAAAACAATTCCTGTGCAGTACCCATACTGTTCTGGCTTCATTTAATCCGATTACAGAAAACTCAGTCTGCTGAACCAGCTCTCGGTTACTGCTGCTCCAAAGAACTGTGCAGGCCTCACACCTTCGTGACTGCCCCCCTCCTCCCACCCGCACCTCATTACATCACACACGACCCATTCCACTACCCTATTCTTGGCATTATAGTTTAGGTAAAAATACAGGGAGAGGTCTCAGGAGATGGGAATAATTAACTCTATTCATAAAACCCACATCCCCCAGCTGGGAGCTTGTAGCACTGCAAAGTCAGAGCGGTGTCCACGTAGGCCAGCTTCAGCTCTCTGAACGCCAGGCAAGAGGGAAGGAAACCTGTGGCCCTGTTTGCACCCAGACATTCCATTCGGTATCTCTGAAATATAAGTCCACTCCCACACAAGACACATTCTCCATCACCGGGGCTTATTCTCAGGGCTTGATAGCTATGTTTTCTCTTTGAAGATGTTTTCTGCTCCTTTAAAATATTTTCCACCCCCACATGTTTCTCTACTTTTTAAATACCATACTTTATAAGCTGACTCAAATATTTTGTAGAAAGGAGTAAAACATAAATGAAAGAACAGCTTTTTTATTGCCTTTGGTTTCCTTATTAGTTTTGAGGATGGATAAAATTAGAATTCTGTCATAATTCAATATACATTTACCAGAGCAACGTAAGTTTTACATAGACGGGGTCAGTGTGTGTGCGTGTGCGTGTGCGTGTGTGTGTGTGTGTGTGTGTGTGTTTGTGTTGTCAAATAGGCTATTGCAGGCTATATTCTGGGCAGGAAAAGTCTCAACACTCAGAGGACAAATATATGGATGTCACTAGAAATGGTGAAGATTCTCATAAATGAGCCTAACACTGACTCTAAAATGGATTCTCCTTCCTGGAGAAACCTGACCACACTTGCTTATAAAGGGGAAGATACACCACCCACCAGCTCTTCAGCGTGTCACTGGTCACACAAAACCAATGTCTGCAGGGCCGGGCAGGTAGCATAACTGTGTCAGGCCACCTGGCAATGTAGGCAGTCAGTGACACACTGAATAAATCACTCCCTTTATACATTTTTTTAAATGTATTTTTAAATCACTCCTTTTGAAGGAAGCAGACACTTCTCAACTCCAGCAAGTAGTTATAATTTGCAAATGTGCTGTCAGACATTCCCATTTTTCAAGAGTAGCTAGATTTTTATGTGAAACTTCAAGATTTTAAAATGCTGGGAACTAATTCAAATGTTCACAGCACGGTGTAGGCTAAACCAAGCGACCTGCAGGCCAGTCTATGCCGTGGCTGGAAAAGCTTAGCTACCACACAGCTCACAATGGAAAGCTGTGCTCCAGAAGCACTCCTGAGAGACAATATACAACGGCTTTCTTTTAAAGATTTTTTTTAAAGCATGCATAACAAACTTGAATGATAGATAGCTGTTCAAAGAATTGAAAGTTTTCTGACTAGACTACACAAAAGAGATGTTACCAAATTTTTCTAGAAAAATACCTAATAGAATAAAATACCTAGTTATCATACTATATAGAAACTAAAGTTCATCCTAGTTATACAACTAAAAGTCATTATTCACAGGGGTAATATTAGCCCATGTGCTAGAGAAAAAACTTGAGAAATGCAATATGGGTCACTTATTTTGACAGGAAGCATAAAATCATTTTTCCAAAAGAAAATTTTATTGAAGATTTCAGAAGTCTATGTTATATAATTAAATACAAAATGCATTTTATTATATCTTTAATAACAGTTTATGAGGTTTAGAAAAACCAGTTTTTGTTTTTTATTTTATTATTATTATTTTTTTAATCCTCACCCGAGGATATTTTTTTAAATTGATTTTTTAGAGAGAGACAGAAACCTCAATTGGTTGCCTCCTGTCAAACCCACAAGCTTACTGTCCTGACCAGGAATCGAACCTGAAACCTTTTGGTGTACAGAGTGATGTAATAGTTCTTAATACAAACCTTAGGGCTTCAAGTTTTTGAACATGACTAAGCCTCCCTACAGCTCTAGAATTCTCTCAATTTACACCACTGTTTAGAAGTTAGATATTCATCTACCAATAAATAGTGTTCTCTTGAGCTCCTTTTGAATGTCTTGCCTAATCTTTCATCCTTGTCTGGCCATCTCCTTGTAGACTAAAAACAGCAGTCACATGAACGTCCTATGCTCACAGCCTCCTTTTCATCTGCTCATCGCAAGGCCGCTCTAAAAAGCAACCCAACTATTCAGAGACCACGGTGCGACCCGGTGGCTGGCTCAGGGAAACTACCCAGCCCCAAACAGCCTCGCTGCCGTGTGTGGTTTCCCATATAGCACAGGGCGAAGACCCCCGGCCCCAGTGCAGTTTCCTCTGTCCTCTTTTCAATACCCTTCAAACTCCTGCTCAAGCTCTTCAGGAAAAAGTCTCCTTTTTTTTGCTGCCTAATCCTACAATCCTTTCCATCTACACGAATTAGAAAAGCCAGACAGCAGAACTATCAGGATTGCTCTCCCCAGCAAGCCTCAGCATCCCAGCTCTTCTGACAACCAGGATGAGTCAGCTAAACCCAGGTCCGCTGACCTACAGCTGCAACGGCTCAGCTGTAGTGGTAATGAACTCAGACCCACTCTAGTTGTCAGCAATCCTATTTTAAGCACCACAGGCCTCACAGAATGACTGGAGTGCCCCACAAATAAACGAGTGTGTGGTTGGTGAGGCATCTTTCTCTCCTCCACGGCATAAGGGGTTATTTTATTATACTGACCACCAAAACTAGCAGCCACACAGCAATAACTGTGGTTTGGACTCTTCAAAGTACATTCATATTCGAGATCTCATTTCAACCTCATTTGTGCCACATGGCTCCCTAACAAAAAGGTCAATTTCTAGGAGTGTAGATGCTGCCTATCACCCCCAAGTGCTGCCCTCCAACCAGTGGAGAAGAGAAGGAGAAGCCTTCCCTGCGTCTTCTGGGGGATGTGGCCAGAAGGAACCCAAGAGCTGATCCGAGTCATTGGCCTCGACAAGATTATGTACCCTGGCCAGCTCCGGGGCCTCCACTCAGAACTCCATCGGGCCTTAAAGCATAAAGCCACGAGTCTTACGCTCAGACCATTTCTCTCATTCCTCAGCTAAAAGTACAGTCATGCGTTGCTCAGTGACAGGGGCATGTCTGAGAAATGTGTGGTGAGACCATTTCGTCATTGTGTGAACATCACAGGGTGCACTTACACAGCCTCCTGCTGTAAGTAACTGTATGTGCTACGCTTTTATATAGGGCCGGCAGCACAGCAGTCTGTTGACACCAGCACCCCCCTAAACAGGTTAGTGATGTGCTGGGTTATAATGCTATGATAGCTAAGACATCGCTAAGGGATAAGACTTTTCCGCTCCATGATAATTTTATGGGATTGCTGTTGTATGTATGGTCTGTCGTTGACCAAAACGTCATCAGGTGGTACATGACTATAGATCAAGGTTCCCTAGAGCCTCCTTAGAGCCAGGTATCTCCCTAGACCGGGAGCCAGAAGTAACCATGGGAATGCTCTCCCAGAATGCTCCTGGTACACCATCAAGGTCAGATACAGTCCAAGGACAGAAAGGAAAACCCTGCCAGCACCACCAAGCTGCACAGCCTGCTGGATGCATGCAAACCACAGGCTTACCGCCCCTCCATGACCTTCAGTTACTGTTGAACAATTCAAACAGCACTCTGTATACCGTTTCATAAAGGCGCCCAGTGCAACAAGAGAGCACGCATAAACCGTGCCCCCAAATGGCCATGCATATCCTTGCTTTATGCTTGACTTCATAAATCCATTCTTAATTAAATGCTATGATTAATAACTGTACTTCTAAGCAGAAGACTCAATGGAATGCCTTTCCTCTAAAGGCTTTCCTGACTCCTGCAGGAACATCTGACCACGTTTCCCTTTGAGACCCTACCCCTGCCTGCCCCAGCCCAACTATGCCTATAAAACTTCTGTCATTGCTCCTGTAACTCCTTACTTCACTTACTACTCACCTCTCTTCCTCTATTGGCCTCTAAAGCTGAGCCCATATCTCTGCATGTTCCCAACTGTCCAGCACAATTCCCAACTCTTCATGCGTGCTCAGTGCTCCACGGTGAATGAACAAAGGCTTTCCTGAGGGACAGACAGGCGTGTCCAGCAGCTGCCCTTCTATCTCCCAGTTCACTCCTCTCACTGAACTGAAAGCTACCTTCTGTGGGCATGAACATACAGCATGTCTGGTCACCAGCAGAGATCCCAAGACTTGGGCCCAATCATTGTAAATTTCTGCTGCCACCAAAGTACCTAGTGCTCATCATTACTGCTAGTGCTTCACATCACTTAGACAGGGTCCCTTTTGAAAGAAAGAAAGTAGGCCTTTTGAGCACCTAAACTGCACCACTGTGCCAGGCATTCTGCACACATGGTTACACTTAAATTCACTAAAGCCATTATGCTGTCAAAATTTATACCTACTTTAGAGATAAGGAAAGGAAGGACCAGAAAAGTAAAGTCAACTCAGGACTGAAACCCATGTACAGTGGTACCTCGAGATACGAGTGCCCTAACATATGAGATTTTTGGGATACGAGCCGTCGAGCGAGCGATTTTTGCTTTGAAATACGAGCAACATTTGAGATAGGAGTAATGGCGCGGATCGGCCGGCTGCACACGACCCGCCAGTTTACAGCGACTTGAGCGTCTCATAGTTTCCCACGCCTCAAGGTTACGGAACGAATTAAACTCGTATCTCGAGGTACCACTGTATAGCTAACGCAGTGGTCGGCAAACTCATTAGTCAACAGAGCCGCAGTTTGCCGACCACCGAGCTAACCCAAAGCCTATGTACTGTGCAGTTTTCCCCTCGCAATGATGTAGTGTGCCTGCAAGGCTCCCTGTCCTCCAGGCTACTAGCCACCCGTCATACTTGCTCATGGTCTCCTGGACAAGTGACAGTGCTTATTTGTGAGCGATTAACCTGTCTCTTCTTTCCCAACTTATTCTACCCATTTTCAATGCACTGAAGAAGTAACCGATGGACTCTTCTTACACCTAACAAACCTGGCCATTAGAAAAGTTCAAGAAGATGACTTCCCAATGAAACTGGCACTGTCTTCAGCTATTTTATCTTCCGGGTTCACAGCTTCAAGCAATCATGCTCTGCAGCCATACGATTTTGTCCAGTGTGTGTTTTTAGCTCCACGGTACAAGGACAAGGATGTTGTTACTGGCATGCTGGTCACTAAGACTCTTGAGAGGAATGTACACATAAAAGTTCAAGTGACCTAAGTTTTTCCTGGGAAGAAGCCTATTCTTTGCGTGGGTTTCATGGAACAGTAATTCTATACAAATTTTCACAAGTATAATTCCAAACCAGGTGTATAATATGCTGGGTTAAATAATGTTACACAATTTACTTACTGCAAGACTTGTCAGAATTATATCAATTTTTCCCAAATGTTTTTGGCTATTGAACCTTTAATTAAAGAAGAAAACAGATATAAACAGCACAAAGTCAGTGCTCAGTAAGTGACACCCATTATCATCATGAGCAAACCTTTGTCAGTGTTCCTCTCAAGAGATCAGTGTTGATGGGACAAGTGTTCTTCAGAATGCACTTTGGAAAACACTGAGTATGGTCCCTTAGGGCAGCGGTTGCCAACCGGTGGTATGCAGACCACTGGTGGTCCATGAGGTCCGAAAGGTTGACGACCACTGCCTTAGGGGACAGATGGGCTGTTCTGTCCACTTCGTACTGCTTAGTACACTGGAACTGCAGCATTTTTTAGACCTCAATAACAGTTTCCAAAAAACAAATAATAACAGCTTCCAAAGACTCAAGCAAGCACTAAGGAACTCTGGGCCCCTATCAAAATCAGATTTGGGGTGAGGGTAGGAGGTGGGGGGTGGAGGGTAGGGGGTGGGAATAGGATTTATTATGAAGAGGAAGTACTGCTCTCATTTTAGAGGAGAAATCCTCCTTTGGAGAAATTCCCAGGATGGAAGGTGCCCAAATCACAAATTTAGAGCAAGGATTCAACAAACAAACAAACAAACAAGGAAAATCAGAAATGCTGAAAATTTCCAAAGGGGCATATAACAAAACCAGATTTGATTGAGACAAGATAAAACACAGTTGTCATTTTAGAAGGTAGTAGATGGAGAATGAGAGTTTGAGTAAATATACCACAAACACAAGGGCTGAGGCCATCAGTCAAGGTGCCTATAACTTAGCCCCTTTCTACTTCTCCCTATTTCATTTTCCTCTACTTCTTTCATACTTTTGTGCTCCATCTAGCCTGCCTAAATGTCCGCCATTCATACCACACACAATTTCTCATTTCTGTGTTCAGACTGTTGGATTTCTCGAAAATGTCTGTTTACCTACCCCTCCACCCCTCTCCAGGCCAATCTCCAAACCCTCTTAATCCTTCAAGGCCTAGTTCAAATGACACTTCATTCAAGAAGCCTTCTTTTATCGTGCCAGGTATATATAAACTCTCCAAAGTCCTTACTTTATATCTTATCCTCATTGTATTTATTTTCCTTAATTTGACAAATATTTAAGAAACTTTTATGAACCAGGCTCCATTATTAGTGTGTATTTAAATACTTGTTTTATCTACCCATGACACTATTGGGTTTTTGACACAGGATTTTATGCCTGATTCAGAATAAGTTCTGATTCACAGTAACCAGGATGAAGGCCTTCCCCACAATACACACTCAAAGGTGGTTCGAAGGAAGGCAGGCAAACTGTGTAGAAATATGGTTGCACGTGGGCTGGCGATAGCTCGAACAGCAGGTACAGTTTGCTGTAGATGGTGCAGTGACCAGAGAAAGCTTCGGGGAAACAGAAGGCATTTGAGAGGGGTCTTAAAATAAGGAAAAGAATTAGAAATTAGGATAGGAACAGAAATATCTTAGTTATTTGAATATGGGGTTTAGAAGAAAAGCAGAAAATGGTAAGTTTAGGGGGGAAAAAATGTGAAGCCAGACTGGGAAGATGTTAAATCCCAGTCAAAAGGATCTGGATTGCTTTTGTAACTAAAGAGGAAGGAAAGTGCTATGGGGGCAAGAGAGACCAGATGATAAGGCAGGTTGGACAGAATAAAAAGTTAAAGAATTAAGCCAGCCTCTATTTCCAGCTTCCTTGCTCCTAACATTTTTTTCCCCCAATTTTTGCTTTCAGGTTGTAAGTGGATGACCATGTTACCTGAGCAATAACCTAAAGAAATGACTTGATATAAGCATACTGTCTGGTAAGACAGTTTTTCAATACTATAACAGCAAATCAATCAGTCATCTTTCAGGATATTTATAACTGTGATTGTGCTGTAAACTTCAAGGAGAAGGAAGCAGGAAACTTTTCTGTTATGCCTTTCCAAGTGTTTACTATCCCACATCCCTGGCCAAAGTGTGCTAGAAGGTAAGAAGCGTAAACCTCTCCTTCCTCGCCTCTTTTTCAAGGTTCCTCTTTTTCAGCCCCTATCCCTGTTAGACCCTCCCAGGTTTCCTGCTCTATCAGATTGCTGTCTTGAACTTCCAGGTTCAATCTATTGATACTTTCAAAAAGTAGTGTCACCTTAATAGGAGGGACCACGATCACAGTGTCTGCCCGCTTCACCAGGGGCCTGGACGAGGACATAGTCGTCTTCTGGGATGTCTAGGACATGGAGCTCTAGAACTCCTCTTGTTGGAGGAGGAAAAATCATTTATCTAGGAATTTTGTCATAGTTCTTGCTCTTGCCGATTTGACTACCCATTCTTTGGGCCCGAGGAGTCAAACAATCAGGCCACGAGCGGAGTTTCTTCTGTAACCTTTCAGGATCAGACCAGCTCACAGAGCAGTCTGAGTGGAACCATTTAATGAAAGGTACCCGAAGACCAAAAACACGAACACTTCCTGAAATCCACTAATTAGGGATTCGTTTGAGTTAAAAACAAACATGATCTTAGAAGGCTGAAGTCAGAGGGAACCTTGCTATCAGGCTCTGTACTAGCAAAAGAATCTTGATTAACCTAATCCATACAAAGGGAACGGGGTCTGATGCAGGAGGATGTGGGGATGAGGGTTGGGGGTCCAGGAGGGAGGCTAGAGGAAGGACAAAGGAGAGAAAATCTGTGAGGTCATTTTGGAACATGTTGTATTTCCAAGGAGAAATCCAGGGAGGGCTGGAGAGAACTAAACAGCAGAATGAGGGCCCTGGGATACTGAGAGGTAGCCAAGCTAAGAAGCAGAAAAAGTAGAAAGAGCCATAGCTCAGAGTTTGGCAAATGAGTTCCAAATGCTGACTTGACTTTGAGCTACTGCCAAGGTCCTCGTTTACTCCCAAAGGTTCAGCCCAGCTCTCACTTTCTGTGGGAGCATCCAAAGTGAGGTGGGACGTGTTGAAACCTGGGAGGGAAGTGTGGCTAAATGAGGCCAGGAGGGAGAGATGTAGAGCTGAGGCACAGGAAGAAAAGGTTTCAAAAATGGAGCCAAAAGACTTGGAAGCCATAATGGGATCGAGCTCCTTCAAATTACAGGTGTTTGGGGACTTTTATGTTTCCTAGCCTAAATTTTATTCAAATTGTTTATGCTGGAAACTCTGAGTGTGCTTGGGTCAAAGAAATATGTGATCGGCAGCCACTATTCAGAATTCATTGAGCTCCAATAAACTACTTCACTTGAGCTCAGAAAGTGAAAACTGCAATAAGGCAAAAATTTGTAGAAAACAAACAAAGCAAAGTTAGTTTCTCCATTAACATTTCCAAAACAGATAATAACACTAATTATTTTCTGAAGTCCCTCAAGCCAAAGGTAACACGTGTTTGGAACCAAAACACTCAACAGTAATGGTGTTGCCTCCATACCAACTCTATTTGCAACCACCACTACCCATTCCTCTCTCAAGAGATGCCCAGTCTTGGTGAGGCTTGCCCGTCAAGGGATATTAACCTCCTCCCACAGAGCCAGCAATGAGCCATCCAAGGAATACAAGGCCCATCAGCTCATCTCTAGTCTCCTCCCCTCGATCCAAATGCTTCTTAATCTACTATGGGCATAACTCTCTCAATGTGTTCCTCTACCTTTCTGCCTTTTTATCCTATCTAATAAAGAGGTGCTATGCAAATTGACCATCACTCCAATACACACAAGATGGCTGCCCCCATGTGGACACAACATGGCCACCACAAGATGATCTGCAGGGGAGGGCAGTTAGGGATGACCAGGCCTAGAGGGGAGGGCAGTTGTGGGTGATCAGGCCAGCAGGGAGGGCAGTTGGGAGGGGATCAGGCCTGCCAGGGAGAGCAGTTGGGGGGAATCAGGTCTACAGAAGAGGGCAATTGGGAGGGACCAGGTCTGCAGAGGAGGGAAGTTGGGGGGAGCCAGGCCTATTGGAGAGGACAGTTGGGGGGGACCAGGCCTGCAGGGGAAGGCAGCTGGGGGGGACCCAAGCCCACAGGGGAGGGCAGTTGGGGGTGATCCGGCCAGCAGGGGAGGGCAGTTAGGGGTGACCGGGCTGGCAGGAAAGAGCAGTTGGGAGGGACAAGACCTCCAGGGGAGGGTAGTTAGGGGTGACCAGGCCTGCAGGGGAGGACAGTTAGAGGTGACCAGACCAGCAGGGGAGGGAAATTAGGGACAATTGGGCCAGCAGGGGAGCAGCTAGGCATCGATCAGACTGGCAGGAGAGTGGTTAGGGGATGATCTGGCTGGCAGGCAGAAGCAGTTAGGGGCAATGAGGCAGGCAGGCAAGTGGTTGTGAGCCAGCAATCCTGGATTGTGAGAGGGATGTCCAGTAGGATCGGTCCTAAACGGGCAGTCGGATATCCCTCGAGGGGCCCCAGAATGGAGAGGGTGCAGACTGGGCTGAGGGACACACACTTCTGTGCACAAATTTCATGCACCGGGCCTCTAGAAAGAGTGTGTGTATGTGTGTATTTCTAATTGCCTCCTAGAGTGTATGACCAATCAATCCCATCTTAGCCCTTTCTAGCTCACCCACTTCCCTTCCACAGATGTGAAGTGGCAGAGGTTCTCTGGAGGTTGGCCATTTACCTATCAGACATCTGACCCAGACCAATTGGGTTCAGTCTTCCTAATTTCACATTATTCCAAAGAGATTGAGAAAAGTTATTTCAGCTTTCTTGCTTTTCACTCAGATGAAATCCTGCACACTCCCATGGTAATCAGTCCCCATGTCTCCCTCATAACACCCAGCCTCTCCACACCGTTTAAATTATGACCAAAGTTGACAAAGGTTCCCTACTCCTTTTCCCCACATACTGTTTTTTTTATTCCTCTCCCCTGCCTTGTATGCTACTCTAATACTGCTAATTATTTTTTTTTTAATTTTTTTAATGGCCCCAGAATTTGAAAATTACAGTGGCACTTCCTATGTATTAAAATCCTGGCTTCTTCTGCATCAGTTATGCTCAGCATCTCTCCCTTCTTTATTAACCCCCTCTTCTGCTTTACATACTGCAGTCTCCCTCTTAGAGGTGGCCAAGTCCCAGCATCATTCTTGTGCAACCAATTATAAACCCTGTCCTAGATGTCATCACTCTTTTCAACAGATGTTGTTACCAGGTAAGATAAGCTCCATCCTCACATTTCTCAATCCAAAAGCACTATGGTAGACTAACAGTACCATCTAGTTACACAAGCACCTCACCTCATCAAATGTCGTTTTCTTCTTATCTGAGCCTCTTGACATCCCAGAGAGGGACCATTAATTCTTCCCATTGTACGGACGAGGAAACCAAGATTCAGCAAGGATTAGGTGATTTTATTCACAGCCAAGAAGATATTTAAATGCTAGAGACATTTAAAACTTTCCCTCCATGCACATTTCTGAGAGTGCATATAATTGCCAAGCGAGCCCTCCTCTTCTGTGTAAGTCTTATAGGGGATGCTGCAGGCCAGCCCAAAGGAAGATCGATGCGTTGGACCACATCACTATTCGTACTCTAGTTCCCTCTCCTAGCACCAAGTCTCGACACCCGAACTCACCCCTCCCAACTTCCCACAGATCTTTACTTCTTCCATGTTAACTGAGTTTTTTTCTTCTGCTCAGAATATAGGTTTGCCCCTTCTCCACTCATAACCACTCTGCCAGGAGAAAGGAAGCAGTCTTCCTCTCTCACCCAAGGACTTAATACTCTCTGGTTCAGTAACCACACACTCTACTAGTGTACATTGTTGATGGTTTGGGGTCCATGTTCCCTGTCCTTCCTTTTCCCTGCCCTGTTCCAAGCTCTGCATTTTCGAGTGTACACTCCTGGCCCAGAGGCTCGATTTAGCCAGCTGTGGGTACTCAGCACAATGCCTTGCATTCAAAGGCACATAAACATTGACAATTATGATCTTTAAAAAAATTACTCCTGTCCTTGGTCTGAAATAATAATACAAACTAGCTGCCAAAACTGTTCAGAGCATTATTTACTTCAATTAAGAGATTCTGAATAGGAATTAGCTTAAAAGAGCTGTAAAGTGAAAGACAAGGGCACATTTGTTTACATGCAATCCCAAAGGTATAAAAACGAAATACTGAGTAATTTGTTATTAGCGTACCATCAACGACAGTCCAGCTCCACTGCATAGCAAGGTCACCCCGGGTAAGAGGATCCCAGTTACCGGCATTCCCATTACAAGGAGGGGCTGTCAGCTAGTCAGTCCAGTGGCACATGTGCTCTAGAAAAGCAACAGCTGGCTGCATGCTACGTACCGGTTTATCCTTGATGGTGGGGCTGGACACGCACAGGTACAGTTTCCCGTCTTCCTCCAGGCAGGCATCTATCAGAGCTTGCACTGAGCTCTCCTCCTGGAACAGCAGGAAGGCATAGCCTTGGGGAGAACAAAAACAAAGGGTGTAGGGAGGAATCAGTAAACTGAACTCAGAACACCACTTACAACGTTATCTATTGCTTTACTTTGGCCAACTCTTACTAAAATCTACGAGCTTGAAGTGGGACACGGGGAAGTCACCGTGACTGACACCCTCGCTTGCCAGGCATTGTATTAGGTGCTCGACACACACAACCTTGCCTTAGTGTTGGTACGTGCAGCAGCATGTCTGCACCTTGAAAATATCACACTAAGGGGAAAAAGCCAGGCACACAATACCATGTGTTGTATGACTCCATGTGCATGGAATGTCCATAAGAGGCAAATCTACAGAGACAAAAAATAGATTCGTGGTTGCCGAGGGCTGGGGGGCTGGAGGGCTGGAGGGAATGGGTACAGGGTTTCTTTTTGGGATGGTGAAAGTTTTAAAAAATGAATTGTAGTGATGGCATCTGTGAACATACTGAAAACCACTGAACTACACATTTTACATGGAGGCACTATAGGATATGTGCATTAGATTTCAACAAAACTTGTCCAAAAACAAGAACCACACAATAGGCTAGTGTGTTACTTCTAATGATTCTGTTTCTCTAAGGAAACTCTCCTGTCTCATGACAGCACACAATCTATAAACAGGACACTAACAGCAGGGTTTCCATGGACACAGCCAGCTTAGTTCCGTTCAGTAAGATGCTGAGCAGCTTGACAAGTGAGATACAATCTATAAATTATGATAAAACTGAGATAAATGAGAGTAGGTCTCTGCTCTCAAGAGACTTCTGTAGTAGAAGAAACAGACTGTTAGACAATGAACTAGCTACAAAACTGAGGGAGAAAAGTGGAGACAGAAGGTGCTATGGGAGCTCAGAGGAGTAAGGATTCTTCTGACTTGGGAGAATCAGCAGAGACTTCAAAGAGGACAACAGATGTTCAAGGGGTCAACTCTGACACTTGCGGCCACACTGGCACTCACGGATGACAGCTGAGCAAGGGCCCATCATGAGCTAGTCTAAGCCTGAGCATTCAACTATTCCATCTCTCTACAACCCCTCCAGCTTGGCTAAGTCTCTCAGCTGTTGCCTCCACTCCCGGTTCTTCTACTGACCTCAAAAGGAGACCATCACCAACACGATTCTCCTCTGGTGCATTGCGTGCCAGGAAGATGGGAGTAGGGGAAGGGATAAGAACCCTCATACTCAGAAGATTCTCATACATCAAAGACATTACTCAACTGGCCTAGAAGCAAAGCTCTCTGGAGCCCTGGGCAGCACGGAACAACGCTGTGGATAATGAATGACGGGTGCTCTTTTTTCAAATCCCTTTTCCAAACTCCTCTTCTACTGCACAGAGCATCCACATAAACATAACGGGGAAAAGGCCAAGTACTGCTCGCACACCAAGAGTGACCACTGCAACCGGCAGAAGCCAACAAACACGGGGAGACACCATGCCTACAGGAGCGGCTAGGTGGATGCCGGAGGGCGGCCGCCTAGGTGGTAGGACTCAGAGCTGCTTTCTGGGCTGTGCTCCCAGGCTAGCCGGGTCACAGGATTCAGCAGGTGGCCAGGCAAGAAAAATAACACCTAACTGCAAAACTAGAAACGATAATACATCATTTCTTCACAGCGTTTCTCTTCCCGAAATAGTATCCAACGAGCACCAAGCCCCAGGGAATCTATTAAAAATTCAGTACTTTCGCTTAACATGCAAACACTAATTCCACTTGCCAAAGAGAATATTAGACATGAGTGAGTTAGAAAATGCAATAATCACAAAGAGGAGGCGCTGGCCTGTGCTCTCAAACCTCCTGCCTCACCAGGTTAAAGTGACCTTCTACCGAGGTCCTGAGGGGCACGCTGGACATCTGGTTCTTGGAAGAACCCTGTCTGTGTACACTAGGCACAGGCACATCAAAAGGCCTGGGGCCCTGGTCAGTATTTCTCAGCGGCTAGAGTATCGGCCTGCACACTGAAGGGTTGCGGGTTCGATTTTCGATCAAGGGCATGTACATCGGTTGCTGGTTCACTCCCCAACCTCGGTCACGGTGTGTGCGGAAGGCAACCAATCCATGTGTCTCTCATATTGATGTTCTCTCTCTCCCTCTTCCTTTCTCCCTCCCCCCGCCTCCTCTCTCCACCCCTCCCTCTCTTCTACTCTCTTTGAAAAGCAATAGAGGAAAAAATATCCTCAGACGAGGATTTTAAAAAATGGCCTGGCCAAAACAAACTGGTTTGGCTCAGAGGATAGAGCATCAGCCTGCAGACTGAAGGGTCCCAGGTTTGATTCTAGTCAAGGGCACATACCTTGGTTGCGGGCTCATCCCCAATAGGAGATGTGCAGGAGGCAGCTGATGGATGTTTCTCTCTCATCGATGTTTCTAACTCTCTATCCCTCTCTCTTCTTCTCTGTAAAAAAAACAATAAAATATATATTTTAAAAAAATAAAAATAAATTAAAAATGGCCTGGAATGGGGCACACTCAGTGAGCTTGGGGATGGGGTGCGATCTGGAAGGCCACCAGGCTGACTGACCTCTCCAGCACGTCCCTGTCCACCCTCTACCACCTCCCACATCAATTCCTGCATTGGTTCTGACTTTAACCGGGCATCAGATGAAAAGGCCTTCCAACCAAAACAAAACACACCAGAAACATCCCAAGCCACTCATGAAAACAGCTTTCTGATAGTGTCACCAACGTAAACACCTTCTGGTAGATACCTCTAGGTCAAGCAAACCAGCGGGACAATAGAAACCAGAGGATTGAAACAAAAACAAAAACGGGAAGGAAGACTCCTTCAAACACATTTCCCTCTCGATCTTCAGAAATGTAAGGTCAAAGTAAACAAAATAGAAAAAGATCCCTTCAAGAATAACAAGGTCAACTGGAGACAGAAATTAAAGTCAATGATTTACTAAGAGGCAAATTCCACAGGCTACTGTGAAAAGAGTTCTGGACTAGGAGTCTGAAGGCCTGGATTTGGGTCTCAGTCCAGCATTTACTGTGTGTGGTAGTAACAGCTGATGGCTACCATCTAGTGAGCATCAACTGTGCACCTTATGCGTACTAACTCATTTCAGCTTCACACACACCCGGGAGGTAGGCACTCTTTTAAATGCTGTTTTACAGGGAAAGCACTTGCAGTCGTTAAGATACCTATTCAAGGTCACCTAGTAACTGGCGAAACTATAAACTTGAACATTGATTTAAAATCTGTAAGTCTTGGCTTTTTTCTCTATAAAATGAAGAAAATGTATGTCCTGATTATCTTATAGAAATGTAGGTTCTGAGATAATATATGTAAGGATGCTTCGTAAACTAGGTTATCATGCAAGTGTCAATTTTCCTTTTGCTGCATTTTCAGTTATTTATGAACTATGTAAAATTAAGTTCAATTTTGCATATGTCTCATTACAAAATGAGAGTTCAAGTTAATGACATATGCTTACTACTTTGCATTTGCAAGTATTTGGTGAGTAAAGGGCAGTCATCTAGATACTAAAGAAAAAGTTTTTTTGAATGACAGGCTGAATATTACTGTAAACAAAGCGACTGAACATGTGCTTTCATATATCATTAGCCATTCCCAGCAGGAGAGAGAATGATCAGATGTAGTATTATTTGCTGATGTGAATACATTTTTTAAATAAAAGCCTATTAGACCTATAAATCAAGTTCCTCAAACTGTCACTATGATGGAAGGTTCTCCTATTAGTTTGAAAGGTATAAAAAAAATCTTGCCTAAAAATTCATAAACTCCCTCCCCTCTGAGCCAGAGAGAGATAACAGGATTATAAAACTCCTCACGTTTCAGGAGTGGTGACCTTCTTTCCCAAATGCCCCCTGAGAATGCAGGGGCTCTGGAGACATGGTGAGCCACCAGAGGCCCTCAGCTCAGAGCCAGTCTGAGGGGGGCAATATCGGCACTGTCACCATCACGACCCTGGGTCGCAGGCAGAACAGATGGCAGAAGACTGCTTGCTTTCCCACTGGTGTGCCAAACGGGTTGGGGAGGAAGGCAGAACAGTGAGGGATTTTTGGACAAGCCTGGACCGACCAACGCACTGCCCTGGGGTAAAGGGGAACAGGAAGGTATGGGGGGGGTACTAAATGAGAAAAATTCCATTTTACTTGGCCATGTTTTCGAAGGAAAAATTTAATTAAAAGATCTTTTTCTCTTAATACCTGAGAACACATTAAGTAAAACAACCTTCAAAATGCTCTTGGCTACCTTTCAAAAACAAAGCGTCGCGAGTGCTTAAACACATAATTTCGAGTGTTATAATATTTATGTGGATTCCTAGTACAAATAACAGTTGCCATGAACTTCACCACCACGAACACCAGTTACTAAGTGCTTACAATGTGCCAGGCACTTTGCTAATAAATACTGCACATTTGTTAGCTCTTCTCCTTCTCACAGCAATTCTATAAGATAAATACAATTGACATTGTTGCCATTTTACTACTACAGATGGGGAAACCAAAAATCCAAGTGGTTAAGGGACACAGATTAAACTCTAAAAATTAAACTTAGGTTTAACATCTGGATCAGCTTCCAAAACTCTTTCATTCTTTAACCATTAACTTACACTGTCTCACCTAAAAACGCTAAGGTAAATTGTCACTATCACTAAAGAATAAGGACTTGCCAATTTATTACTTACTGTCACTTTGTAACAGTGACCATTTAACTATCACAATAGTGACAGCAAATAATAATGAACAATTATTTTAGTAGCAAGAAGTGGTCACCTGTGCTTCTGTCCTAAAATTTAAGGCCTATGTACATATAGTTGCTCTAAAGCCCATAAAAACGCTATTAAGAAGAGTTGAAATGATGAATTTAAAAATAAACAGAAGTTTAGATTTAGTTTTATTTAGGTCAATCAAATTTTCTTATTTAGTAAAGATGCTTATTGGTTTGAATATTTAAAAGGAAGGCTCTTAGAGGATTTAGAGAGCAGATATCATTGAATTAAATCGGATTTTAATAAAATGAATATCACCGTAACAATAATATTCAACTTCAGCAAGAATTGGCGATGTATCCTAAAACCCTGGGTGAATCTGGGCAGGGGATACAGGATGCTCATATAATCCTAAGGCTTCACTTCATAGATAAATGTGGCAAAGGGAGAAAAAGGTACTTTCACCATGGAGGAATCTGACAGATAACACCTCAAACCAAATGATCAAACTCAACATCGACAACCACAGGGCAACTGACCACCACTGCACTGCGTCCGTCCCGTACTGTGTCTCTCAGTGTAGAACATCACCTGAGTAGTCTCCTTGCTAACAGCGTTTCACCTGAATCTCATCAGGAGGGAACAATCAGAAACTTCCAAATTAAGTGATATTCTATAAAACATCTTGCATGGACTCTTCAAATGACACAAAAGACAAAAAGCCTGGAAAACTGTCTAAAGAAGAGTAAGGCTAGACTTGGACTGGATCTGTTTTTTTTGTTTTGTTTTGTTTTGTTTTTTTAAACAGCTCTAAAAACATTACTGGAACAATCTGGATATTTCTTGCAGACGTGCTACTGCATTTAGGAGGGGTCTTGATTATTTACAACTTACTCTCAGAAGATGCATCAAAAAAATGCATCTATAGCTCAACTGGAGCATCGACGTATGAACCAGGAGGTCACAGTTCGGTTCCGGTGAGGGCACATGCCCAGGTTGAGGGCTTGATTCCCATTAGGGGGTGTGCAGGAGGCAGCCAATCAATTATTCTCTCTAATCATTGATATTTCTATCTCTTTCTCCCTCTCTCCTCCTCTCTGAAGTCAACAAAGGTATTTTTAAAAATATATACATCTTCCTAATAAAAGGGTAACATGCTGACTGATTGTACTTTCACAACCGCCAGCCAATCAGGAGTGAATATGCAATTTAATCCAACAAAGATGGCTGGTTAATTTGCATATGCAGGCTCTGGGCAGCAGGAGGCGGGGCGGGACACTTGCATCGGCACTGTGGTGACAATGTAGTCATTTTGCACCACCCTAGCCGCTCTGGCCCTCTGGGCAGTGTGGGAAGGCGGAAAGGCGGCTCCAGCCAGAGTGAAGGCAGTGCCGACAGCCAGAGAAAGGAAGGCCCATTCTTACACGAATCTTCATGCATCAGGTTTCTAGTGTGCAAATAAGAGAGAAAGCAAATGTAGCAAAATGCTAACAACTGGTGAAGCTAGAGGATGCCTATATAGGTCTTCATTATACTATTCCTATAATTTTTTTCATAGGTTTGAAATTTTTAAAATAAAGAATTGGGGGAAAAGGAAAAATCACAAGGTCTTAATAAAGAAGAGGGTCATACACTCTCCTATTCCCCAAAGAGGTGTGTGATCTTTTGCAATAGTTCTTAAAGTCAACTAACTTGCTCTTGGTGATTTATATGTTTCAATATCAAGTGCAATAGGAAAACTATTGCAGCTCATAGGGTTGTGCCCTGACCTGCTGCTGCCTTCAGAAAGTGGTGACTGATCAAGCAATGGCCGGCTTGATTAAGGGAGATCAGCCCCAGGAGGAGGAGATCCACAGTCTGAACAGAGAGAGAACCCTCTCCTCACACAGAATCCAGGCTCCCTGCTTGCCTGTGACCTTCTTAAAGAGACATGAAGGGCATCTCCCCAGCCAGAGCTGCCTGAGTTCAGACTCCTTTTTTTTTTTTTGGCACAGGAAGTCTGTTCCAAACATTCTCTCTGACCTTGGCTTTTAGGTCAGAGGATTTACCTGGTTTGCCTCAGGAGGCTTTGTCTTTGGATTCAATTCAATGGCCCCAAAAATATTTAGGAGGCAGAAAGCATGATGCTAAGCACTGAAGCTACAAAGATGAAGAAGCTAAGGAAGAGCCCTGCCCTAGAAAAACTCAGCCTGTAAATAAATAACTAAAAAAACAACATGAAAAGTGCTATGCTGGGGATATGTCCTACAGGACGCTGGGGAGAGACAAATGGAGCAGAGGCATCCAAACATCACGGGCAGTCAGAAGGCAAAGGCCATCTCTGAGCTGGAGGAGAACTACTTTTCCAGGAAGGAAGGACATTCCAAGGTCAGGAAAGAGCACAGGCCACGGCACTGAAAGGTCGAAGGATGGGTACATTTGGAAAACAGTGAGTAGAGTTCATTCGTTAGAATACAGGATCGGGGGCAGCAGGTGGGAAGAGAGAAAGCAGCGCACCACCCCCCTGCCTGCTGCCTGGAGAATACGGGCGGTCTCTGAACTGGATTCCTCCTTCATTTTCCTCTTGGAAGAGAACATCTATCTCTAGGACATTCTGGACACTCACCATGTGTCCTGGGCACGGCAGGGGGATACTGACAGCCAGTTCTTGTTCTCAAGGAATGTAAAAGCTAGTGCAAGAAGGTCAGAAAGAATAAGCACAGAAAGAGCTCTAATCTAGGAACAATGTACGAAGGACCCAAAGCAGCATTAAAAAAACACACCACACCACCAAAATACACATTTCACTGTTTTTCCAAACGGACTGAACTTCACAGAAAGAAGACAGACTTTTCCAGGAAAGACATGGCTAGGAAACCAGGAAAGACTTTCCGTAGGTCGTGGCACAGAAGCCAGACCTTAATGGGTATGACACAGGTGAAAAAAGGATGAAGCACATCCCGAGGGAAGGAATGAGTCCAAGCTGGGAACGTAGGGTTGGTTCTGTAGGTACCGCCTGTGTCCATGGGTCCCTAAACATCCCCTTGCATGCAGAACCAATGGTATTTCTTTGACTGTACTTACTCCAGAGGGCTGAGGCCCAACTACTTTGGTTCTTGCCTGCTTTGTGTTACACGAATAACTGTTGCTTTGTGGGCTACTTGCTTAGCAGGCAGGGGTGGGGGAAGGTAGGAATGAAGTAGAAAATAAATCCGATGGCTAAACTCACCTCAGAGTTGAAATTGGAAATGTACTTCCTGTGTTCTTAGTAAAGTCTTGCAGTCCAGGGCAGTGACCTGGGGCAGTGGGGCTGAAAGTCTGCTCTTTTTATGTAACCACACCGTCCCCATAAAAAGAGGTCTTTGTGAAATCTGCCAATCTGTCAGTTCTAGTCATAGTCAGTTCTAACAAGCACCTGACCAAGAAAACTGAGACCAGACTGCAGGTGTGGGAGGGGACTGGTCAAACCAGTTGAGCAGCTTTATTTTGACGAAGCATTACATTTTCATCAGGGTGAGGGACGCTAATATTATTCCGCATCTATCAAACCTAAGTACTGTGTTGGTGCATAGGTGTCTATGTCTCACATAATCCTTTTAATATCTCAATATTAACCCTGTGTAGCATTAACGCAGATGAGTCACCTGAGGTTCAGAGATTAACTCATTGGCTCAATGTCATATAGGTAGTAGATGCTGGTGCCCACATCTGAGTCCACAAAAACCTAGTTCTTGCCCACTGCTTGTTCTCTCCCTCACTTAGCATGAGACAACTGGCAAATTCTGCATTTTAACCCAGCGAATGCTTTCCTACAGATGACAGTTTAGTCTGGCCTTATATGTTGCCTGAACTTTAACAATCTTAATTTCTCCTCTCCCTTGCACTGTACTACTCCTCTGAGTTCTTAATGCTGTCAGTGGGTTTTCTCTGTGCCACTATTTCCCCTTCTCAAGGCTATGGTTATTTTTTTATTTACTGACCTCAGAGAAAGAGGGCAAGAGAGAGTGAGAGAAACATCGACTTGTTGTTCCACCCTTCTATGCATTCATTAGCCAACTCTTGCATATGCTCTGACCAGGGATCGCAATGTTGGGGTATCAGAATGACACCCTAACCAACTGAGCTGCTCAGTCAGGGCTATCCATTATATTGTGAAGGACAACCCAAATCTTTGTTCTTAGCTTTCAAAAATTTTCACCAGCCAAAATTGGTTTGGCTCAGGGGATAGAGCGTTGGCCTGCAGACCAAAGGGTCCCAGGTTCAATTCCGGTCAAGGGCATGTACCTTGGTTGCAGGCACATCCCCAGTGGGGGGGCATGCAGGAGGCAGCTGATCGATGTCTCTCTCTCATCGATGTTTCTAACTCTCTATCTTTCTCCCTTCCTCTCTGTAAAAAAAAATCAATAAAATATATTTAAAAAAAATTTTTTTTTTCACCAGATCCTCTCAGTCAGCTTCCCATATCAAAATTTCAACTGACATATTCTCTCTTGCTCTCACTGGCTCATAGCTTAGCCCTTCTCCAATGACTGCCAGCAAGTCCTGTCCCAAGCTACTCATTCTTCTAACACAACCTCTCTGCCTCAGCCTGCCGAATTTGTACCTTCCACTTCACTTCCTAAAACCTGCTCTCTTCCCAAGAAAGTTCTCGTCAGGAGTGAGTCTGGCTTCCTTGCCTTTCCAGCTCCTCTGCCGGGCATAATACAGCAGGCACTGCTGTGACAGACTGTCAGATGTGCCTGCTCAGACTCTGTCCCACGGACATTCCTATTGCCTACTCCTTTCTGTACTGTCCCTGAAACTGTAGATGCTTTTAAATCAAACTCTTTTTTTAAAAAAATATATTCTTATTGATTTCAGAGAGGAAGGGAAAGGGAGACAGAGATAAAAACATCAATGATGAGAGAATCACTGATCGGCTCTCTCCTACATGACCCCTACTGGGGATTGAGCCCACAACCTGGACATGTGCCCTGACCAGAATCGAACCGCAACTTCCTGGTTCATAGGTGGATTCTTAACCACTGAGCCATGATGGTTGGGCCAAACTCTTTTTTTTTTTATATAATATATTTTCACTGATTTCAGAGAAGAAGAGAGAGGGAGAGAGAAAAACAGCAATGATGAGAGCGACTCACCGATAGGCTGCTTCCTGCACGCCTCCTATTGAGGATCGAGCCCACAACCCAGGCATGCGCCCCCAACTAGAATCGAACCTGTGACTATTCAGTCCACAGGCCAATGCTCCATCCACTGAGCCAAACTGGCTAGGGTAAGACTAACTCTTATAGTTCATCTTCAGATAAGTGTTTAATGAAACAATTTAAACTGGGGGCATGTTCTGTTTTTAAATGCACAAGAGGATGCCACTCCATCTGTCAAAATAGGACAGCTTCCGTGTTTCTATGAGAAAATCCTCCCTGAGAATAAAACTTCCATAGGTCAAATATTAAAATATAGGCTTCACCAAGGAGTGTGAATACTGCAAGCCAGACTTGCCTTAAAAAAAAAAAAAGGGGTGAAGGCCGATACCGGTTTGGACAGAGCGTCGGTCTTCGGACTGAAAGGTCCTAGGTTCGATTCCGGTCAAGGGCATGTACCTTGGTTGCGGGCACATCTCCAATGGGGGGAATGCAAGAGGCAGCTGATGGATGTCTCTCTCTCATCAATGTTTCCAACCCTCTATCTCTTTCCCTTCCTCTCTGTACAAAATCAATAAAATATATTTTTAAAAAAAGAAAAAAGATGGAGGACAAAGTATTACTCAAAAGCTTAGACCCTGCAAAAGGTTAAGGACAGGCTCAAAGACCTTGGCTTCCCAATTTGATTGGTTTATGTAACTTAAAAGGTGGAAAAGCTTGGAATCTGGGCCTAAAACAACACTGACTTATTTCCATTCAAGTTATGCTATGAGGGCGGGGGGATGTGAAGTCTGAAAACTTTCCTTTCCAAAGCCAGCTTGAGACAAACTGAAGGAAAAAGAAACAGATGCCGTGAATCCAGCACTGCAGCCTCACAGCGACCTATTTCTGTCCATTTAAAGTGGAGCCCTCTTTCCTAGTGTGGCCTGATTTATGCCAGGGTCACAAACCACATTGGCATTTAGTATAAACTTTCACATGCATGACCTTGATCACAAGGACCAGCAGTCCAGCCAGTCTGGCCAGTGCAGAGGAAAAGACAGGATCGCCAGTACAAACAGCCCCTCAGAAGCACACTCACTGAGGTGGGTGGGGACCATCAGAGCGTGAGGCATGCGCCCTCTCACATGATACGCACGCCTGTTCCTGTTCCTGTTCCTGCTCACCGGGACCCTGTGCCCATGGATTGCCAGAGCAGAAGCTGGTTGCCTGAGTGGGCTGCATTTGACAGCTTCCGCCATGCCCCTGCCGGCATCGCCGACGCCTCGACAGTTTCAGAGCCACATGGCCAGTCTCCTGTCCAACATCTGCAGCTGGCTGCTGGCCTTGCCTCTGCCCCAGATGTCTCTGCCAACAGTGCTATTGCAGCTGTGCTAGCTGCCCAGGAGATGCCAGCTCTCTCCTTGGCTCCAGCTCCCACTCCCCCCACGAGGTGAGGCTAATGGCAGGAGCAGCTGCTTGGTACAGAACCAGGCGCAGAAGGCTCAGAGAGGGCAGACATTTTCTTTTGTAGTTTGGTGACAGCAACTTTGGATAGGGGCTATTCTCCCAGGAGGCCATGAAGGAGGTTAGGCAAAACCCTATCTATCATCATAAAACCTTGTCATGCCCAACTTATTTTCCTAGCTGCCACACTCATTGCCTCATGCTCCAGGAAGCAGAACTAAGCGGTTTTGTTTTTTAAATCAGCAGTCAAAGATTCTAAGGCTGCTGTAATTAGGGTGGCCTATGTCATAGCGAGGTGTTAAAAGATGAACTGGGTCAATCAAATTCCCTCTCTCTGGAATTCAACTAGAAATATAAAAACAATTTCCCACAAACAGAGAGGAGCACACCTGCAGAGAAAAGCTGAGTCATGATAACGATGGGACATGACAATGAAGAAGAATTTTCCCTGCTCAAACCCCTGCAGCCTGCCAACCCAAGCACAGTCTCCTCCATGACACCCATCGCAGCTCCTATTTTGGGGCTTCCTTGTTACTCATAATCACATACCCAATTTGAGAGAACACAAAAGTGAGTATCTCTTACGTTCACAGTCAAAAACTCAACTACAGCCCTGGCTTCCTTCATAATTCAGTTGGTTGGCTCAGTTGGTTGGAACATCATCAGACACCAAAATGGTTGTGGATTTGATCCCCAGTCTGGACGTGTACTAATGGCAACTGATCGATGTTTCTCTGTCTCCTCCCTCCCTCCCTCCCTTCTTCTGTCCCTCCCTTCCTCCCTCCCTCCCTCCCTTCCTCCCCTTTCTCCTTCCCTTCTTTCCTTCCTTTATTTCTTCCCTCCCTCCATCCCTCCCTTCCTTCTTTTTCTTCCCTCCTTCCTTCCTTTCTTCCCTTTCTCCTTCTCTCCCTCTCCCCCCCTCTCTTTTCCTTCCTTCCTTTCTTCCTCTCCTTTCTAGTTCTTCTCTTTTTCTCTCTCCCTTCCTCACTCCCTCCAAAATCAACAAACATATCCTCAGGTGAGGATTAAAATACAATAATAAAAAATAAAGTAGGAAAAACAAAACAAAACGCAACTACAAAGTAGTGTACTCATGTCCAGAAATGGTGTACTCAAGAGGAAGAATTCTACGGTCCGGCTACAACTAAAAGGCAGCTCAGAACTACAAGTTCATCCTAAACCAGCTCTTAGAAATACCCCAGCTATGTGAGTATGAATAACAGAATAGAAGAATTTAGAAAAACACCAAGGATCACTTTCATTTTTAAATAGCTAGGTCATATAGCTTAAGTTGCTAATTTTTATATAAAATAAAGCCTTATAAAAATAGCATAATTTGGCCGAAACTGGTTTGGCTCAGTGGATAGAGCGTCAGCCTGAGGTCTGAAGGGTTCCAGGTTTGATTCTGGTCAAGGGCATGTATCTTGGTTGCGGGCACATCCCCAGTGTGGGGCTGATCAATGTTTCTCTCTGTCATCGATGTTTCTAACTCTCTATCCTTTTCCCTTCCTCTCCGTAAAAAATCAATAAAGCAAATTAAAAAAAATAATAGCACAATTTGGAGAAACCAAGTTGGTGGCATAAGGATTACAACTAAAAGACAAAACGTCTATCATGGGAAAGCTGGCTAAGTAGAAGTTCTACAACTAGAAGGAAAGAGAAAAAAGCATTGAGACTGGGTAGGATGTGCACAAGCATGGAAAAGCAGAGGTACAGAGGCACTCAAATGGCGCTGGCACCTGGCAACTTGGTTAACTGTTTATTTTCAACCCTAAGGGAGATACAAGTTCCCAACTGCTCTGAACTTGTTTCCAGCGAAACTCCAGGGACCCAGACTCCTACGGGAAGAAGCTGCATTGTCTGCCATAGGGTCAGAAAGTGAGGGTGGCTTTCTTGCAGAGGTGTGTGAAGGAATCATTGTTTACTGCGCTGGGGCACAGGACGTGGGTAAGTGGAAACACGGGGTCGTGGAAATGTGGAGACACAGAGGCGGCTGACTGGTAGCCATCACTGTCTTCCATGCCCTAGTGATCCCCTGAGACACAGCCCCACCCAATTTACAAACCCATCCAAACTGTGCAGTGGCTTTTGCATATAAATGGCCTGCCATATCGCAGTTTAACCTAACAAACTGCAGCTCTGGTCAGACAGCTCCCAAACTTCCAAACCCCAAACAAAGAGGAGAAATCTTCAGATCTTGCTGTAGCTCCTGCTGGGTGGTCTCAGACAGTAGTTGACATGCACCCCATTGGAGATCCAGGAGCCAGTGTACCTAGTGGTCAGTGTGAGATGACACCTGATTTCAACTCCTCACATCCATAAGTGACACATTCAAGAGGCAGATTCAGTGAACACCAAAGCTCCATTGAAACAAGTCCTGTCCCATAAGGGTGTCTCCAGCACAGCAGTTCTTCCATTATAGACACAGCAGGTCCTCATAGCCAATTGGCCTGGAGGACAATTCCTTGCAGTGTACCAACAGCAACCAAGTCTTAACTACAAGACTGTGCACTCAGCCCACAAAGGGGTGCACCAAGAGTGTCCACCTCAGGTAATTGGAGAGGCTAAACCACTGGGCCCTATAGGTCACCTAACACAGAAAATTACTCCATCAACACAGGGAAGCAGCCAAAATGCAGAGACAAAGAAACATGTCATAAATGAAAGAAATGAAGGAAAGCAAACTACTGGACATAGAATTCAAAACTACATAAGATTACTCAAGAATCTTCTGAAACCCTCTGAGGAACTTAGTGAGACCTTTACAAATCTTAATGAGAATGCCAAAAAAAATAAAAATGAAAAACGACCAATTAAAAATTAAGCATACACTGCCTGAAATAAAGAATATACAGAAATTCAACAACAGACCAAAGGACCCCAAGAATCAAACCAAAGATTTGAAATACAGCGGTACCTCGAGATACGAGATTTTTGAGATACGAGCCATTGAGCGAATGATTTTTGCTTTGAAATACGAGCAACGTTTGAGATAGGAGTAATCGCGCGGATTGGCCAGCTGCACACGACCCACCAGTTTACCGCGACTCGAGCATCTCATAGTTTCCCACTCCTCAAGGTTATGGAACGAATTAAACTCGTATCTCGAGGTACCACTGTATGAGGAAACAAAAAACACCCAACCAGAAAACAAAAAGAAAAAAGAATAAAAAATATAAAGGTAGTGTAAGGAGCCTCTGGGACAACTTTAAACATACCAACATCCGAATTATGGGGATACCAGAAAGAGAGAGCAAAATATTGATTATCTATTAGAGGAAATAATGACAGAAAAAATTTCCCTACCTGATAAAAGAAATAGACTTACAAGTCCAGGAAGCACATAGAACCCCAAACAAGAGGAATCCAAAGAGGACCACACCAAGACATATCATCATTAAAATGCCAAAGGCAAAAGACAAAGAGAGAATATTAAAAGCAGGAAGAGAAAAACAGTTAGTTACCTAAAAGGGAGTACCCATACGACTGTCAGCTGATTTCTCAACAGAAACTATGCAGGCCAGAAGGGAGTGGCAAGAAATATTCAAAGTGATGAATAGCAAGAACCTACAACTAAGATTACTCTAATCAGCAAAGCTATCATTTAGAATTGAAGGTCAGTAAAGAGCTTCACAGACAAGAAAAATCTAAAGGAGTTCATCACCACCAAACCAGGATTATATGAAATGCTGAAGGGTATTCTTTAAGAAGTGGAAGAAGGAAAAGGTAAAGATAAAAATTATGAACAGCAAAGTGACAACAAATTTATATCTATCAACAAGTGAATTTAAAAATCAAGTGAATAAAAAAATCTGATGAACAGAATAAACTGGGACTATAATAGAATCAGGGACACAGAAAGGGAATGGACTGACAATTCTTGTGGGGAAGGGAGTGTGAGGGGTGCAAGAAGAGTTTGGACAAAAATCTTACATCTATGGATGAAGACAGTGGCGAGGGGTAAGGGCATGAGGTGGGATGGGGAATCAGGTGGAGGGGAGCTATGGCAGGGGAGAGGAACATCTGTAATAATCTAAACAATAAAGATTTACTTAAAAAAAAAGCTAAAGGAGTTCATTACCACCAAACCAGTATTATAAAAATAATAATAATAGCACAATTTATCAGATTAGATAATTTAAACCTATCTTCCTTTCTCTCAAATGATATACACTAGCAAAACCAATAAAAACCACTTCCTTTATAATTCACTGGGTAAAATACTGTAAGAGCTGTGTGCAATTAGGAAAAGATACTTTACCCTCTTTGAGTCTCAGTTTAAATTGTTAGATTGAGATGATCTTTAAGGAACTTACTAGGTCCCAAATTTGATGGACTCTATTCTCTAAGCAAGTGATGAACTTACCATTTGCAAAAATAAAATTCATTCATTTAACAAATATCTGAGACAGGTATGCAAGGTACTGGGTAGAGAGCAAGGATCGAAACGTTACAAAAACCCTACTCTCCTTAAAACTTACATTCCAACCTAAAAAATAGAAAGACCCATAATTTCTCAGGTCATAAAAAACAATTCCAAGGAAAATAAAATGAGGGTCAGAGGTATAGAGAGAAAGAGGATGGAGGGGTGCCTATTTTAGATAAGGAAGTCAGGAAAGATCTCTCTGTTAAGCTGACATCTGAACAGAAGTCTAAGGGAAGAAATGAGCAGGCCATTCAGAAACCTGGGGGAAGATGGTTTAAGACAAATAGAAGTACTAAGACACGGAGAAGCCTTTGTTATCCCTTACTTCAAGGGATAACAAAAAAGTCGGCGTGGCCAGAATGGGTAAGGGAGAGAATGATAGGAGATGATGTCAAAGAACTCCCAAGATTCAACAGACCTCTGAGAGGAAAAGGTTTATGCTTCAAGTACAAGATCTATACTAATGTGTTCCTGGCTTCTGTAAGGGTCCCCTATTTTTTAAACATACAGGCAAAAAGTAAGCCTACAACTGCAATGTACCATTTATCTGACTTGGAACTGTGCAAAAAACGTATATGCTGCAGATGTCCAAATTAGCATAAAATTCATAAAAAAATTGCTTTGGGAAGCCATGTGATATCAAATCTGGAGTCATTAAGATTTTCATTTCTTTTGGCTTCGGGTAAGCTTCTGCAAATTTATCCTATAAAAAAAAAAGTACCGTAATATGAATACAGGATATGTTAACAGAAGCATAATTTATAATATCCTAAATGACCAACAAGCAAGTACATATGGCACAATAAGAAGTTAGGCAGCATCTTTAAAAATATGAAAATTATGTAAAAACATGGGAAGAGGATAGAAAATTGTATCTTTGCTATTATTACATCCTACAATATATATACATATATATATATATATATATATGAATAAAAACTGGAAGGAAACAGAAAAATGATGATGATTGGTTCTTCTAGGGAGGCAGAATTCTTATTATTTATGAAACTAGTGTCCGGGTGCACAGATTCATGCACACTGAAAGGAAATTAATTAGAAGAAATATTTTAATATCGCTATTTGCCCTTTCTCTATAATGGAAGTGTCAACAAAATTCATGATCGACAATGACAGATCAAAACACATACGTGTGACTGGCGCCAGCAAGAGCTTTATATGTATCGTGCATGTGTGAGTCAATATATGTGTGTGTGTGTGTGTGTGTGTGTGTGTGTCTGTATTTCAGAAACCCGTTGTATGAAGATTCGTGCAAGAATAAGCCTGTCTTCCCCTGTCTTTGCTTCTGGCCGCCCAGGAGCTGCCAACTTCCTGTTCCTGGACCACCCGGGAAGTGCCAAGTTCCCACTCCCAGGTCACCCGGGAGCTGCCAAGTTCTTGCTCCTGGCCAAAGCACCACTCCTATAGCTCCCTCGGCCCACCCTCCCCTCATAGCAGGCACCTCACCCCACCCAGCTGCTCCACACCTGCATATGCAAATTAACCCAACAAAGATTGTGGGTTAATTTGCATACTCACTCCTGATTGGCTGTGGATGTAGCAGAGGTATGGTCAATTTACATGTTTGTATAATATTAGGTAAGATAGAATAAATTTGCTTAATTAGTCCTGCTTTCTGATTTAGCTAAACTTTTTCCAGCCCAGTGAAGCATCCCAACTTCTCTTTCAGGTAATTGTCAGCAACCCAGCAGTAAATATCAACATGAAGCAGATTATTATTGTAGATCATGCAGGGAGACTAAAGGGTAAAATATTTAACTGTAGCAGTGTTTGGCTATATTCTGCACAGTAAGAAAACCTGAAGTCATTTTCAAGGTCCACCATTTCTTACTTCTTTGTAGTCATATCAAGTTTCTAAACTTTCTAAATCTCCATTGTCTTGCTAATGAAAAGAAAATAGGATTCTAACAACTCTCCTATCTACCTACTCTAGGACTTCTCTGTGAGGATCAAATGAGATGAGGAATGGGAAAAAGATTCACAAATATTTGGTTGAACCATAAAATGTTTGCACCTGGCTATAAAGCAAGTTGGGTTCCCGGGCTGAAGAAACTCCAAGGAGACTAGTCACTAGGGAAAGGAAGCTGGACGTTGCTATGTGATGTCATTTACCCGGTGCCCATAGTGAACGTTTCTGGGCTGTGGGCCACATTTTGCACCATGGTGTCTTGGCAGTGTTGGCTGCGATTTGGTGGGGTGTCGCTCCAGGGTGATGGTGGGGCCTGTGTCCCATTTGAGGGAAACTGAGTGTTGGTTTGTCAGCACCAGGTCTGTGGTGCCATTTATTTTTAAATGGCCAGTACATGTCATAGTAGCTCCTGTGTTGAGCATCTGCCTCCTGGTGGTCAGTGCGTATCATAGCTACCAGTTGGATGGACACTTAGCCTTTTATATATATAGATAACACTTGTTTAATGTAAACCAGATTGCTATGTTCTGGTTTTACTACTTCATCACAATATTAAAGTTTATAAATGGGATAACAATAGAAATTACTATGATTACATACTTGACAAAGAGGAGCACACATTCATTCCTACGCCAGAAGGACTGTCAGTAACCCTGCACCATCTGATGGTGTTGACTATTCTTTCTTGTCACTTCCTTCCTTTAGCTCCGCAGCCATTGATACACTCCCAGTCCTTCACTCACCCACATCTCCACATCACCCACTGCCATGTTCTCTTCTTTCTGACTCCTAACATTTATTTCTTACCTGTTTTTCCTTTTCTTCTCCCTCCTTTCTATAAAGATGACTCTTGAAGGATGTAACCTCCAGCCACAGTCTCTTTTCCCAAAGTCCCTGCAGCCACAATTCCAATTGCCCATTAGGAATGCTTTCTCAGGTAAGAGGCGAGGGCCTAGTAACCTCTACATGTCTTTAATCAAATCATCACTACACCAAACTGATTTTCTCTCTATGGACTCCTACAATCAGCAGTGCAAGATGCTCCCATTCAGTGGAAGAGATTTTTAGTACAATCCTGCTATCAATATGATCTATTTACTCTATCACTGTTAATTCCTCAACTCTAATATCTTAGTTCTTCGTGGTCCTCATCATTACTTATGAGCCTGATTATAGAAAACTCCTAAGTGGTTTTACTGATCCTGTCTAAACCCAACCTGTCCTTATTAAAAAATAAAAAATAAGAACTATATATATGTGTGTTTGTGTTTGTGTGTATGTGAGTGTGAGTGTGTGTGTGTGTGTGTGTGTGTGTGTATTTAATTTTTAAGAAGCCTTAGATGATATCTAGGCTTTATGTAAGTATTCTATGTGTATTTCCTCCTTTAATCCTCACAGCAAATCAAAGTAGACACTATTATTATTTCCATTTTGTAGATTTTAAAGAAGAGATTTAGGAAGATTAATAATCAGCCTAAAGATACTTGCAATGGCAAGAAGTGGCACAGAAATTCAACAGACAGCTTACTCCAAACCCTGTACTCTTTAAAAAAAAAAAAATATATATATATATATATATATATTGATTTCAGAGAAGAAGGGAGAGGGAGAAATAGAAACTCAATGATAAGAGAGAATTATTGATTGGCTGCCTCCTGTATGCCCCCTTCTAGGGATCGAGACCACAACCTGGGCATATGCCATGACTGAGAATGGAACTATGACCTCCTAGTTCATAGGTCAATGCTCAACCAGTGAGCCACATCATCCAGGCCAGGGCCTGTACTCTTGATCACTGGTTACCAGGCACAAATTCTAGGCCTGGGAGTGAAGCTACCACCTAACCAGGCCTTGAACATGTAGGACCATTCTTAATCTCTGGGCCATTCTTTTCCCCTCAATGCAATAGTGTACAGGGCAGTGGTCAGCAAACTGCGGCTCTCGAGCCACATGAGGCTCTTTGGCCCCTTGAGTGTGGCTCTTCCACAAAATACCATGTGCAGGCACGCATGTACAGTGCGACTGAAACTTCGTGGTCCATGCACAAGCAGAAGTTGGTTTTCGGCTCTCAAAAGAAATTTCAATCATTGAACTGTTGATATTTGGCTCTGTTGACTAATGAGCCAACACTGACCACTGGTATAGTATAGTACTTAAGAAATTTGGGCTCTGAGGTCAGCCTATTTAGGCTCAAATCCCAGTCTTATCATTTAACATATGACCATGGATAAATTAATTACCCTCTTCTAAACCTGTTTCTTCCTCTATAAAATGGAAATAATAAGGGTGCCTACCTTGTGGAGTTAAGATTAAATGAGATTAAGCATAAATAATAGTAACCTGTTCTCTGGATCACAACAAACCCTCAATAAATGTTAGCTATCTAATTATCATAATTCCAGCCCCTGGGAATTCCTGCCTATTCTTTTCCTGCCCAGCTTTTAAGACCGCAGTCCACAGTAATCTGTTCTTCTAATGCCTAGGATAACTTTACTTGCTTGTCATCAACCATAAGTTGATCTATATTTTAATAAAAATAACATCACCATTCATAATACCTTCTGTATGTAGGGACTGCTTTAAGTACTCCACACAGATTTACTTATTTTAATCCTCATCACAACCTTATAAAGTAGGTACTATTATTATCCCTCTTTTGCAGGTGAAGCAAGTAAGGCACAGAAAGACTAAACAACATGCCTAAAATCATACAAGTAAAAAGTGGGAGAGCCCAGCAAGAATATTTCCAGAATTCATGCTCTTTACCATCCCATAATGTTTCACATCTGTGTTTTCATGTCTCTGCAGGAAAACTATAGTTTTCTCCAAAACAAGAATGGTGTCTTCTCTGATCCCTACAGGCCACATACAGACTCTTCCACAGACTGATGTGTGCAGAGACTTGCATAGACTGATGTACAACAAATATTAGATGGATTAATCATGCTGCATGATCATTTGTACTAGGAGCTAGATTCTCTGTTTGTATTTATTGTTCTCTTACATCCATTTTCAATAACTACCTGCAAATTACTGTATTTTCTCATTTATAAGACGCCCCTTACTTTTCCAACCCCAAATTAAGAAATAAATATTTTAAGCATTTTGCTGGTTTTCCTCTTAAGGCCTTCTTCTTTTCTGGCATCTTAAGGAGTTGTTCTTCCTGTTTTCCCCACTGTCTGATCAGACACTCTGGGAGGAGGTTCAAACTTGTCTCTCTGCAGCTCTATTTCCATGCCCTTTTGCATACATGATTACATTCAGTTTGAATTTTGCAGAGTAAGACAACCATTCACCGGTATTTATCTCTTTATTTTTTGGCATCTTTATGGGCTCAGAATGTTCGGTCCCTATTGCATCTGCGTACTTTCCACCTCCACCTCCAATTATGGCATCAGTTGACGTCAGTAACAATAAGGCTCATGATTGGAGGAAATCTGTTAGACAAAGTATGGGCAGCTATGACCCATGCGGCTCCCTCCTAGGCTGACTTCCACCCCTTGATTTTCAGCCTAACCATTTCAGAAAAAAATAGCGTCTTATACACGGAAAAATACGGTATCTGCATCGAAACTATTATAGACATAATGATATTAAGTAGCATTCTGTATGAATGCAAGATCTGGTTCATGCCCTAACATTTGGGAGAAACCCAGTTCCCAGGACTCACGATTTCAGCTCTACTATTCTAGATCTAAAGTGCATGAAAATGCATTCTCAGGAAACTTTTCCTCCATGTTTTTGTTAGAGGTGGATCTCTTTTCACCACCAAGAAAGAAATGCAGAAAACACAGAGCAAGAATTTGCTTCAATTTTACCAATAGCTATTTGAAAGTATTTTAAACTGATATTTCTACTTGACCCAACTCCACTCTCCTTCCACCCCAAAGCCAAACACCACAGAAATGCCTTGATATCAACTCCCTCCTGGGGACTACATCAATTCAGTGAAGAAGAAAAAAGTCCTACTTCTTCAAGGCTCTTTCTTCTGCATCATTTTCTTCTCCTCATAACATTCCAACCACAATTCCTTCATTTCTTCAAAGTACTAAAGCTCTTTTCATAATCAGGACTTCCCATGTGGGATTCCTCTGTTTGGAACTTGCATCCCTACAGTTTCTAGCTAACACCTCAATTTTCGGGTCTGCTTCACTACTATTTTCTCAGAGAAGCTCTCTCCATATCCCCAATCTAAATTGATACCCCCTTTTTAAAGTCACTGCACATTCTATTTTTCCTTGAGAGAATGATCAGTTTATAATTCTGTTTATTTTGTGACCATCTGATTATTTTCTTATCTTCCCCATAGGGCTACAAGTTCATGCAGTCTGAAAAGAATCGTAAAGACATACAATCTGACTTCCGTCCTTCTTACGCCTCCCATGTTCTCAGTAGTGCTCTGGAGAACACGAAGCAACTGCCTGCCTGTAGCCACAGACAAAGTGTCCACAGAGCTCTACATATCCTTGAGTGGTTGGTCAAATGCCTCAGTGGCCCTTGTCTCCATCACCTCCAACTCTGCTTTGACCCAACGACACTTAAGGGGACAGTTGCTATAGCTGGCCACTGTTTCTCTATATAGAATTTAAGCCTTCTAGAGTTCATTGAAATGATCATGGTTTTACAAACTGTACTCCAGCTGTGTATAGGTAAACCTGATAGATGAATGAATCTGTTTTTTATAAGGCATATACTTTCTTTTAAAAAGGGCCAAAGAAAACTATAGTGGATGGTTCATGTTTTCCTCTCTTACTTACATGTAAGCCTAAAACATTTAGCCAAAACAAACTGTACCTAATGGCCAGCCTTAGGTGACCTAAAGAAAAGTACAAAAGGAGAGGCATTACTAAGAAGGCACAAAACTCAATTAAAACCTATGGGATTTAAAGAAAAGTAGAAAAGGCACAAAGGGGCATTATTCAAAAGGCATAGAATAATTTGGGGTAAACTGCTTAGATGGCCCCAACATTTTAAAAAATGGGCATTGATGCTCAAAGTTAACTTCAATTGTGGAATAACACCAAATTTCTTTAGGTCCTTCCCAAACAGGTCAAACTTTAGCTAAGAGCAAAACACAACAGAAGTCAAAATCATAATTATTGTTTCTCCTCCTTGACCCCAATCACCAAAAATGCAACTTGCTCTCTGAGGACACAAGCCTGAGGACCAGAAACAGGAGATCCAGATTCACTTCATGGCCTGGCTTTCCTTGGTCCATCTCCAAACTTAACCTCAGCTATAAAATAATGGCACCTATTCTAGTGTTCTACAGTTTTATATTATGTTTTATACAGGAACTAGAGACCTGGTGCATGGATTTGTGGACCAGAGGGATCCCTTGGCCTGGCCTGGCCTGAGCCCTCTCGCAATCTGGGACCCCTCAGGGAATGTCGGACTGCCAATTTTGGCCCAATCCCCGCAGGTCAGGCCCAGGGACCCCATGAATCTGTGCACCGGGTCTCTAGTATGCATATAAAATCTTTGATTAATCTCTTTCCACCCTCCCCACTTCCCTCTGAGATTCATCAGTTTGTTCCATGTTTCCATGCCTGGACATTGAGTGTCTGCTCCCTGGTGGTCAGTGCACGTCATAGCTACTGGTCGAATGGTCAAAGGGTTGAACAGTCACTTAGGCTTATATATATATATATAGATGGTACCAAAAACTATGAAGTTTATAAAGCTGCTAAACTCTCCACTGCTCAGTCTAATCTAATGTTCTCTCCAATTTTCAGTAACAAACCTAAGTAGGATATTATAAAAAATACACACACACACACACGTGTATATATTGGCAGACAAGGAGAATGGTCATCCAGAAACCATTAAGTGTAAGGTATGACTAAGGGAAGTGAAAACATTTAACTTAGAAAAGAGAAACTGATAGTCCTTTTAAGTACCATGAAATAAATGTCACAATGATGACTTACTGTGAATTACTTTATAGGACACAATTGACCAATAAATAAAGATTGCAGAGAAGCATTTGACTCAACAGAAAACAAAATTTAATAATTAGTTAGGTCTGCAAGTATACAGACTTCCTCTGAAATAACCTGCCTCCTTTGTAACTAGATGCATCAGAAGCTAATTGAGTAATTCTCTGGGCTATTTTAGAGTAGGAAGTCGAGAGATTTTATGCAAAGGGATTTAAGGGTCACATATAGTCTCTGTTACATATTCTTCCTTGTCTGTGCATTTTTACAGCCCTTAAAAATATAGGAACTATCCTTAGCCTATGGGCCATTGCAAAAACAGGTAGTTTGCTGATACCTGTTCTGGAGGAGTGCTGTCCAATAGAAGTGTTACTCACATACACTTTTCAGTTACTCAATTATAACTGAAAATTTTCTAACATTTACATTTTAAAAGGTAAAAAGAAACAGGTAAGGTTAATTTTAATATACAGTGGTACCTCGAGATATGAGTTTAATTCGTTCCGAAACCTTGAGGTGTGGGAAACTATGAGACGCTGAGTCACGGCAAACTTGTGGGTCATGTGCAGCCAGCCGATCTGCGCGATTACTCCTATCTCAAATGTTGCTCGTATTTCAAAGCAAAAATCGCTCGCTCGCTCGACGGCTCCTATCTCAAAACTCTCGTATGTTAGGGCACTCGTATCTCAAGGTACCACTGTAGTTTATTTAATCCAACGTACCCAAAAATTATCATTTTGCATGTGAACAAAATTAGTGAGCCTTTTAACATTTTTAAAAACTAAGTCTTTGAAATCAGCATCTATTTCACACTTATAGCATATCTTAACTTAAATTAGTTACATTTCACCTGGCCAGGGTTGTTCAGTGGTTGAGTGTAAACCCACAAAGAGGTCACCAGTTTGATTCCCAGTCAAGGCACATGCCCAGGTTGTGGGGTCAATCCCCAGTAGGGGGCATGCAGGAGACAGCTGATCAATGATTCTCATCATTGATGTTTCTTTCTCTACTCCTCTCCCTCCCCCTCTCTCTAAAATCAATAAAAATCAATTAATAAATTAGTGACAGTTCAAGTACTCATTAGCACTGAGAAATAGCAGAGGTGACCTTCTGATCAAAACTTAATTCTAATGATTCATATCAATGAGGAAAAATGCAACAGTCAATAAGTAACTATTGGGACAAGTGGCATGATAATTGGAAAAATAAAGCTGGATCCTTTCTTGTGCCTTACTCCATTATAAATTCCAGATAGAAATCAGATGGCAATATAAAAAGGCAAAATAAATTCAAATGCCCAAAAAAGGAAAAATGCCAAAAAAAAATGTTATTTTAATCATTGGATTGGCAAAGATTGAAAAAGGCCATATCCCTAGACCCTCATTAAACCTGAGTTTTGTAAACTAGGCACTATTAGTGGGAATATAAATGTGCATGACCTTTCTTAAGGGCAGCTTGGCAACATGTATAAACATATACCTCAGTTCTGAAAGTTCATCCTAAGAGGTAATATTTATATGAAAAGGACAAAAAGATGAAGGCATAAGGATATTCACTGAAACATCTTCCATGAGGGGAAACTACTGGAAGTAACTTAAATGTCAATCATCAGTAGGACTAATTAAATAAAATTAGGTCATTAACAATAATGTAGGTTTCTTATAGAAAGGTGCTGACATTGCTGAAGGTGGGGAAGAAGGTAGGTTATTAAACAGCATGTATAATGTGATTCTGTTTATGTAAAATTTTAAATTTCATGCAAATGTATATATTCACAGAGATATCAGAAAGATATTTAATAAAATGCATACAGCAATTATTTCTAATAATTTTCTTTGGACATGATCATATATATTTATCTTCATTTTTATAATAATCATCTGACACCTTTTATCCCAGAATTATTTTTATAACCTCAGCATGATTTTTTTTCAACTGGCACTCTTAGACATATCTTTTATTTATTTTTTAATATATTTCATTGAGTTTTACAGAGAAAAAGGGAGAGGGATAGAGAGTTAGAAACATCGATGAGAGAGAAACACTGGGAGGAAGAACCAAGATGGCGGCATAGGTAAACACCTAAACTGCTGCCTTGCACAACAATTTCAAAACTACAACTAAAAGACAAATGGACTTCATCCAGAACCATAGGAAGGCTGGCTGAGTGGAAATTCTACAACTAGAAGGAAAGAGAAAAGCACACTGAGACTCAAAGGAGCTGCAGGAGGCATAGGTACTGAGACGCTCATGGAGAGGACTGGCAACTGAATACTCAGCTGGCTTTCTCAAGTGGGAGGGTCACAAAAGCTCCCGACTGCTCTGAACTCCAGTTCCAGGCGAGACTCTGGGGACCCAGACTCATTCGGGGAGAAACTGGACTGTCTGGCAGCGGGTGGAACTCAGGGGCGGCTTTCTCTCAGAGGTACTTTGCAGCAATTACTATGGAATACTGAGACAGGGGCCTATTAGGGCAGGGTTGATGGGAAACAAATGCTGTCTGCTCAGCCCTGAAACTCCACCCCATCCAAGATAAGCACAGAGACTTTTGCAACTCCTATCTCATAAGAGTATCTCCAGCACAGAAGTTCTCCCAGGATAGACACAGCTGATCCTCAAAGCCAACTGGCCTGGAGGTCAATTCCTCCCAGTGATACCAATAATAATCAAGGCTTAACTACAACAAGACTGTGCACACAGCCAGTAACAATCAAGGCTTAACAGATAAAGAGCTTCACAGATAAGGGGTGCACCAAGAGTGTCCACCCCAGGTAAATGGGGCAGCTGAGCCACTGGGCCCTAGAGGACACCTAGCACACAAAACCACTCTATCAACTCAGGAAAACAGCCAAAATACAGAGACAAAGAAATAGATCACAAATGAAAGAAATGGATAAAAGCAAATAACTGGATATAGAGTTCAAAACCATGATTATAAGGTTTTTCAAGAATTTTCTAGAAAAGGCCAATACATTTAGCAAGACCCTTGAGGATCTGAAAAAGGACCAACTAGAATTTAAGCATACATTGACTGAAATAAAAAATATTATACAGAGATTTAACAGGAGACTAGAAGATCTCAAGAATCAAGTCAAAGATTTGAAATACAAAGAAGCAGAAAACAAACAAAAAGCAAAAAGAAAAAGGAATCCAAAAATATGAAGATAGTGTAAGGAGCCTCTGGGACAACTTGAAGTGTACCAACATCCGAATTATGGATGCCAGAAGAAGAGAGAGAGCAAGATACTGAAAACCTATTTGAAGAAATAATGACAAAAACTTGCCCCACCTGGTGAAAGAAATAGACCTACAAGTCCAGGAAGCACCCAGAATCCCAAACAAGAGGAATCCAAAGAGGACCACACCAAGACACATCATCATTAAAATGCCAATGGAAAAAGACAAAGAGAGAATATTAAAAGCAGCAAGAGAAAAACAGTTAATTACCTTCAAGGGAGCACCCATATGACTGTCAGCTGATATCTCAACAGAAACGATGCAGGCCAGACAGGAGTGGCAAGAAATATTCAAAGTGATGATTAGCAAGAACCTACAACCAAGGTTACTCTACCCAGCAAAGCTATCATTCAGAATTGAAGGGCAGATAAAGAGCTTCACAGATAAGAAAAAGCTAAAGGAGTTCATCAGCACCAAACCAGTATTATATGAAATGCTGAAAGGTATTCTTTAAGAAGAGGAAGAAGAAGAAAAAGGTAAAGATAAAAATGATGAACAACAAATACGTATCTATCAACAAATAAATTTAAAAATCAAGTGAGTAAAAAATCTGTTGAACAGAATAAACTGGTGAATATAATAGAATCAGGGGCATAGAAAGGGAGTGGACTAATTCTCAAGAAGAAAGGGATGAGAGGGGGGCGGGGAGAGTTTGGACAAAAATCATACACCTATGGATGAGGACAATGCGGAGGAGGTAAGAGGACTGTGGGTGGGGTTGGAGCCGAGTGGATGGGAGCTATGGAGGCGGGTGGTAAAGAGGAATAATGATACTAATCAGAACAATAAAGATTTATTAAATTAAGAGAGAAAAAAAAACACATAGATTATCTGCCTCTTTTACTGGGTATGTGCCTGCAACCAAGGTACATGCCCTTGATCAGAATCGAACCTGGGACCCTTCAGTCCACAGGCCAATGCTCTATCCACTGAGCCAAACTGCTTAGGGCAGACATATCTTTTTTTTTTTTAATATATTTTATTGATTTTTTACAAAGAGGAAGGGAGAGGGATAGACAGTTAGAAACATCGATGAGAGACAAGATCAGCTGCCTCCTGCACACCCCCTACTGGGGATGCGCCCGCAACCATTGTACATGCCCTTGACCGGAATCAAACCTGGGACCTTCCAGTCTGCAGGCCAACGCTCTATCCACAGAGCCAAACCGGTTTCGGCCAGACATATCTTTTATATTTGTCTTTTTACACAGTATGTTACAATAATCACAATATGAATACATTATTTCACTGAAATAACACTGTCATGATTCACATGTGCAACTGGTACTCTGAGGAATATCTTTTTATACACGGGATATAACAGAGTATATTATATATGGTACAGTGTGGTAAACTCATTCATTCACTGAAACAACACTACTCTGATTCAATGAATTATTAGCACACTTTTTTTTTTTTTTTTACTCCAAAATAAATGTATTTTAGAGACAACTTTTCCAGAACCTTTCTTCTCCGGATTGAGGCCTGCTGTCAAAGCCTAGGTAAACGGTCCTGGGGCCAACACAGGAGATGGTGCTGCCTTCACTGTGTGTTTCTTTTTTAATGAATTTATTGGGGTGATATTGGTTAATAAAATTATTCAGATTTCAGGTGAGGACTTTTAAACATGTCTTAAACGCATGTGTTTAGACAGTGTCATACATGCACCACACGAACACATTCCTTTGCTGAAATAATCCGCATGATGATTTTTATCTTTTCTGATTAATTATAAAACTCAAATTTTTAACTTTAAAAATTCTTTTAACCTACAGAAGTATGTAAAAAGCAAACAAACAGTCCTGTTTAGTCAATAAAACTTTCATAGGCTATAAAGAGAGTGGGAAGAAATACAGGCGACAGAGAAAACGAACATGAAAGGAAGCCACTTGTCTTTCCTCAGTTAAGCTATCTTTGATTCCTGGAAAAGGTACAAGAAGGACAAGTATTTTGACCCCCATCTTCTAGTGGTGGGTGATGTTTTACACAACAACTCATACCAAAAAACAATTCCTGAGAGATGAAAGGCAGCCTTAAAACATGTCTACAGAACATAACATGAGAAGAACACTTCCTCTTTAACCCAAACACTCTTCTGTATACATCTAGATGCCTACCCAGAGTTAATATCACCGGAAAAGATCCCTAGATCCTACAAAAATGGCAAACTATGAACAAAGTGATATATTTTCATGGTCTCGGAAATAATAAAAGAAAAGCCTACCAGAAGCAAGATTATATGACGAGTCCTTTGCTACCTTGCTCTCCACCCACCAACAGATTAAGTTGCTTAAGAGACACGAATAAAGGTAATTTCATAGAATGTCATTCTTCAGTCACTAGGTTTTCCAAGTTTGGGCTTTATAAGATCTATCAAACCATAGAGCTATGGGATACAAATAAAAATTGACTTTAAGTAATCTTTTCCTTTCCCATCACTGCCATTTCTCAAAACTCTAGATCCTTTTTCTCAAATAGCACAAGGTTCATTCACAACAGACTCACTGTCAATAGAATAGATGCCGTGAAACAATCAGTGTGCTCCTGGGAACAGTCTTCAAGTGAAAAACGGTAAGACATGAGCAGACAACCAAATGTTTTCTCATTTGGGGGCAGGGGGAAGGGAGGGAGGAAATGTCAACAGCTACTTCCAGAGTTAAAAGGCTGCCTTATACTGAACTATCGAGCGGGCTCCCCAACCGGCAGGCAGCGGAGACCTTTCAAGGGCATTCATTACCTTTTGGAGGAAAGTACGACTTGCTTTCAGCTTTGTGAGGCCAGTCTACCACGAGAGGCCCAAACCTGCGGAAGCTGGCGGTGATCTCATCTGCAAAACAGAGAAGGGATCTTAGCAAAAGGGAAACAAACATTGCAAACCGAATAGCGTAAAAACATGCCTTTTCGTGTAAGAAATGTTCTGAGAGCAGCTTTGTAAAGCATTTGTACAGAAGGCAAACCCACGAAGCAAAATACCAATCGTTTAGGGGGATACTTTTGGTCATTCACTCTCACCCATGCAGAATTGTGATTCTAACTAGAATTCAGTTCCCTTCACTGCCAATTCACTTGACATTCAGATTCGGGAGGGGAAAAAATCTGACGTTAGCTAAGGTGACCTCCCTGTCAAATAAAATGGAGATTCTAAAAATAGGAATGTTTTCTGCATTTAAAAAAAAAGGCACAGTTAGAGAAAGGTAAATACCACATGATCTCACTCATTTGTGGAATATAATGAATAACATAAACTGATGAACAAAAACAGATCCAGAGATAGAGAAGCATCGATCAACCATCAAACATCAGAGGGAAGGTAGGGGAAGGAAGGGGTAAAGGAGAGATTAACCAAAGGACTTGTATGCATGCATATAAGCCTAATCAATGGACACAGACACTAGGGGTTGAGGGGGGTGGAGGGTCGGGCAATGGAGGGATAAGAACACATATGTGCCAGAACCGGTTTGGCTCAGTAGATAGAGTATCGGCCTGCGGACTGAAAGGTCCCAGGTTCAATTCCGGTCAAGAGCATGTACCCCAGTAGGGGGTGTGCAGGAGGCGGCTGATCGATGTCTCTCTCTCTTGTTGATGTTTCTGTCTATCCCTCTCCCTTCCTCTCTGTAGAAAATCAATAAAATATATATTTTTTTAAAAAAGAACACATATGTAATACCTTAATCAATAAAGAGAGGTGAAAAAAGAAAATAGGCGGAAGTACACAGAATATTTAAAATATTTTTACTTGTGTAAAATAATCTCTCAGATTATTAACCCTGAATTATTTTTACTAATCTAAAGGGTATTAATCTGTATGATTATTTTATAAATAGTTATGATTCTTTTGGTGAGGAGTAATGGAAATAAGTAGATAACTCTATTTGGTGGGTTAAGAAAACTTAAAAGCCAATGGTTTCTTTCATACACACCTACTACACAGCCCATAAGGAAAATGTTTCAAAAGTTGAAGTTCAATAAATTTTTCTTTTCCTTTTGACTGAAAGCAGGAGATTATAACTTAGCTCCTATCCAGATTTAAGTTGCTACTCCCTTAGTCATGATCAAAACTTTGTCTTAAAGAAAAATCCATTTGATAAATGAAATTAACATCAGTACAAGAACAGTTTGGAGGAAAATGAGTCTCCATTTGTGTACAACTTTAAAGCAGCAAGTCTAAAATAAAACTATTTTTAGAGACTATTCTTCTCTCAACACACACACAAAACGTATGATAAATTAGAAAAATGTCAGAGCTAGAATAATGCTAGCAAAACAGTTTTTTAAACATTTTATAGCTGGTCCAAAGCCTAGACCTAAAGTTGTTTTCCCTCCTTAACTGTTATAATTTTGTTTCATTTATCTATTCAACAAATATTTATTGACAACCTATAGTGTGCTAAGTGGCTTTAGGTATAAGAGAAAAACTTTTGGACTAGTAGGATCTCAAAAATATCATTAAGAAAGTTTCTAATTAGTCTTCATTCTTACAGACAAGACGGAAGCTCTTATTAATAAGCATCTATATTAAAACTAAAGGCCTGGTGCATGAAATTTGTGCATGCGGCATGTGAAGGGGGTAATCCTCTCAGCCTGGCCTGTGCCTTTTTTCAATCTGGGACCCCTCAAGGGATGTCTGACATGGGGACCGAGCCTAAGCCGGCAGTTAGACATCCCTCTTGCAGTCCAGGACCCCTCGCTCTTTACTTTCCGCCTGTAGCGGAGGTGGGAGAGGCTCTGGCTGAGCAGTGCTCCCCCTGTGGGAGTGCACTGACCACAAGGGGGCAGCTCCTGCATTGACCGTCTGCCCCCTGGTGGTCAGTGTGTGCCATATCAACCGGTCGTTCCGCCATTTGGTAGATTTGCACATTAGGGTTTTATTATATAGGATGTGAAATGGTATGGTGTAATGGACATGAGCAAAAGCTGTGATGTTGAGTTCCAACTGCACCATAGTTACATAACCCTGGACAAATTGTTCCTCTCTGATCTGAAGCTTCCTCATCTATAAAATGGAGCTGGTAGGCTATGCCTTATGGGATAGCTATAGGGATTAAATGAGATGCTGCAATGTGAAGCACCTCGTACAATAATGAGCCTATAGTAAGAGTTTTAGAAAAGTTAGCTATAACATAGTAACTAAGAAATATCACTGTTGGGAAATTGCTATGTATAAAATGCATATAAACAGTAGACCCCAAGTACATAATCTATTGCTGCTCCATCCATTGACTGTTCTCATCCCCTGCTCACTAAGATAGGAACAACCTTAGAAAGGAGAGGCAGGGGTCGATCACACAAAGAACCAACCTGGCCTTGATAAAGTCATCAATGAACGCACAGTACCTTCGTCGATGTCAGGAGGAAGGCCTCCAACAAACACCTTCCTAGAGTAGCGCTCTACTCGCTCCCCATTTTGACAGCGAGTGGGGGAACTTAAGCCAGAGGACAAGGACTGATCGCCATGACTGTCGTCCAGGAAGGCATCTTCAAAGGGAAAGAGAGAAGACCGACCTGAAACAGAATGTGGGAGTTTGCACAGTTAAAATTATTTTCCTGGACGACACATGTTTTATTAGAAGCCAAAATACAGAGTAAAGCATATAAAAGGGTAACTCCTGAGCTGTGACTTTTTCAATAGAACAAGGACAGCAGATTACCAGGTCTAGACAAATTTGCACCATCATTTTTGTGTCAAGGCATGTAACCCACAGAACATGACTAGATTAAGGAAGAAGCGTCCAATACTGCAGCTGTTTTTGCTGCTAAAAAAATCACCACATCTTACAGTATCCCTATCCCTGCTGCTAAGAGTATTCAGCAAGTTATGTATCCTTTTCCCCTAAGCATTTCTTAAAATAAATGAAAAAGTAATCTTTATTCACAGATCTTTATTTGCTCTTTAGGGTGAGCTCAAAGGCTCAGTTCCAAAGATGGGCCCTGGATGGCTGAGGGAATATTAAACTGATGACAGAGGCTGATAACTTCTTTGAGAGCTGGACTAAACATGATTAAGGTTTTTCCTGCCATTTCAAGCTACTCCAATTTGAAAATAAACATCTGCAATAAAAAAGGTGGGACAGGTAAACGAAAACATGTTAAGATGTAGGGAGACAGATGTAGATGTGGTTATGACATTTTTAACCCTCCTAACGTAGGCCATGTTTGACATCACGCAAAAAATTTTTCTCATTGTTAACTCTACAGCCAAATAAAGTGTACAGAGTAAAGGCACCTCTCCACACCACATGATATAAGAAAGATACCAGCAGCTAGAGTCTGTTAATAAATGTAACACAGTAATGCCATCTGGCATTCCAAAATAAAATCTAAGTTTAAAAACAAATACATTTCCTGTTTGAGTCAGTGAGTTCCTGGTAAAACTTTCCACTAGGTTCCCCCTTAAAAGCAAACTTGTCTTGAGCACTCTTTAAAAGAAAAATTTCCCTCTAAAATAAATTCATACAACTCTTCAAAAAAAAAAAAAAAGTCTTCCCCATTTAGTCTATCCTGTCTCTAGCCTGTCTTTATTTCCCTGAAACCTAGGTTCTGCGTCACCACAGTCAACTCTATGAAACAGAATATAAATAGCCTTAGAAAAGAACTGAACATTTATTTCTTTTACAAAAAAATAGTTACTAATATAACTGTTTATTTTATGAACCCAGGTGGTATAAGAAAGGCACTATTTTGATGTTGGGAGTTAATAAATAAAAGGACCAAAGAAATTTTTGTTCAGCTCTTCCCAGCTTAGCTACAAAGAAACAGAACAAAATTTGGTCACCTCACATCACCTAGCTTTTTCAGCCTGACAGGAACAAACAATGGACAGTATATTCTCATCCTTGTTATTTGTTTTGATCACTGGGAGTGGGAGGGAAGGCGGGGCGGGGGGTGGGGGGGGGGGGGAAATCTGCAGCAACTGAGTTTCCCAAAGACATGAAGAGCCGTTCTCCCTCGGCTGTCAGCTTTGCTTTTCACATAATCCACACTCAGTGATTTATGCGCCTACTTCTGTGATAGGAACACGCCCAATCAGCATTTTCCACAGATTGTTCCTGTCCTCATCTTTGATCCTCAACACGAGTAACATGAGATGCTCAGAAAACAAAAGCTTGGCCAGAACTGGTTTGGCTCAGTGGATAGAGCGTTGGCCTGCGGCATGAAGGGTCCCAGGTTCGATTCTGGTCAAGGGCATGTACCTTGGTTGCGGGCACATCCCCAGTAGGGAGTATGCAGGAGGCAGCTGATCAATGTTTCTCTCTCATCGATGTTTCTAATTCTCTATCCCTCTCCCTTCCTCTCTGTAAAAAATCAATAAAAATAAATTTAAAAAAAAAAAGCTTGTGTGGGAGGAGGGAAGGGAGAACTAAACAATATTGGAAAAACACTGCCCAGTTTATGCCTTTCCCATAGATCAGTGGTCAGCAAATCGCTCTGTTGACTAATGGAGTTTGCCGACCATTGCCATAGATTAACAATCCACATTAGAATACAAAAGGCTGGGGGAGTGCCAGGGTAAAACAAATCATTCCAGCATTACCTGGATTTAAAATAAAGGATTCCTGCCCAGCTGGCGTGGCTCAGTGGTTGAGCATCAACCTATGAACCAGGAGGTCACAGTTCAATTCTTGGTCAGGGCACATGTGTGGGGTGTGCAGGGGGCAGCTGATCAATGGTTCTCTCTCACCATTGATGTTTTTATCTCTCTCCGTTCCTCTTTAAATCAATAAAAATATGTTCGTTTTTTTAAAAAAAGATAAAGAAATCTTTAACATACATAACTCTGTGAAAAAATATTTCTCCACATTTCATGAACACCAAATAAATTAGATCATTATTTGGAAGTCCTGACAAAGAAATCAAGTCTAGTCAGAGAGGGAGGCAAGTACACAATTATAAAACAGAGGAATAAATACTAAGAGAAGACTTTTTACTAAATGACACAAAAGCACAATTATCTGCCAATGGAGATGGGGGCAAAAAGACCTGCAGAGTGACTCACAGGAGGGCTGATGTGAGCAGAAGCTGGTGGGAGTACCTACGGTAAAGAACAAGAATCCACAGGAAAGAACTTTTAACGCAGTTTGGATCTTCCTCCAAACCTGCTCCTCTCAATAAAAATTACCATTATCCATATCCAATTCAATCCACAAAATCCAGAAGCCATCCCTGATATCTGTTTCTTTCATACTCCAGTTCTACTGCCTCTCTCACTAGGTCCTACCTATTCAAGCTATAAAACTCTTCCAACCATTCAATTCTCTCCATGTTCGATCCTAACAGTCTAGTCCAGATCACCATCCTCTCTCACCTGAACAGTCTAATGAAGCTACACCAAGCATGTCAAACTCATGGCCCACAACGAATATTTCTGCAGCCCAGCCAATATGACAGGATGTAAGAAACGTTTTGATAAAAATGTTGTAAGTTAATTTTTACAATATCCTGTTACACATAATTATTAATAACTAACTACAACATTCGCTAATGACTGATTACTATAATCGTGTTGCATTCATTTCCCTGACATGCCTTATGCGCAGGTATACCATTTCTCTCCACTAATACTAGCATGAATATTTTAGCAGCCGATTGCCATGTCATTAGTCTTGGACTAATTTGTTTGGTGTGTGTAACAAGAAATATTTCAGCTTTCAGAGAACAAAAAAAAATAGGTTTATTTGCATTATGCTTATTAATTTGTGCAGTTATTCAGTGTCTGGTAAGTTAATGTTCAAGAAAAATATTAATTTTTATGAAAATGTTCTATTATCTTATGTTAACAATTACTCATTTATTTCAGCCCTTTGTATTCAGTAGTCTCAATTGAAGGAAATCTACATTTCTAGGAAAATTGAAGCTTTTGGTTTTTTTGCGGACCCACATAAACTTAAACCTTGTTTATCTGGGCCATGTTAGCCTTTGAGTTTGACATGCTTGGTCTACATTAGCTTGCTTAGTCTACTGATTTCTACTCTGAACCCTACAGTGCTTTGTCCACAGTCAAACTTGCCATTTTCAAATATTAACCTGAACATGTAACTTCACTCCTCACCCCTACCTGTAAAACCCCTCAATGACGTCCCATTGCTCTCTGGATACAGTGCAGACACATTTCTGTAACCGTAAGGCCTCTGCCTGCCTCTCCTACATCATAGGGCTGCCTTTCCTTCTGGTTCACTAACCTCCAACTGCGCACACCTCCTTTGAATTTCCTGATTATCCCTCCGTGCCTCGGGCTCTAAGGACAAGGTGTTCCCCTAACCAACAACCACCCTCTTCCCAGCTCCCTCATTTTCTAGCTAATGCCTACAATTCTTCAGGTCTCAGCTGAAAAGTCATTTTCTCCGGTGGAACGCCCCTGACCTTCTAGATTCGGTGAAGGTCTCCCTTTCTATCCACTTTGAGCATTTTTCTTAACACTTTCCCCAATTACCACTCAACTACTGTATAGGTTTCTATTTCGTTATTTCATTTCCCAAAACCCCATTAAACTGTAAGCTCTATTAGGAAAGGGACCCATTTAATCCTATTCATCACTGTATCTTCACATTCTGATAAGAGCATGTAAAAGGGAGGCAGCCTCCGGGAAAAGAAACAGCATGTGCAAAGGCATGGGTTGCCAGGGAAGGCTGGAGCACAACACACCTGTGAGGATGGCAGGAGATGGGAGCGTGCACCAGAAAATCGACACCTGTTCTATTGCTTCTGTTCATTCAAGCATTACATTATATATTACAAAGAAAATTTCCCCCATTCTCCCAATTTAATCTTTCTTTCTCATACTAGCTTTTTCTTCTTTTTTTTAAACTACATGCACTCCCTGGAAAGTCTGATACTCCCATCTAATCCATCTCCCATCCTGTCACAATGAATTCTCTAAGATGCTTGTGACCATGGTATTTCCTCTACCCCCCATCCTGCAATAGCTACCATCAGCTCCACCAACAATGTACACCCAGGGAGAAGGGGGTGGGGGGGGGTGAGAGTCTGAAGAAATCTGTGACTATCCAGATGAGAGATGAGCAAAGTCTTAAACCAGAGCAGTGGAGAAGGAGAAGTGGTTCAAGACATTCTAGAATAAGGAGAACTTGCTTTCTGCATGGCCAACATTAACCACAGCTTCCCCAGAGTATTCTGACAAAGAAAATAAAAGCAAGAGTTAATTGTGAAAATCTGGGCTTGTTTTTAAAAATTGGTTATGGATACTGAAACTTTCCAAGGGTTTAAAACCAAATCTCGGTTTTATTTAGTTCTTAGAGTACCAGAGACTTTAGTAGCAAAGTGGGCCCTTGGAAGTGAAACTAAGAATTCACACATGCATGACGTTTCCCTAACTGTGGGTAAGAACTAAGATCTCTGTAACCAGAATCTATGGAGGTCAAACTTGAAAATCTGCACTTTCAACAAATTTCCCCCGTGATCCCTGTGCTCCAATTTAAGAACCATGGAGATTGCCCATCTATAGCGGGCAGCCACTGCAAGAGGTACTGTGTGAAGCATACAGGTAGAGCCTTGGAAGACATCCAAGCTCCATCAAGTTAAAGAAAGGTACCCTCAGGAACGGACTGTAACATCCATAACCTAGTCCAGTGGTTCTCAACCTTCCTAATGCCGCGACCCTTTAAGACAGCTCCTAATGTGGTGGTGACCCCAACCATAAAATTATTTCCGTTGCTACTTCATAACTGTAATTTTGCTACTGTTATGAACTGTAATGTAAATATCTGATATGAAGGATGTATTTTCATTGTTACAAATTGAACATAAAGCATAGTGATTAATCACAAAAACAATATGTAATTATATATTGTGAAATATTTATTTCTAATTACAAATAAATGAAATTTTGTCTTGAATCGTGGTGTAGTATGGGTAACAGTCTTCATATAATAACAGTAAACTACATTGCTACATTTTGCTACACTGAGGAGCGGTGTGTTGGTTCCTAAGACCATGGGAACTAAGTGTTTTCCAATAGTCTTAGGGGACCCCTGTGAAAGGGTCGTTCATCCCCAAAGGGGTCACAACCCACAGGTTGAGAAGCGCTGACCTAGTCCCTCTCACTGTGACGTGGCGGCCGGGCGTGCTGACCGAGTAAGAAGTTAGTCTGCAGGAGGCACTTACAAAAAGTGAAGAGGAAGAACGTGGAGCGTTCACCCAGTGCAGACCGACAGGAGATAAAAGGATTTTATCAGACTAGTGGAATGACTCCTCTGTGGGACAGATTGACGCACTTGATATTTCCGTAGCGTGACCGCCATTTATTTTCCTGTACTCCAATGACAAGCTCCTGAAAGACTCTAAGTGAATTCAGTGTGTTGCTATTGGTAAAAGGAGACTCTTGAACTAGTTAGTATACAAGTCATCAGCCAGTGATGTCGTATTTCTACTGCATCCATCTCCATAACAAGTTAAAGCAGTGGTGTTCTGATTTGTCCAGTGATCCCTTGGGAGGCTGGTATTTATACATTCACTTGGTTGGCATAAATCTTTCCCTCCCAAGACAAATCACCCCTGGGAAGACTGGTAAGGTTTAGTTCCTGGACATGTGTCACTAGAAACTGACCCTTAAAGAGGCTGCACCCAAACTGCGTCCCACGGAAGGCCCTGCTTCATTGACCAGCATCTTTCTGATGTATTTCTGTTCTTAAATGAAAACGTTCCCCAAGACCAAAACACCTCAAGTAAAGTCGTCTTACTTAACAAAAAATTATATTCTTATACATCTAGGATATAAATCTGCTTTAACCTCGTGATCCTTCCATATAAATACTCATATTCAGTATTTCAAGAGAAGCCAGAGAAAAGCTTCTCACCTGCTATGACTTGGCCATTGGCTTTCTTTTCTACCAAATGGTCTGGAATTCTGATATTTATTTTCAATGAATAACCACAATGTGCCTGGCCAGCGTGGCTCAGAGGTTGAGCGTCGACCTATGAACCAGGAGGTTACGGTTCATTTCTCAGTCAGGGCACATGTCCAGGTTGTGGGCTTGATCCCCAGTGTGGAGTGTGCAGGAGGCAGCCAGTCAATGATTCTCTTTCACCATTGATATTTCTGCCTTTTTCTCCCTCCCCCTTCCTCTCTGAAATCAATAAAAAACATATTAAAAAATAAAATAAATAACCAGAATGTAATTTTTGGCCCAGTAATTAGAAAAACATCATCATCTCTTACCTATTGTTCTGAACTAGACAGCCTACTCCTCTCACAATACTCGAAACAGCAGCCCGAGTGCTCTTTGAAAAACACAAGTCCAATCACTTACCCTGGTTTTAAAACATTAAAAGAAGTGAACAAGCAAAAGATAGATTATGGAAGTTGACTCTACCCTCTTTGATGACATTAGATTGAAGAATTGAATGTGGAAAGTAAATCAGAAGGAAGACTGAAGTGAGGTTCAGGTTCTAGTTTGAGCACTTAGAAAAAATACTCTCTGAATGCAGAGATGACGTAAAGCTGAAGGATCCTGTGAGAAAAATGCCAAATAAGAAACCTGCGAAGCACTGTTGAAGCACAGAAGGCTTGTCCAAGGTAACTCTCCCCCGGAGGCTTCCTTTCCCGCTGGCCTGCCAAAGCTCCGCCCTCACCTGTGAGCTCCCACCAAAGCCTCTGCTCCAGTCCATAGCAAGCGCGCTCCTGGCCCAGCACACCCATTCCACGCCTGAAGCTTTTCATCTTGGTTTTGCCAGTAGCTCAGGAAATAGTCACTTTGGGGATTTTTTTTTAATGGATTAAAATGGTAAGACTCCCTTAAAAAAAATTGCCCATACGTCAAGAGAGTCAGGTTTTGCCGAGACCGGTTTGGCTCAGTGGATAGAGCGTCAGCTTGCGGACTGAAAGGTCCCAGGTTCGATTCCCGCTGGGGAGCATGTACCTTGCTTGCGGGCACATCTCCACAGTGGGGTGTGCAGGAGGCGGCTGATCGATGTCTCTCTCTCTCATCGATGTTTCTGACTTTCTATCTCTCTCCCTTCCTCTCTGTAAAAAAATCAATAAAATATATTTTTTTAAAAAAAGAGAGTCAGGTTTTAAGCTCTGCAGTAATCTATTACGGTGGCCAAAATATATCACTTACCTGAGTCTCATTTACATATTGAGATATTTAAATTAAATGAGATTTTTCAAATCTCTGAGGGCAGCGATTTTACAAGAAATGTCTTCCATAAAACCCTACTATATAAATAGATAGAAATACATCTTTTTTGGTATTGCTGTGTGGGCATCTCCTAGGTAAGACAAGCTGAATCTGTTTATAAATGAACTCGTGGCATTTACCTTAAACCTGTTCTCTCCTACTCCTTTTTCGATATGTGGCCTCACAATCCACACAAGTGCTCAAACTAGAACCTGAACCTCACTTCAGTCTTCCTTCTGATTTACTTTCCACATTCTTCAATCTAATGTCATCAAAGAGGGTAGAGTCAACTTCCATAATCTATCTTCCACTTGTTCACTTCTTTCCAATTCCATTGCCATTTCCCTACCCTAAAACATCATCATCTCTTACCTATCATTCTGAACTAGACAGCCTACTCCTCTCACAACACTCCAAACAGTAGCCGGAGTGCTCTTTGGAAAACATAGGTCCAATCACTTGACCCTGGCTTTAAAACATTAATAGATTTCCTCTGGTACTTGGACCCAGTTCAAAATCCTTACCAGGAGCTAAAGCCCAGCATGATCAGATTTCCTTCCTTCCTCCAATGTCTTCTTAAGACACTCTCCCCTTCCAAGCTCAGCCATTTTGGGCTCTATTAACTTCCTCAAATACACAAAGCCCTTTCTTTCATCAAGTCCCACCCCCTCCCCCTTGGCAAAAATAACAGCTTTACTGAGATATAATTCATATATCATACAATTCACCCATGGAATCCAATAGCAATTACTCCCCATTTTCCTCAAATCTCTCAGCCCTGGGCCAGCACTAGTCTACTTTCTATCTCAATAGATTTTCCTATTCTGGACATTTCATAAAAGTGGGATCTGTGAGCTTTTATAATTGCCTTCTTTCATTTAGCATAATGTTTTCAAGATTTATCCATGTTGTAACATTTGGTCTTTTACTACTGCCCTCCTCCCCGCCACCTCATCACACATAATACTTTGCCTCAAGCTGTCTTATAATGTCTGGAATTTTCTTTAAAACACTCGAAGGGGGGAATATATGAAACCAAATTGGCAAAAATGTTGATAATCATTGAAGCTAAGTAATGAGTATGTAGTTCGTAAAACTATTCTATTTTTGGGTGTGTTTGTAAATTTCCATAATAAAAAAAGTTTAAGGATAGCTGTCTTTCCATCTTTTCAGTTTCAGTTTAAATAACATCTCTTCAGTGAACACCATCCTGTGTTGGAGGCAACCTCCCATTTTTCCTGCCTAATACTTACCATAACTTTTGAATATAAAAATGTTTGCTTCACTTATTGTGTGTGTCTCTCTCCTACTAGAATGAACACTAGGTAGAGAGACAGAACACATCTAAAGGCTAGCCTAGCAGCTGACCCAGAGTAAGCGCACAGACACGTAATGAATGAAATTAGGGTGGACCACCAAGAGCCCCTCCTTCATTATTTCTTTAGGCACCTTCTTGCAAAGGTGAAAGACTAGTACTATTCCTCCTACCATGTCCTGTGCTCAAAGTTTCCTATTACAATAAACAGAAACATTTCAGAGATTTTAATCATGAGCACTCAGAAATTTCTTTAGCTGTCCATGTTTCACTCTAGAACCGACCATTCCTTTATTCAAGAAAGTTCACACAATCAGGTTTGAATGAACAGGGTGGCATGCTTGCACCATGGTTTCACTGATACAGCTGATCTCTCCTCCCTTGGGCAGGCTTTGGCAGAAAGACGCAATGCCAACGTGGTACACAAGTTTTGTCTTATTGACTTTTAGAACCACTGTTATCAACTAAGCCATCCATTAAGTTCAACAAAGTTTTTATGGATTAAAGATAGACAGAAGTACATTTTACAATAGTAAAGCAACCCCAATAGTAAAGTAACTCCAAACAGTATTTGTATTTGCTCATGTCTATTGTTTAAAAAGATCTTTATTTTCCTTGCTGCTCTCTAATTAAAAAATGCTGGTAAGCAGCAAGAGCACTGCCACACACACAACATGTCTACATATGGACAGAAGCCTCCCAAGAGTCCATAAAAATTCATGTTCAATGAAAGACACAACATATATTTTGATCAGGGGTGCTGCTGAATGTAAGGCAAAGATCCTGCATACCACCTGTGAGACTAGTTTCTAGCAGGGGCTGCAGTTATACAGGAAAACACGTATCAGAGCCTGCGAAACCCAGAATGAATTCTCCTAAGAAGACAACAGTAACAGAGTACTCCTGGAAGAAAATGCTACAAGTCTTCGGTGTCCTTTTGAGTCCACAAGGGAAATCAACATGTGTCTACTAAAACCATTTCTACAGTAAAAATGAGTATCAATAGAAAATGTCATGGGATGTTTAAACACTTTATATACAATCAATATTCATTTTCAAATCCTATTCTTTCATATCTAATTCTTCTTCTTCCCTAACCAATGCCGCTTCAACTACACTACTAGAAGCACATGGCCTGTCAAAGAGTTTCCCTCCAACACTTGTTTCCCCACCTAAGTCCTCGGCTGATGCCCAAGTTCTCTCTGGTTTTCATTATTTGTTTCGTGAAACCCTCCTTGTAAGCCTGACATATCTGTGTTTGTGAGCCTTTACCCTCTGTTTTACAACCATTCATCAAGGTAGCACAGACCATCTCATTGCCAACCTCGCCTGTCCAGCTGGCCCCCACTGCACACACTCAGGGACATATCTTCCAAGCATCTGGTCATGCCAATCTCATCTCAAAGCTTTCTTTCAAGTTGAATCACATACCTAGAGTGCCTTGCCTTCCCCTCCTCTTCCATTATCGAAAGGGTTCCTGAAATTCTACCTATTCAAGGAAGCTTTTCCAGGGTCAGGAGAGGTGAAAGATTCTACTGGCCTCATTCTTGCTGATAGATCTCAACATTGCAAGGTAATTCCCTTTGCTTCCTATTCCTAAAATATTTACTGACATATATAGGGTGGGCAAAGTTAGGTTTATAGTTGTGAGAACTTGAAACAGAATTTATTCTTGTGTTATTATTAATTATTGTATTATGTTCCATTAAAATTATAAACCTACTTTTGCCACACTCTGCATATGTAATCATAGATTATGAGTTATAGCTAATCTTTTTGAAAAATTAATTTTTATTGATTTTAGAGAGAGAGAAAAAGAGAGGAAGAAGAAGAGAGAAACATTGACCGGTTGCCTCTCATATTCAGGGGATTGAACCCACAACCTGGATATGTGCTCTGACCAGTAATCAAACCTGCGACCTTTTGGTGTATAGAATGACAGTCTAACCATCTGAGCTACATACACTGGCCAGGTTGAGTTATAGCAAATCTTAACCAAAGGTAGAATAAAACAACATATAGCACCAAGCTTACTTTTTATGCTTTTGGAGGAAAGTCTAAATTTTGTTTGGAGGAAACAAATCAAGCATTAATACAATCTCCATCACACAAATAAATGAATATTATAAAATCTGCCAGTTCATCAAATTTCTATTATGCAGCATTGGCCCAGATGAGTATATTTCAGAGAATGAAAGTGAATGTGAGATACACCTGCCCCATCTCACCGTTTAAGATGACGTTTCTTCTTTGATAGCTTTGGGAATAGAAGACCAAATAAAAATATGGAACAAAGATTTTCTGCCTGTTCTTTCCTCATTACAGAAAGTCAACATTCATCTTTTACTACTCTGCCTATGTACACACTCATATTCTCTCTCTCTTCATTTACAACTACCAAATTGCAGACTTACAGAGAATAGGGATCAAGTCTCTAGGCGCCAACCTGTCGGACCTCACGGACCACCAGTGGTCCGCAGACCACTGGTTGGCGACCGCTGATCTGGGCAGTGTTGAGCTTAGCATTTGATGTAAAGATGATCATGGCTTCTTCAAAACTTACAAATAGATATGGAGAATGTAATGTGGAAATAGGAAGAGTAATTCTTTTTCATGAGTTTAGAAACGACAGGTGATCTTACATTTAATATACTATAACTTGTAAAAAAATTTTTTTTAAAGCATAATGCCAAACTCTGTTCTGCACAGATGTGGGGTGTTACTTTAAAGCAATCCTCATCACTAAGCATTGATAAGTGCTAACTTTATGAATTATCACAGCGTCAGGGAAAAGAGACAACTGTCCTCAAAGAACTTCTCTCTTGTTGAAGAATCAGGGCACACAGAAAAGAAAGGAAGTAAGTAAGGCAGCAGAAGCAGAGGAAAATGTTGGTGAGACTGGGAGAAACCAGATGCTGGGGATCCTGAATGGAAAGGGGGGTGTGACATGGAGAAAGTGGCATTTCAGAAAGGTGAAGTAATACAAATGGAAGGAGAGGGGGAAAGCCTGAGGAACCAGTGGGAAAATATTAACAAGATCTGGCGACTGATCACTGTGTAGTCCCCGCCATCGACCTTCCAGATGGTGTTTATTTTACATGTAAAATGGTTCATTCCCTATTCCTTCCTGAGAGCGATCATTTTTTCTAGTAGCCGAAGAAGAAAATGGTACAAAATGATTTCTAGTAATGTTATTTTCTCTACTTTAAGTGGAACAACAAATTGATGCTTCTGTCTCTCCCTCCTCTTGTCTAAAATAAAAACAAAATAATAATAATTTAGGTTTAAAATGTTAAATGGTATTTATTTTCAGGGTTAAAAAATAATCAACAACCAAAATGTTTTGCTTTACCATGAGGTGAAAACAGAACTGGTTGTATGATTCCACCATGAAAGGTTTCAATGGCAACTCAAGTGAATATTAGGCTCTGCCAATATTGATCAATTCAACAAATATTTACTATGAAATAAATAATAAAATATTATGAATTTAATGTTATCTTCTCTTCAGGATTCAACTACAAAGTCAGAGACAGCCAATGAAGGTTAAACACCCAATAAGCAGCCAAAAGACAAAGGTAGCGGATTTGCCCCTGATCTTAACTTGAGATCACATAGCAAGTAAATTATTTCATTTCTCCCAGTGTCTACAAATGAGTACCAAAGCAACTTATATTCCTGGAATGCTTTTAGTTTACAGGGGTAGGTTTTCCTTCCCCTTTTATACTATAATTTCATTAGTACTCTTGAGGTTGAACAAGACTGGTTTTATTACCTCATCATTTACAGATGAGGATTCCAGACTAAAGTGATAAAGCAATGATTACAACCTAGGTCCTTGATCCTAAATCTCATCCTCTTTCTACTACATTAAGTTTACCTACTTCCTAAAATTATTTGGACAAATTACAGATATGGAAATACTTTAGAAAGGCTAAAGCATTATACAAGTGAGAGCAATATTATTTTGTTTGGGTGTGACCAGGAGAAAATGCAAGTTCTATGGAGCCTAGCAACTATACAAGTTGGGGAACCCTCTTTAACAAAAAGAACACAAAAATAAAGATTGTGGAGGGGGCTCATGAAAGTGAGGTTCCCTGAAACTGAAGCTTCATTTAGCTTCAAGGTAAATCTGCCTCCGGATATAATACACACACACAAAAATTCACCGATCAACCTACTAAGATCAAGAATTGTCTTCTAATACCCAACTTCTGTTTCTAAGTAGTAGAAGAACACAGTGAATACAGGACAAAAAGATAATTTTTTTTCATAGTCCCTCAAGATCATTCACAATAAATCATATAACAAAAACTTCCCAGTAGAAATAGTCTTTGCTATGTCTTTATTAGGATTACAGAACAAATTACGAACTAACAACAAAAAATATATAATGAATGTATAAGAGAATTATGTCACTAAAGTAATTAAGCTAGAACATCGTACCACATATTAACTGTTTTACACACACACAGAGATATAAACATACACACACTCACATTTACTCACAATTTGGCAAGCAAAAAGATCTCATTAAAAAAATTTTTTTACCTCGTCTCCGCCCATAGCTCCTGGCTGCATGTAAACACAGAAGAAAACCATGGGTATTTGTATCAAAATGATAAACTCAGAAATAAAAAAATCATTCACACAAACCTTTCCTAAGTATTCTCAGAACCGATCTGGGATACTGTTTACATGGACTGCAGACATATTATATTCAAAAATCCTTTATGAAGCACAAGTTAAATCGAAATCTTAAAGGGAAAAGGGAAGGCAGGGGAGGGTGGGTGGGAAGAGATCAACCAAGGAACTTGTATGCGGATATGCACAGCCCATGGACACAGACAAAGGGATGGCGAAGGCCTGGGGGAGGAAGGAGGACAGAAGAGGGCGGAAGTGGTTAATGGGGCGGAGGAGTGGAGGAGGACCTATGTAATACTTTCAACAATAAAGATTAAAAGAAAAAAAGAATAGCAACCTCTAAAAAGTAAAGAAATAAAAAATAAAAGTGTTCACCAGCAAAAAAAAAAAAAAAAAATGGGGGCGGGGGACTTAACTGGAAGTGGCAGCCATTTGAAAAGACATACTAGGTGCTTAAGTTTCACACATTTCATAAAGATTTACATTGTGGTCCATTATCTATATCAGATATAGATAGAGTTCTTTAAAATTTTTTCTAATTTATACATATTCATTTATACTATATATTATTACCATCAGACATCACCTAAAATATTTGCATCGGTAGTCATTTTGAATTCTGAATTTCTATACACACACACACACACACACACACACACATACACACACACACTTCACAGAGTCCCCTGAAAACTGCATAGAAATTTCTTTACACAAAATTAACTCTTACTTTACAGATGTTTCTATAAAATTTTCAGAGACCAAGTTTCTCTTGGTCTCCCCATTTACTTCCCATACAGTATCACAAATGAGGGGGAAACCTTGTATTTGTCATCTGGAAAGTGAACTGGAAAAGTAGAAAGGGATTAGTGTACTGGGTATACACCAGGTCATGCTGAAGAATAGAGGACTTTGAAGATTCTCTTCTTTAAACCTCAAGGCCCACAGAACGCATTGCTCCAGTGTTTAACAGAGCTAGACTGTGGTGTCATACATAAATTGCTAGGAGATCCTGTTATCTAAAATTATTTTCAAAGTGGAAAGTTTCTCAAATGGAAACCCCAGGTCTATAAAAATAAATGAAATCTTCAATCAATTTTTTAAATCATGTAGTGTCATAATAGCTTAAAACCAAGAAACAAGGATAATTTGGGGTTGTGTTTGCAGTTTAAGACAGTACTAAAAAAAACTATTTCCCACCTAGGGAAAGAATTCAGACTTTTCAGCTAGAAATTTAAAATACCAATTGACCCATCTCATCTTCTTTAAGTTTTCACTTTCCTTCAGACATACTCACGCTTACCCAGTTCAAGCTCTACTTCCTCCCTACCTCCTTCTATCACTATAATGTTCAAGTTTTTAAAAAATCTCTCTTGCACTTACAAAGGAAATGCATCCCTCTCAAAAAAAATTTTTAACTTTAACACTTGTCATTATTTGAAAGCTGGAATTCATCTTCCTGTAGCATGTATAATATGGTAGTTAGTTTCTTAGCTTGGCCTCCTAAAATGCCTACTTCATTTATAATAATATGAATGAATTAACAATAACAGATAACATTCAGAAGAGATTAAATAGGTTTTGATACCCTACCATGTATTTTTTGTCCCTTCCCCCATTCCCAATGATGTCATGCTACCCAACACCCCCACTGCAAAACCCCTAGAGAAAAAAAAATAAAGCATTCTGTATTTCAAAATTACTAATTTCTCTTCCAAACCACAAATTTCCATTCTTTCATTATATCTAATTTCTAACCAGATACTCAATGAAAAAGAATATGATTACAGTACTAAGGTACAAATGACTCATCAGACCTAAAGGACAAATAAGAATGCTGTTCAGTCAAGTCTTTATCTGCTAAATATTCAATAATAGAAACAGATCCAGTGAACAGATCCAGACAAGTGTGGGGACAGGAAGAGCATCCTGAATTGGGGAGTGAGGAAGATTTGGAAAAGACATACTGAGGAGTTTTAATCAAAACTTCCTTAAACATGATTTTTATATATTATTCTCTTTTTCTATTCTAATTAAGGACAATAAATTGGTTCATGTCAGCCTAGGGACTCATGGAATGAGTCCTCGCCTTGTATCATGGAGGCAAGATGGCCTATGGAATAGGCAGCCAATTCAGTAATCTCAGATGCTTCTATTTGCTTTCTTCATTCATAATAGAATTTAATTATGTGCTGCTTTGGTTCTAATTTCAGTGTTTTATCTTTGATCTCTATAGTGATTATTATTATTATAGCAGCTAAAATTTAATGAGGTACTTACTGTGTGCCAGGAATAGTTCAAAATGCTTGACACATATTAACAATATACCCCATGATTTTATGACATAAGTATTCTTAGACTCTTCTCTCAAATGAGGAAAATAGGACACGGCATTAAGTATCTCACCTAAAATCACACAGCTAGGACGTGGTAAACTTGAAATATAAATCTAAGCATTCTGGCTCCAGATTGCACAGTTTTAAACACCACACTATACTGTTAAGTTCCTAGAGAGCAAGGTTGATATCTTCTACTCCTTTTAATATCTTCTAATGAACCTGGTAGGATGTTCTGTACCAAGCGAGTATTCCACAAATATGGCTTGTTAGCTGAGTATGCAACCCAGGGAAAAAGAAATGCATGCCTTGATGGCCTTTAGAATGTAGGCCAACTCTGTTGGTGATTAAAAATGTGCTCAGATGAAGGCCATGTGCAAATAGACTAATTAGATTCAAACGCTTCCCTTAGGGAGAGGTAATGACATGAACACCAAGTAGAGAAACTTGGGAGCACAAAGGCAGTGCTTTCCCCGGAGAGCAAATATGAATTTTAAACAAGAAGATATCGAACATATAAATTTAAATGAGCCAGTACAAAAAAAAAATCCCACACAGGCAAAAGAGGAGGTAATGTGACTAATTTCACCTATGTGACATAGTCTATGCTAGTGTAGATTTATGTCAGATATACTAAGATGTGATATCCTTTAAAAGTTGTATCTACTTCCTCTAAGACCTTTAATTTTTGATTATCAATCATCATAGTCATTACAGATAAAATTCCTTTATCATTTCATATGTATTAAATAATGTTGCACCTCATAAAACTACATTTAACTTTTAGGAGGCAAAAATAGGGGTTCCCCTTGGCCAGGAGTATTCACTGGATGGGAGCTCAAGAGGGGTCTGGGATATTGGTAATGTTTTGGTCTTGATCTAAGTTCTGGTTACAGGGTTGTGTTTAATTTGTGATAACACATCAGCTATGATCTGTGCATGGTTTGGTATGTATATTATACTTCAATAAAAAAGTAAAAACATTATAAATATTTTAGAATGTTTACTGGGAAATGCTACCATTTTTGTAGTCTTTGAATCATAAACCTGAATAATCCAAAATTAAAAAAGAAAGGTAAAGAATCATATTTAATCCATCAAAATAAATATAAATGGCCAGATGGAGGTGTCTTTGCTGAAGGTCACATTAAGCTACGAGCTGCTTCAGAGGTGTCTTTAGGAGTCAGCAACAGGGCAGAAGACATCAAGACCAGAACCAAGAACTACCAGACTGCCCCTTACCAACCACTTCCCAACTAGAACCAGAGCAGGAACTGCTGGCAGGACTACCTGGACTTCCACTGCTGTGAGAAGGCAATGACCGCTGAAGGGGGTGACGTCTCCATGTGCAGATGGTACCAGTGTGTGTACAAGTCCCTCTGCAACAGGTAGAAAGTGTGTTCCCTGGGAAGATCTGAGCTGGCTGCACCCACCTGTCCTCTGCCCTCGGTCCTTCTCTCAGGGAGGTGAAGGGAGAGCTGGATACATCTCACCCTGAGATCCTGAGTATGGCTTAACTAATAATAAATACTTGTTGGAAAAGTATTAAAAAATAAAAATACATATATACACATATACAGAGTGGAAAGTAAGTTTACATTTGTGAGCACTCGAAATACAGAGTTTATTCTTGTATTATTATTTTTCCATATGAACAACTGTAAACCTACCTTTGCCCTACCGTGTGTGTGTGTGTGTGTGTGTGTGTGTGTGTGTGTGTGTAAAGGTCCATGCAGTTGGCAGTGGGATAGGCCAGGGTTATTCTAAAAATAAGTTTACATGATCAGTGACTAGTACATTGTGAATGGCACTGTCACGTTAATGGAATGGTGCTTTGTTAGCCATACGAGAAAACGCTGTAAAGGGATCATCTGTTACTCCTTATAACTTGGCCCATAATTGGTTTAATATAGCTGCACTCATACATAGGATTCCCCAAGGGCATGTTATGATCTGATTTTAAAATCTAAAGTAATTCTTCAACTACATGGATTCATCCAAATTTGCTGATGTTTCTCTAAGCAAAGTAACATTATATACAGGTTCCACTACAAAGGCTCCAAGACAAGGGGTCATGGAGAGATCGTTATCTCCATTCTGTTGTGGATCAGGAGAACATGCACTATTTTCAGGAACTTATGCTGAGTCCCTGGGATGCTGTATTGATGAAAACCAGATGAACAAGATACAAAAACTTAATATAACATTTTATTAACTGGCTTGGAGATATCTGTCAGGATTAGTAAAAGTCAACTGTAGAAAGAAATTGTTTATTTCTTTCCTTGCAATAAAATCAGTTTCTTAAAAACACCTTGCAAACTTATTTTTTGAATTCCACTTCAGTAAGCAAGATTAAATTCTATTCAAACATCTAATGGCCCTGGTCCAGATTCCACCTAAGTATTAGTCATGCAAAAAATTCCACCAAAAGATGAGTTCAAGATCTTAAAGTTACTAAAACAATGTCCCCTTTTCCTTAATTAGATTGTAAATTCCCAAAGAGCAGGAATGATGGGAGTTTATCCCATAAATGTTCCTCTTCTATCTTTGTCTTTATGGTGGTAGGTTACTATAAACTATGTTACCTGCCACCATAAAGACAAAGATAGAAGAGGAGCATTTGGCACACTGTAATTTGAAAGATCAATTTCTCGATAAACAACATGAACTTGGCAGGTAAAAATGATGCTTGAATGGATGGGGTACATTTTCATCTGCTACATTTACATACAGTGTTTGGATGTTTCAAAGCCCCTTCTTCCTACCATTCTCTCTGTGACTTTTCATATTTTTCTCGGAAAAACCTTTCCATTTCATTTGCACTGAACAGCAAATAATACTAGTGTTACTGACATACTTTACAAAAGAGAAGAAATACCATGAAGTAAAATGTAATAACCTATGGATGATTTATCATGCTCCAGGCACGGTATGCTAAATGCTAACCATGTCTATTCTAATTGCAAAGCAACTGCCATAGTACACACTTCCAGATGGACACACTGAGGCCCAGGAAGATGACTGGCACCAGGTTACTCAGGTACTAAAACAGCAAAGCTGGGACTGAGCCCAGGTCAACACTGGCTCCTTCAGCCTTTATTCTTTTTTCCCCTTTAAGTTGAGGTATTATTTATATTCAATAAAATCCAAACAGTCTAAGTGATCAGTTTTTGTAATAATACAGAGCGGTAACCACTACCATTATAATCAAGATATAGAACAGTTCATCTCCCTAAAAAATATCCTTATGCCCTTTGCTATTGATCCCATCCCCCAACCCATGGCCCCTCGCAACCATTAATCTGCTTTCTGTACTATATAGTTTGTGTATCCTTTTGACAACTTCACCTTAATGGAATAAAGGTGCTTGGCTTCCTTCATGTAGCACACAGTATTTTTGAGGTTTCTCTATGATGTTGCCTGTGTTAATATATTTTTCTTTTTCTTTTTTGTTAATCCTCACCCGAGGATACATTTTTCATTGATTTTTTTTAGAGAGAGTGGCAGGGGGAAGGGAATAGGGAGAGAAAGAGAGAGAGAAACATCAATGTGAGAGAGACAACTCCAACAGTTGACCCTTGCATGCACCCCAACTGAGGTCGGGATTGAATCTGCAACCCAGGAACGTGCCCTTGACTGGAGACTGAACCTGCAATGCTCTAACCACTGAGCCCGCTGGCCAGGGCAACATTTCTTTTCTTTTTATTGCTGAGTAGTATTCCATAGTATGGAAATACCACATTTTACCCATTCACCGGTTGTTATGAACTGAAATGTGTCCCCCCAAAATTTATACACTGTAGCCTTAACTCCCAATGTGACTGTTTTTGAAGAGAAGGTCTTTAAAGAACTAATTGAGGTCATAAGGGTAAGGCCCTGATCCAATAGGACTGGTGTCCTTATAAGAAAAGGAGATACTGGGACTGCACAGAGAAAAGCCATGTGAGGGTCAAGAAAGAAAGCATTCAGCTGCCAGCTAACAAGAGAGGCCTCAGGAGAAACCGATCCTGCTGGTGCCTTGTTCTTGGACTTTCAGCCTCCAAAACTGTGAGAAAATAAATTTCTGTTTTGTTAGGGCAGCCCTAGTAAAGTAATACACCAGCTGACAGACATTTGAAAAGCCCTTATCCTTAAATCCCAACATTGAAGAGCCAGTATTTCAACCTATCAAGTCGTTGAAAGTACCCAGAAATTCCTTTAGAATTTCCACAAACTTCATTCTCTGTTTGCTTTTAGTAGCATCATCTAAGATTAATGAAAAAGAACTTTCAGTCAAATTTTGTTTTATTTCTTTAATACTACCACAGCATTATTGTCTTTTTTATTAATCATTATACTTCAAGCTGTTATTTTGTGAATTAAAATGAGTGTTTTAATGGGTATTTTTAGATGCCACATATAAGTGAGATCATGTGATACTTATCTTTCTCTGGCTGGCTTATTTCAGTTAGTATAATACTCTCCAGGAATATATTCATTTAAAATAAAAACCAGGTAAGCTGCCCAGGGTCACAGAACAAATCAGTAATGGGTCAAGGATGTAAACCCAGATCCGTTTGCCCTTCCTCCCCCAAACTGCATTACTTCCACTCTACTGGGCTGAAGAAAAAAACACATGCAGTTAACAAAGGTATTTGTGTGGGAAAAGCAACCAAGAAAAGAAGGCAAAGTTTCATCTACTTCAGTTTACCTAGGATCCTCTGCATACCAAGTCCTGGATGAAGGAGACGCCCAGTCTGCACTGACAAGAGGCCTCGTTGAAAGTATGGTTAAAATTCCTGCCACTAACAAGGAAGACTATGTTCTGAAAATAAAACGGATCCTTTTGGAGGTGCACTAATTCTCCAAGATCAATAAACTATTCTTTAGCTAACTTTTATAAAAGAGCTAAATGAACTCTTGAGTGATCTTTCAGGGAAAACCCAAGAGTAGAAATCACACTGGATTGAGAGACTGACTGGCAGAATGAAGTGTGTGACCAAGCCACCGATGATGATTTGCTGGCTGCATGACAGCGTCAAGTTCCTTTACCTTTTTTAAAAAACGAAAACACTGCCATGTTTTAAACAAGATTGCAATAAAAATGAGATGAACGAGCATCATTTTCAACTTTCCTATCCAAGTGGCCCAATGGCAAAGAAAAATGAACCAAAGAGCTTTTTTAAAAAGATGTTTTAGAGGGATAGGGAGAGAGAAAGAGAAACATCAATTGGCTCCTGCCAGAGCATGTGTCCTGATCAGGAATCAAACCGGCAACTCCTTTGCTGCACAGATGATGCCCAACCAACAGAGCCACACCGGCCAGAGCAACCCTTTTGATACTTTAAAATACATTACCGAATCACAGAATCTTCTTCTGCATGCAAGCAATCATTAAGATGACCTAATTCCAGTCCCCTTTTCTTACAGATGAGAAAATTTAGAGGCTAAAGGGGGCAATTTAAGTAACATGCACAAAGTGGAAGAAACATAAGCAAAATCTCTTATTTAAAAGGAGAGAATTAGGAGGGAGTCCAAGATGGCGGCATAGGTAAACACCTACACTGCTGCCTCGCACAATAATTTCAAAACTACAACTAAAAGAACAGACATCATCCAGAACCACAGGAAAGCTGGCTGAGTGGAAGTTCTACAACTAGAGGGAAAGAGAGGGGCTCACAGAGACTCAGAGGAGCTGCAAAAAGCTGAGGTACGGAGACGCGCGCGTGCAGAGAGTGGGTGCCGGAGTACCTGGCTGGCTTTCTCTAGAGGGAGAGAGACGGAGACTCTCAACAGCATTGAACCCTTATCTTACGACACTAAACCCCAGATCCAGCCGAAACTCATACGGGGGGAGTTTGGACTGTGAAAAGGGAGAAGTGCACGGAAATTTAGGGGAGTCGCAAAAGATCAGAGGTCTGGTGGCGCGCACGGAACTGCACGCAGAGGACCAACTACTGATTGTGCCGCTGGCTTTCACGAGTGGGAGGGAGACAGACCCTCCCAACTGTGCCATTTCTAACTCCACTAAACCCCGGTTTCTGGCAAAACTCTGGGGACCCAGACTCATATGGTTCTGGAGCGCAGGGGAGCCAGAGGAGCAGCAGTCTAGAGGCACTGCGAGAGAGGCACTCGGACGGGCACAGGGACCGCTCCAGCCATTACCCAGTCACGTGAGACTCAGGGGCTGTGGAGGGGGGGCCGACTGGAAGGCAAGGCGGTCCCTTAAGCCCTGAGACTCCACCCATTCCAAGCTCAACAGAGAGGCTTTTGCGGTTTTGCAAGTCTGGTATCATAAGGCTGAATCCAACACAGAAGTTCTCCCAGCATAGTGAAAATGCTGAGACAAGGGAAGGGATCACAAACAAAAGAAATGGAGGAAAACAAACGACTGGATATAGAGTTCAAAACCATGCTTATAAGGTTTTTCAAGAATATCCTAGAAAAGTTGGATAAAGTTAGCGAGAGCCAAGAGGAGATGAAAAAGAACCAACTAGAGATGAAAAAGATCCAACTACAGATGGAAAAGGACCAAGTAGAAATTAAACATACACTGACTGAAATAAAAAATATTATACAGAGACCTAACAGCAGACTAAAGAAAGGCAAGAATCAAGTCAAAAATTTGAAATATAAAGAATCAGAAAACACTCAACTGGAAAAGCAAGAAGAGAAAAGAATCGAAAAGTGAGAAGATAATGTAAGGAGCCTCTGGGACAGCTTCAAGCGTACCAACATCAGAATTGTGGGGGTGCCAGAGGAAGAGAGAGGGCAAGATACTGAAAACCTATTTAGAGAAATAATGACTGAAAACTTCCCACATCTGATAAAAGAAATAGACTTACAAGTCCAGGAAGCACACAGAACCCCAAATAAAAGGAATCCAAAGAGGACTACACATCATAAAATACCAAGAGCAAAAGACAAAGAGAGAATATTGAAAGCAGCAAGAGAAAAACAGTTCATTACCTACAAGGGAGCACCCATACGTCTGTCAGCTTATTTCTCAACAGAAACGATGCAGGCCAGACGGGAGTGGCAAGAAATATTCAACATGATGAATAGCAAGAACCTACAAACAAGAATACTCTACCCAGCAAAGCTATCATTCAGAATTGAAGGGCAGATAAAGACCTTCACAGATAAGAAAAAGCTAAAGGAGTTCATCAACTCCAAACCAGTATTATATGAAATGCTGAAAGGTACTCTTTTAGAAGAGAAAGAAGAAAAAGGTAAAAGGTAAACAATTATGAACAACAAATACGTATCTATCAACAAGTGAATCTAAAAATTAAGTGAATTAAAAATTTGATCAACAGAATAAACTGGTGAATATAATAGAATCAGGAACACAGAAAGGGAGTGGACTGATAATTCTCAGGGGGAAAGGAGTGAGAGGTGTACAAGGAGAGACTGGACAAAAATCATACACCTATGGATGAGGTCGATGGGAGGAAGGTAAGGGTAGAGGGAAGAGTGGGAGTCGGGTGAAGGGGAGCTATGGAGGAGGGGATAAAAGAGAAACAAATGTGATAATCTGAATAATAACTATTTAATTAATAAATAAATAAAATGAGAGAATTAAAGAGATTCAAAACAAAGTATCAAAACCTTTTAGAAAGAAAAATGTCTTCTAACTTCATTTTTATTTTACACAGAAAATGAAAAAAATAAAAACTATATCCTTCCTCTCTCGCAAAAGACAACTCACATCATGTCAGATTCAATCTTTCCCCAAATGCACACTCACTCCTTCAGGCAGACACACTACCATGCTGCTCTTTCCTTTTACAGTCAACTCTACATCGGACCACCTGGCTAAAGTGTTTTCACAAACTTTCATAAAATCGCAGAAGCTCAGCAAGTGAAGCATGCCTATTCATCTTCACCCCAATGTACCTACGTCTAGGGGGAAAAAAATTAGAGGTAGCACAATCTGAATGTAAAGTGACCATTCTTTTAGAAATTAGAAAATAGCAGTGAATACTCTGGAGTAAGTTTTTATTGTTTCTAAGACCCTCAAGAAGAAGGGATACTTGCTCTTTAGAACGAAATGTGCGCACAGTGAATGAGAATCACACTGTCAAGCACTGTCATGGGTTCTTTGCAAAGCTCACTAGGAGGGAGACTGCATGTTGGAGCCCAAATAAATATGAAATATATATTTTAGAGATAACCTGAAATCTGTGCTATGGAACTCCACTGGCATTCTAACATTCCTATTCAAGGAAGAGGGAAAGGGGCCATAGGGTACACAACCCTAGATTTAACCAGGATGCCCCACCCCCAGGTGTATCAAGAGTTAGCTTGTACTAGTATATCTGAGAGAATAAGAGTGGACAACCTGATATCACTCATTTGATAGAGGAGAAAACTTAAATCAATGGCTGTACAGGTCCTTCTGACAGCTGAAAATTTCAGTTTGGATGACCTCAGCAGTGGTAATTCTCAGAGGAAAAGTATGTACTAGAAACACCAAGGAATGGGAAATTGGCCCATTCACACTTAGGAAGTAGTACTGAGAAGTGAGAATGCTCACTAGGATACCTGTCTCTCTTATCAAGTCAGGATTGAGAATCTGATGTCTTCTTCAAAGTATTTATTTGATCCGTAGATACTTGGGAGGAGAATTGATAACAGCCAGATATTTCTTCCAGGCTTAATTAATGCAATGACTTTCTGGTTACCCAGGTTTTGATGCTCCAGAACTCAATCCAATAATTATTACTGATAAAAATATTTCTAACCTAAAAAGCTGTGGACACCTACACACTATGTAAACTCTACTAATGGGGATATCCAGTTTGAACTGTGGCTATCTACCAAAATGAGAAAATTCTGAGTTACGCATAAATAAGTTGACTTAGTCATTCACATTATCTAATCCATCCTCCCTCTGTCTCTGCACCTCCCTCCTTTTCCTTCTTCTCTTTCCTTACTCCACCCCAATGGTATGAAGCAGGGGTCAGCTAAGTTCTCTGTAAAGGACCAGATAGAAAACAGTTTCAGCTTTTGGGGCTCTACTGTTGTAACACAAAACGAGGTACAAGAAAATCCATAAATGAATGGCAGTGGCTGTGTCTCAATAAAGCTCTTTATAAAAGTAGGCAGTGGACTCACAGGGCTGTAGTTTGTCAACCCCTGGCCCACGGTAGCCATTCTCAAACTGCAGCCTCCATCACAATCACCTACAGGACTTGTCAATGCACCAATTTCTGGGCCCCATCCTTAGAGTTTATGATTCAGCAGGTCTGGAGGGGAACTTGAGATTTGACATTTTTAAAAAGTTCCCAAAGGATGCTGATGCTCCAGGGACCACACCTTCCGAACCACTAATATAAAATAATGGTCTACATTTTACTCATTGAAATATGTAATAAACAAAAAGTGGAAATATCCCAATAAATAATCACTTAGTCAGTTACACAGTGTCTAATCACTGGGGTGTACACCTGAAACTAACATAATACTGTATGTCAACTGTAATAGAAAAATTTTTAAAAATTACTAAAAAGAAAAAAACATGGAAATAACATGCTGTAAACTTGACTGCTAATTTTATATATTTCACATGAAGACTTACTGTTAAGTGCCATAATATTATCTGTTCCTGGATGATGGAAATTTATTCCCATGCGTCCTAGAAAATAAAATAATTTTATTTTAAACACAAAGAAAAATAATGCTTAATATAATCATTTCAAAACATTATAAAATACGAACATTACAAAAAGCTAAAACAAATTAATCTACAACAAACAATGCTATCAAAGGCAATAGCGATCACAACAGTTTTTAAATCAAGTCATAAAATATACACATGAAAAATTTTAAAACAAAGCCAAAGTCTCAATAACAAATAAAACAAAACAAACAACAACAAAAAACCAATAAGCTAATAATCTCCTGAAATTTTAATGCTTCTCCACATTCCGATTTAAACATGCCAACTCCCTGTATTAAGCATTTTATTTAATCAACCATTCACAGTACCCTTCAAATTCAAGCAGAAAAATAATGAATTCAAGAATTATATAAACTTGAAGCTAAGGAGGGATAAAAAGATAAAGTTCTCATTGTGACTCAAAAATGCAACAATTACCAGAATGGCAACTGGAAGAAAGATGATGAAATTTACATAATGAATTGGGGGGCAATGACTCGCCTAAAAACCTGGGGTGCTTACTGCTGCCCCTGTCACTACTTAGTTATATGATCTTGGGCATAATGTTTATCTTCAGACCTTTGTCCTTGTAGTAGTTACAGGGGTTGCAAACTTCTGCCCACATTGGCTGGCTACCTGTGTTTGTTCCCCTCCTTGAGCTAAGAATCACTTTTACATTTTTAAGGATTGTAAAGCAAAACTTAAAAAACAAATCATAATGTGTGACAGAGACCATGTGGCCCACAAGCCTAATATGTTTACTCTCTGGCCCTTTACACACAAAGTGACAAGAATAAGTCAGATGTTTCAACTGATAGCCTTCAAGGGTAAGAGCAAAAGACATTTGATTTGCTTTTTCATTAATTATTTAGGAAAAGAAGGTGGGTGTTTCAAAACAAAAATGAAACAGTTTTACATGAGAAAAAAAAAATGTACTTAGTAAGTTTTCTTGACCAATTCCCACAACAAAATCATTCCTAAAACAATGCTTTTGTGTAAAGCTAATATCTATGAACTTGGCTCTGCTAGGTTTTCATGTCCAATTGTGTCCAGAGTTAACATGAAATTCTCAGAAAAAAAAATGTTAATTTTAGGTCACTATCATTGTTTAAATAAATGTCAATAGCATTTGGGGGGAGAGTGGTGCAGAGAAAGCTGGAGATAGGAAGTGATTGACTCTTACCACAAAGACAGTGTTATAAAAAACTGCAAAAGGCCAGTCCTCATTTGATATTGAATTCTGTTACGAGGTACTGAAGGCAAACAGCATTATCAGACTTTTCTGGTCCAAAAGGGAAAAATCACAGTATTTGCCTCAACTAAAAAGGAGGAATCATGATTTCCTTGTGAAATCAAAACCATCCTAATCACAGTAATTTGTGAAAGGCCATTTCATATTAAGGCATAAGGAAAAAACAAAACTTTAAGTATAATGTTGTTTGTACTGGTGTGTGTGCGTGTGTGTCTGTGTGTGTGTGTGTGTGTGAGACAGAAAAATTAAAAATGGAAAAATCATCAATAGTTCAATAGTTGATGGATTCTGATGAAACTGTTCTAATTTTACCACGAAGCACTAAAGAACTTTCAAAAAAATTATTTTCAGTTTTTATTATTTTAAATTTCCTTAACAGGAGGAAGATATTACATCTATCTCTAGTTTTGTGGAAACTGTTTTTGCTAACATTTATATTATGGTAAAATTCTTCTTAATAATATATTTAAATGTTTTCTACAGAAAAATCATATTAGTAACAAATCATCCCTTAATAATTGAATTAACGGTTTTATTGTTTTTTAAAGATCTTTTCATATTTACCAGAAGCTAATAATTAGGAGTTTCAAAGACTACCAATTATTAAAAGACAAATTTAACAATATCTATGTGTCATATGTTTTTCCAGCTCCTAAGTCAATTTGGAGTTCCTAAAAATTATAGTCTGCTATCTCCCACCAGAACCTGGTTTAGAACCTATTATAGGAAAATTTGTCTCCAGAACAGACTTTGACTCGATAAGAGAGAACTTCATTCTGATTTTAGTTAGCTATTATCAATATTCTCGCTATTATTTTCAGATAACCAAAATATTCTGTGGATTCATTAGCACCAACTACTAAGAGTCATGAAAACTAGAAGTGACTTATTCATATTTTGAGGTATTCAAATTTAACAGTAAATAGCCCCGTCATTGCACAAAGTCTGCATAAAAACCCAACAAGAGTTCAAAATCACTGCCTATCCAAACTTTAGGAAATATTATGTAAAAATGGTCTCTCTGACCTTAAAGCAAGGAATATTCAGAGGTAAGTGTGGTTCTTATAAGCTAGGTATGTTCCCTAAACATCCCTAGAATAACAAAGGGTTATTAAGAAAACAAAAGTAAGCCTAAATTTAGCTGATCCTCATTCAACTTTTCTTTCCTGTGCTATGCACATTAATGGTAAAGAATTATGTAGTTTATGCCTGGCTTGTGTGGCTCAGCAGTTGAGTGTTGACCGAGGAACCAAAAGGTCACTGGTTTGATTCCCGGTCAGGGCACATGCCATGTTGCAGACTAGATCCCAAACAGGGGACATGCAAGAGGAGGCAATTGGTGATATTCCTCTTTCGATCTCTCTATCCCTTTCCCTTCCTCTCTCTAAAAATCAATAAACACATTTTAAAAAGAATTATGCAGTTTATAATCACTGCATCAAATAATAGTTACTGTATGTTTCTGTAGGCCCCTCTCTGTAGTCCTCCAGAAGCTGGATCCTTTTTGGACGCTTTCCATGAGGTTTTAGGACTTTTCAGCCAGGAAAAAATGAAAATGAAAAGAAGGGGGAGAAACCAAGGTGGCAACATAGGTGAACACCTAAACTGCTGCCTCGCACAACAATTTCAAAACTACAACTAAAAGACAGAACGGACATCATCCAGAACCACAGGAAAGCTGGCTGAGTGGAAATTCTACAACTAGAAAGAAAGAGAGGGGCTCATGGAGACTCAGAGGAGCTGCAAAAAGCTGAGGTACGAAGATACACGCATAGAGAGAAAGTGCCGCAGAGTTCCTGGCTGGCTTCCTCTGGAGGGAGGGAGACAGAAACTCCCAATAGAACTAAACCCCACTTCTGACAGCACTGAACCCCAGTTCTGGGCGAGACTCATATGGGTGGAGTCTGGACTGTCGTGAAAAGGGAGGAGTGCAAAGAAACTTAGGGGAGCCGCGAAAGGCAGAAGTCTGGAGGCACATGAGTGTGCATAGAGAGCAGTAGCGATTACCAAGGGACACTGAGACCCACGGCCAGCGTAGAGGGGGGCTGACAGGAAGCCAAGGCTGTCTGTTCATCCCTGAGACTCAGGCCCATCCAAACTGAACACAGAGGCTTTTGCAATTTTGCAAGTCTTGTATCATAAGGCTGACTCCAGCACAGAAGTTCTTCTGGCATAGACACTGCTGATCTTCACAAGCAATTGGCTTGGAGGTCAATTCCCCCCAGTGATACCAACAACAATCAAGACTTAACTACAAGACTGTACACACAGTCCACAAAGGAGTGCACCAAGAGAGTCTATCTCAGGTAACTGGGGAGGCAGAGCTACTGGGCCATATAGGACAGCTAGCACACAAAGCTACTCTTAACAACTCAGGGAAGCAGCAAAAATGCAGAGACAAAAGAACAGATCACAAAATGAAAGAAATGGAAGAAAACAAATTAATGGATATAGAGTTCAGAACCACGGTTATAAGGTTTTTCAAGAATTTCCTACAAAAGATGGATAAATTTGGCAAGACCCAAGAGGAGACGAAAAAGGACCAACTAGAGATGAAAAAAAAAACCAAAAAACTAGAAATTAAACATACAATGACTGAAATAAAAAATATTATACAGAGACCTAACAGCAGACTAGAGGAACACAAGAATTAAGTCAAAGATTTGAAATACAAAGAAGCAAAAAACCCTCAATGGGAAAATAAAAAAGAAAAAAGAATCCAAAAATGTGAAGATAGTGTAAGGAGCCTCTGGGACAACTTCAAGCGTGCCAACATCAGAATTATGGGGGTGCCAGAAGAAGAGAGAGAGCAAGATACTGAAAACCTATTTGAAGAAATAATGACTGAAAACTTCCCCCACCTGGTAAAATAAATAGACTTACAAGTCCAGGAAGCATACAGAACCTCAAACAAAAGGAATCCAAAGAGGACCACACCAAGACACATCATCATTAAAATACCAAAAGCAAAAGACAAAGATAGAATATTAAAAGCAGCAAGAGAAAAACAGTTCATTACCTACAAGGGAGCACCCATACGATTGTCAGCTAATTTCTCAACAGAAACTATGCAGGCCAGATGGGAGTGGCAAGAAATATTCAAAGTGATGAATAGCAAGAATCTACAACCAAGATTACTTAACCCAACAAAGTTATCATTCAGAATTAAAGGGCAGATAAAGAGCTTCACAGATAAGAAAAAACTAAACAAGTTCATCAACACCAAACCAGTATTATAAGAAATGCTGAAAGGTACTCTTTAAGAAGAGGAAGAAGAAGAAAAAGGTAAAGATAAAAATGATGAACAACAAATACATATCTATCAACAAGTGAATCTAAAAATCAAAGGATTTAAAAACCTGATGAACAGAATAAACCTGGTGAATATAATAGGATCAGGGGCATAGAAAGGGAGTGGACTGACAATTCGCAGGGGCAAAGGGGTAAAGGGTTGCAGGGAGAGACTGGACAAAAATCATACACCTATGGATGAGGAAATGGGGGGGAGGAGGTAATGGCAGAGGGAGGGGTGGGAGCCGGGTGGAGGGGAACTATGGGGGGAAAAAGAGGAACAATTGTAATAGTCTGAACAATAAAGATTTATTAAATCAAAAAAAGAAAATGAGAAGCTTGGTAGCTTTCTAATTAATCATCCTCCATCCCAGTTTAGGAATTGCCTATTACCAAAGGTTTCTTTTTTAAAATGGGGGATTATTTTACAATTTTATTTTTTATTTAATATTTTGAATGCCTAAATCTTAGAGTTATTATGGAATTTTGGAAAAGAGACAAATATATAACAGCAAAAGAAAAATTGATTCCAAATTCAGATGAGGCCATTTCTTTTTCCTTTCTTTTGTCCAACAAACACTGCTGTTTAATCAGCTGTAAAAATAGAATCAAGTGTGTGACATCTGGTGATTTTTGTTAATGCAGTCTGGTGCTGCCAGCGTGACATTTTGTCACCTGTCCATGGGCTGCTATTTTTAAATTGTTCTTGTCAGCTAGTTGTCTTTTAAGTATAGTGTAAAATATAAGGTTTCAAAAACTGGAAGGCCTACTTGGTTTTATGAGTTGAATGATGCTGTGGAAATCTGAGGCTGTGTCCCACTTTCCCCACTGCATGGAGCCTGAGAAATGGGGGTAAGAGGAGATGGAGAAAGAGTTTGGAGAATAGGGTTCCATATGGTTATTCAGATTGTAAAAATCAGTCTCACAAGCTCAATTCACATTCATATTTAAAAGGACAGTTATTTAAAAAGAAAAAAACTACCTCTACTATTATTCAAAGTGTCAGAGTCCAGCTAAAGCCGTACTTTATATGTTCAAAATTAAAATTAGAATTTTTATTAATTTGTATTTAATTATGCAAGTCACCTTTTCACTTCTGCAATATGTTATGTGATAAGGAACAACTGCTGTATCTTCCTGTAATCATCCCCATTTGCTCTAAAAAGTCAAGTTCTTCAAGAGACGGTCCCAGAACAGAATAATGTGAGTGCCATGGTTTAGAAAAAGTTATAAGACAAAATGAATATTCTACTGGATTCTGTTTCCTACCACTTTTCTCTATAAGTTGAAGGTATATTCCTTCAGAGAAAGTATCCACAAGATGTAATAATATGATATGTAAGAATAGAATAAAATGTTCTTTAAATCCCTTTCAAGGAAAAATGATTAGAGATTGGTACTATAATATTCTAAGTATGTTCCAAAGAACCAAGAAGCAAAAGCTGTGAGCTTAGACCTGAGGACAAATCCTAGTTTCTTTGCATACCAGTAGTGGATAATTTTTAGCATGTGCCTACATTTTCTTATTTCAGGCCATACTCTGGAACAATTAAGTCAGGATTTCTGGAGATTAAAGTACTCAGTCTTTTTCTTTCAAAATTCTCAGGTGAAAAACCATCTCTCAGGTGATTACATTGCTATATTGAAAGGATCACTGGGCAAATTAATGGGAGGTACCTATAAAAAGATTACCCAACTTCTATTACTGCCCTCCCCCCTTTTCTACATAGAACAAGAACAATCACTTTTTTCTAATTCAGAACCAGTGTCCTAAAACTTTGTGGAATCTGCTAACTTTTATACCAGATAAGCTGATAAGAGCTTAAGGGAGGTAGCACAAAAATAGAACTAGAGTAATGAATGATTCAAGTTAGTAGAGAGACAGGATGTTTTCCTGAACAAACTAAGTATAATGAAAGGTGCACTTTTCCTAAAACGAGAAAACCTCAACACACCACAAAAAGGGCCAATTTTGTGAAAGGCTAACATGTCACTAAATATAAATTGTAATGAATAAATAAAAATGCCCCTATAACACCAAAGGGGTGGCATCTATGCCTTCCAAATTTCCGTCAACTTAAATTTTAAATTTTAAAGCACTATTATTGAAAAACAGCTATTTTTTCCCCAATTTGAGTATATATTTGAAAAGCAAACCCTTCAAGATCAGTTCTCAACTAACACCTGCTCTTTTCATTTCTCAAATTTCAGTTCCGAGAATGGTGAATGAAGAGAAAACCTTGTCTCTCCATGTGACCTCCACTGCCCAATGCACTGTGGTTGATATTTCCCTATTCTTCTTCTCTCTCAGTACTTTGTCTTCTTTGAATCTTTTTTTTTTAATATATATTTTTATTGATTTTTTACAGAGAGGAAGGGAGAGAGATAGAAAGTCAGAAACATCAATGAGAGAGAGACATCGATCAGCCGCCTCCTGCACGCCCCACAGTGGAGATGTGCCTGCAAGCAAGGGTCCATGCTCCCAACCGGAATCGAACCTGGGACCTCTCAGTCCGCAAGCCGACGCTCCATCCACTGAGCCAAACCGGTCTCGGCTTCTTTGAATCTTAATCCTAAAGGAGGGTATGATTAATCAAACCTAATACCCTGGGTTTTCCTAGGGGTTCCGCAGCAGCTAGATGAACCCTCATCATTAGTAGCAAGTCAGTAGACCACTGCAAGGAGGGTATAGGGATGAACCTTTTCCCCTACCCCTTATTCCCAATGCCAGAAATCCCATTAATCCTCACAGTTATGAGAAGAGCTGAATATCCCTGCAGTCCACTAGGAAAGAGGGCAGGGAACAAATCCTCCCACCCAGGCCTCACTCAAACCTCTATCAACCCAAGGACTTTTGTACTTAGAAAAGAAATAAGAACCGTGTTCATTAGTTCATCACCCATCTCAAAACTCTCCTTCTCATCTCTTGAAGGCGTTATCTCAAATGAACATTAGGGAAAGACATACGTAAGATGTGGTAGGAGGCAAATGTAATGATGAAATGTTTCTCTGTTATAACCAAGAACTGTCACTTGAGATCTTCAAGAAGCCAAAATTCAGTCTTAAGTTTTACTTAAATAGGGTTGTGTGATTTGATCAACACAGCAGAAGAGATTCCTGAGTGCTGTGAAGAACGACCAATTAGACTTTTTCTCTACTACTTTATACTCGAGGCGGAAGTGGGGGGTCGAGACGGGGGGAGGGGGGGCCTTTTAAAATCTCCTACAAACACTTTCAACGCTGACCTAGTATTACGAATAAACAAAATTGGAAAACTATTAAAGCTCTTTACGGAAACAGAAATCTTAGTATTGTACTTCCTGACCTTCCTATTTCACTTCTCCCACTAACCCTTTCTTCCCGCTGAATCAAGAGAACAGTTGAACAAAGGAATTTCTTACTGAATACATTTCAAAGATGAAAGATCACTGTGAACATATTTTCACCACCTTCACTTTAAGTACATATGAGGTACTTTATTTTTCAGGACTTTGATACTGTATTTTATTATACCTTCTTCACATTATTCAGGTATGTAATTTTGGAAAGCCAACATAACTTAGGAGGATTCTTTTTAAAAATATATATTTTATTGATTATTTTACAGAGAGGAAGGGAGAGGGATAGAGAGTTAGAAACATTGATCAGCTGCCTCCTGTACACCTCTTACTGGGGATGTGCCCGAAACCAAGGTACATGCCCTTGACTGGAATCGAACCTGAGACCTTTCAGTCCGAAGGCTGATGCTCTACCCAAACGGGTCGGGGCTTAAGAGGATTCTTTTCCTTTCTCCTTTTGGTGGTTTTTGATAATGACAATCATTGTTTACGTATGGGAAATATAAAACTTTCGCAACTGGCCTGTGCAAGCTTTCAGCATTTAGCTGCAGTCTAGCTAGAAGGAAACACTGTAGGAATATAAAGGTTTAATTTATTACCAGGGCCAGGCAGTAGGCATACCATTACCACTGCCAGCAAAAAAAAAAAAAAAAAAAAAAAATTATAGATACCATTTGAGCAGGTTCTAGTGTCAGGAACTTGATCTGATTCTATGAAGTAGGTGCTTTATTTTAACAATGAGGACACTAAGACTTTAAAGCGGCTAACTAATTTATCTAGATCAATAGCTAACTTAGAGGCAGAGCCGGAATTCAAACACAGGTTTGAGTGACTGCGAAGTCAGAAAGGCTGAGTTGGAATTTCATCTCCTCTACAGAGAATATAAAATGTCTGAAAGAATGTTAATAAAAAAACAATATTTGTTATCTCTAGGTAGTAGGTCTCAGATGATTTTTTTCCACTTTCCTTTTTGTTTTTATGTACTGCTTGAATTCCTAACGAGAAAGAATGTATTATTTTCTAAAGAAAATTGAGCTCTGGAGGAAAACACCAAAACAAGCAAGTATACAAAAAACCAATGATCTTATAACTTGAGTGTTGAAACCCTCAAAACAGTGTTCCCGTGTTCAAGTGGGAGAAGAGGATACTAAAGATAAGAGGAAAGACAGAATGGAGTGGAGGAAAGTGGTTCTAGACAGACCATCCAGAAGCTACTGAGTAGGTCTCCTGGACCAGTAGGGGGCTAACTCATTAGTCCACAGAGCCAAATATCAATAGTACAACGACTGAAATTTCTTCTGAGAGCCAAATTTTTTAAACTTAAACTTTTTCAAACACCACTTCTTCAAAATAGACTCGCCCAGGCCATGGTATTGTGTGAAAGAGCCACACTCAAGGGGCCAAAGAGCCGCATGTGGCTAGAGAGCCGCAGTTTGCCAACCGCGGTCCTACTCCAACACCTTTCTCTTAAAGCGCAATTCACCTAGATGTTTACATATTTTGATTTTTTAATTGACTAGATGCTTATATCTAAAAATATATTTTATTGATTTTTTACAGAGAGGAAGGGAGAGGGACAGAGTTAGAAACATTGATTAGCTGTCTCCTGCACGCCCCCTACTGGGGATGTGCCCGAAACCAAAGTACATGCCCTTGACCGGAATCGAACCTGGGACCTTTCAGTCCGCAGGCTGACACTCAAGCCACTGAGCCAAACCGGTTTCAGCATAGATGTTTATATCTAAGACTCAGAGGCCCTCTATATAAGTTTTCCTTGAGAAAAGACAACGTGCAAGAACTCATCCGTGGCAGCATTACCGACAATAGAGAAAAAAAGCTGGCAACCTAAGAGTCCAAAGTTAAGGCCTAACAATAAATTATGAAGACCGGATAAAAACATGGGTAATGTTTATTATGTGGGAAATAGAAAAATAAAGGCTACGCCATCACAATGTTTCTTTTATTTTTTTAATTACCCTCTTGTTATTACAATTTGCTCCTTTTTAGAAGTCAAACGTTACTTAAAATCTTTCCTTTAAAATACTAGCTTCCTCATGATGCTACTAGAAATAATAAGGTTCAAACGCATGATGCTATACGTCAGACCTAACCGTCTCCCCGCTGGAAAAGGGAAGCAGGAAGCTCCAACACCCTCACCAGAGGACGCTGACATGATGATGTAATTGAACATGGGAAATGGTGCCCTCATAAGGAAAGCAAGGTGGGTGGTATAATGAACTGAGGAGTTGCAACTATATTGAGGCCGTAAAAAAGTACATTTTAAAAAATATATATTTTATTGATTTTTTACAGAGAGGAAGGAAGAGAGATAGAAAGTCAAAAACATCGATGAGAGAGAGAGACATCGATCAGCCGCCTTCTGCACACCCCACAGTGGAGATGTGCCCACAAGCAAGGTACATGCCCCCAACCTGGGACCTTTCAGTCCATAAGCCAACACTCTATCCACTGAGCCAAACTGGTCCCAGCAAAAGTACATATTAAATGCCTTCCAATTTCTTAGGACATATATCTGTAAGTACAGTGCAGAAGGCCTGTATAGGGGAAACCTCACATTTGCAAGTGTCATGAAAAAAATTCATGCACAGGCAGTTAGACATGCAATTTTTAAAAAGGCCACCACAACTGGAATCAGGTATTTACATTACACCTTAGTGAGGTGCCCTCCTTACACTTTAACCATGCTATTCTCGAAAGGCAGGGCACCATCGCACCCACTTAAACAATATCCACCGAATTCTGGAAAAATTATTTTACAGACTGTCAACTAATATCCTTTTATATTTTATTGCTGGATGAAAAGAATACAGACTAAGCTAAAAAGAACAAGGACGGCAATATTTTAGGTGAGGAGAGACTTCTAGCTGTTCGAGGTAGCGAAGGCAGATAAATGCAGCCTTTGAAAATATTAAAAACACAAAAAGTCTTTGAATATCATGGGTTTCTTTTTTAACATCATTCTCACTTCTAAGTGAAATATGCTTTAAATGGCCATGTACCTAATCTCTCCACTGAAGACAGACATGGTAACGGTGACTAAATATAACAATGAATCAATGAGAGACTTTTTTTTTTTTCCCTACTTCTGACGGCTTTAAAATATAGCTTTTCTCAAAATCATTTCTTTTCTTTCGAGCCTGTTAACTACTCTCTTTTCACTGGAAATTGAGGACCGCAGCAGAAAATCATGAGTGTGACAAGAAAAGGATGAAATGGATTCCTGGTGTGGCTGGAGGAAATGGCTATCAGGTGTTCACAGTCATTCATACTCTTATAAGATCCCGCAGAGAACCAGAGGCGATCAAATTCCTCACCCTCCAGAGGACAGGAGGGTTTGGAGAAGGTGGACATCCCTGCGGCTAACTCTTTACAGTGTTCAGCTCTTTGGGCTCTGAACCCAAGCATTGTAGATATATTTCAACAGAAAATTTCCATTACAGTGTTTAAAAATACCTTGGGGCCCCTAAAAAGTCCTATAACCCATAAAAAGAACTAGCTGTAATTATGAGTGTAACATCAGCCTCAATCCTGAATTTACATGGGTTGTAAAAGTAGAAAATCTTAATATTGCTGACGCTGGGACTTTCTGCCTTACATTTAAGCCAAAACGTTTACACATTTTAAGACATTTTCCTTAATGGTTTAGCCTGGGAGAATGCAAACGGGTCGCTGGCTGCTCTTAAGTCTGCGTAGTGTTACCTCCCTATACTAGGAAATTGATTATATTTTAATAAAATGAAACCCTTCTGTATGAAGTTTTCTGAAGTAGTCTTTGGAGACTGGTTTACTAAATCTCCTATTTCCTTGCAGTGTACTTGGACTTAAATGAATTATCCAGGTTCGGCTGTGGATTCCAAATGCAAAGCCCAGAAAATGTGGCTTCTGGTCTCATGCTATAACTGCAGCTTCAGCTGCCCAGCACATGCTTCTGCCAGACATTATGATTAAAGCCATCAACCTTGAAAATCATAGGTAGCTGAACCCAGGTTTTAAAAAAAATCAACTTTAAATACATTCCACAATGCTTTACAGAATGCAAACAAAAACAAACAAAAAACAAACAAAACAAAAATCACAATTATTAAAAAGCTGATTTTTTGTTTAAAACACCAAGCAAGGAATGGACATATGAATATTCCTAACCTGCAAAATGATTCCTCCACATTATATCAGCGAAACTCATTGGTGGGCCACTGGGAGGGTAGTGTTTACCTTTCAGAGGCTCATGATCAGTCCTTATCATATCCATTAAGGAGTTCTCCAACGAGTGCAAGTTAAAAGTGTCATAGGGCCTACTCCGGTCCTAAAAATAAAAACACAGAACAATAAGACAACACATAAAATTACTTCATAAAAATCCAGACCATATAATTTGCTTCTTGCCATGTACTGATGGACATGAATCAAAGTTCCAGATAGTTCTAATAATAAATCACAGTCATTCTTTTCATTAAGAATAATGACTTATTTCAGAAGGACACTAAACATACATTAATGCTGGAATTTAAAAAAAGAATAATGGCTTGGCAACATTATGTTTAATACAAGTTTCCATAATTAATTAAATTATACCCTTTTTCCTTAGTAGTCTTTTATGTACATGTCCCACTACTTCAGGCTGACTTTTTCTCAAGTGAACTAAAAAAGTAAATTCGAAAGTTAAGAGTCATGTGAATTGGCTCTGCCCTTCACCCTCTGCATCCACTGTCGAGTGAAGATTCTACCCAAATGAACAGAGGTGCTGTTTTTTTCTGGAGGAAAACCATCATTAAAAACTCTCAGTATAAAATTACTTTCCACAAAAAGTGACTGTAGTTTCAAGGTAATTCTATTGCCTACTTTTCATATTTATTACTGATACAGTCCATACTGATAAGGTCCACACATTAGATATATGTTATAAAAATTACAGCATGTCCAATGTACTAAAATTACCTTTTGAAAAGCATTCACATGAAAAAAGTTTAACTCAAGGTAGTGTTTTCATGTTAGATTCAAAAACATTTTGAAAATAGAAAGCTAACGCAAACTAAGTAAAGAAAAATAATTATTCTACCACATTTCACTCATGCCCATGGGAGACCATCACCCACAAATTATTTTTAGGAATCTGAGTCTAAAAGAAGTGCAGTCCATGGCCTACTTTATTACTAGAGAACAGGTTTAGTCGGTTTTTGTTTAAGAAAAGCAAGACAGCCCGGCTGGTACGGCTCAGGGTTGAACATAGACCTATGATCCAGGAGGTCACGGTTCAATTCCCAGGCAGGGCACATACCTGGGTTGCAGACTCAATCCCCAGTATGGGGTGTGCAGGAGGCAGCTGATCGATGATTCTCTGTAATCACTAATGTTTAATTCTCTTTCTCCTTCTCCTTTCCTCTCTGAAGTCAATTTAAAAAAAAATGTTTTTTTTTAAAAAGCAAGATAGCCCTAGCTGGTTTGACTCAGTGGATATAGAGCATCAACCTACAGACTGAAGGGTCCCAGGTTCGATTCTGGCCAAGGGCACATGCCTGGGTTGTGGGCTGGATCCGCCGTGGGGGGCATACAGGAGGCAGCCTATCGGTGATTCTCTCTTATCACTGATGTTTCTACCTCTCTCTCCTTCTCCCTTCCTCTCTGAAGTCAATAAAAATATATTTTTTAAAAAAGAAAAGCAAGATAAACATATACCTCAATAACCATAACAAAACAAACCACAGCAATGAGAGCTTATTCTCAGAATGTTGACCAGTTTATCCAGCCTTGCAAATGATCACTTATCTTCTCCTATGAATAGCAGAATGACATGATGAGTATGCTATCATACGATAGGTAAAAACCTCAGCTACAATGACCATTTTCCAGGTTTGTCTTCAACTACTGGAAAGCTGTTTTCTTCTGGTCTCTGGTACACAGCCTCGCTGTATACCTCTCCAGGGGAGCAAAAAGGGAGGTGACATTTCGGCAGTGAGCATAAAGAACTCAGAGGATTATTGGGTAAAAAAATGAATGCAGCACGAACGCATGCAGGTCCTAAGAAGAGCTCTGAACTGAGAACCAGGAGGCAGGAGTGCTGGAACAACTCTAAACAATCGGGGCTTTGGTGAACATTATGATCCACCTCTCCAGTCTGTGCCTGAAATTCATTCCTTTATACAAATGAGAGGATTGGGCTACATTATTTCTAATATCTCTGCAACCCTATCCTATAAAAAAAACAACTCACAGATGAGGAGTAGGGGTTGGGGGCACAGACTTTACAAACCTTTTGTGCCAAGTTGAGGGCCGCTACCCTACTAGGCCCTAGTTCAGAAATAAATGCTGTAGCCTAGTCCCTGTTTGTAAGTAACTAGCAGAGAGGAACATAACCAATTAAAATAAGAGTATGGGGTGTTTTGAGAAAGGAATGTATGCAGTACAATGGAAACTAAGTCACATCTGTTTCTTAAAGAGCACATATTGTATATTATAATTATTTTTTAAACTCCCCATTCTATAAAGTCCTAAGTGTCTTGAATATGGACCTGTCATGTGACCAGATGGAAGGCTGTCTTAGTCATTCTCAATGGCTGCAGTATTCTCACTAGTAAAACAGGATCCTGTTAGAATTAGGTTGAAATTACTTAATATTTGTTTTAGGCACACTGTATGTGCCAGAGAGCAAGTAGCCCATATTTCTTAGTTTACTGATGCATTCCCCCACCACCAGCCATTTTGTTCTTTTAACACTCATCACTTCTCTGTTCCTGTTGTTGGATAAGAAAGAAACATGGAACATTTTCTTTGGTTCTCAATTTTGGTCTCTATATAATTTAAGAAGGTCCTTTCCTTTTACCTTTAAGTTCTTCCTAGAGATCATTTGTTTTGCTTTGGGTTCAAATTATCAGTGGAAACTTGAATTACTTAAGGAATAAAGCTGAATTTCCAGAAATGCAGGCTTATGTTTCTCATAAGAGGTATCATATTCTTCGCCCCCCCCAAAAAAGCCAAAGGTAAAAAAAACAACAAAAAAAAGTGTGCTGATAGAGAGACAAATGGCAACTTATTTATGGCACTGACAATCCCATAATAAATGTCTAGGAGCCTTCTATCATACCCATCCACACCTCCTACCAGGCTGTTTGAAGAGAAGCTGCTAAAGTGAAGGGACTATAAGAAATGGCTGTTTGAAGGCATCCAGCCAGGACAGTTTCTTTTTTTTTCTTAATTTAATTCTTGATGTACTCTTCAAGATACATAACATACTCATTTTACACAAGGGAGATGAGGTTCAGAGATGATGCAAGTCTGGATCTGACCTCAATGCCAATACCAAGGACTATAAAAATCTGTCCCAAGAAATTAATCCAATCCATTTGGGATTTTACATGAAAACCCTCTAGAAACACAGCACTGCATCTAATCACTGATGAAATGATCTTCTTGTTAAGGTGGCCGGGAGTTCCGGTCAGAAGATAACATCAGATGTTAAGTGACTACCTGTCAGGAAAACTGGAGGGGATGTTTGGAGAGGGTTCGTATATCTGAAGTGGTTCCCAACCAATCAGAATGTCAAAATCACATGTAAAACACAGTTTAAACGGAGGTTCCTGGTCCCCCGCTAGAACCCACTTAATCATAATTGAAACGAAATAAATAAATGTCCAGGGTGATTGCATAGATTTGAGAGCCACTAGACTGGATGATTCTTCAAGTGAAGTAAGCCTTTAAAAACACTCATGAATCTGATTCGTAAAATGGGGCAGTTAAATAAGGGAAGGGACTAGAAAGACAGCATTAGCGAGTAAACAAGCCTGGCTACTTGGCCAAAAATCAGCTTTGCAGTCTTTCAATGGATTGTGAATTAAGAGAAACAATTGGTGGTTTGGTTTTTAAAAACACAAACACTGAAATCAGACATCTGATTGTCAAATTCTGGCTCTGCCCCATGCTGGCATGTCCCTCTGCACAAATTTTTAAGGCTTCTCTTCATCCACAAAATAGGGGTGATAATAATTCTCTCTTTATGGTTGTTTTCAGTGCTAAAAGACAGAATGTACTGCAAAGCATCTGTACAGTGATGGCTACTGGAATGTTAGGGAGAATACAGAGAGACTTCGGCGATGCCAAGTCATGATACTGGGCTGCAGATTCAAAGACCAGAGGCTCACAGATGCTAACCTAGCAAGGTCCACTAGTGCTCCACAGTGTGACGTGTGAAATGCGTGACAGAATGTGCCCAGGCTTCTTAACTGAACAAACTTCAGTGCTGAGAGGCTTAATTTCTCACTAAAATTAATCCTAGCTATGCTTCATCAATTTCTATTTGCTGTATCGTTTTTGTTTTATAAGTAGTAAACATTGCTGAAATAACTAATTAACCAGGAAGCTTAAAACAGAGAAAAGTATAGAAAAACTAAATATTCTGCAGTGAAATTCCACAGAAATTATGACTAGAACAGACTAACCACAATTTACCTTTCCACAATGAAAATTACAAGTGGCAACTAATCTTCTTAATCTTTTTTCCATAGATTTTTGTTTCCCAATACAGGAAAAATAAAGAAAACATCTTTTTCATTTGTTTTTAACATGCAAACACATCAGGAAGTATTAGAACATTTATAAATAATGTGTCCCATTATTGACTCTTTTCCTCTGACTATAATCAATGACAGATGTTATCAGTTACTTGTACATAGAGGCAGTCCACCCCCACTATACAGCTCATTAGCCTTGCTTTCTTTCTTCCCCCAGCTTGACTTAATATATTAATAAAGTATTCAAGTACTTAGTATGTGCCTGGCACTGCTCTAAGTATGCTAAATACATTACCTTACAATTCTACAAGTTAGGGAACTTTTTTATCCCCATTTTATAAATTAAACTATTAAATCTTGGAGAGATTAAGTAAATGGCTCAAGGTCACAGGACTAGTAAGCAGCTGAGCCAAGGCTCAAACCCAGTCAAATCCAGACTGTGCTCTAAGGATGTTCATTGTACTGCCTACCTGCCTACCTTCCGCCTACTTTGCCTCAAATCCTTTCATAAACATCCCCTTCAACCTAATCCTGACACAATCAGAGAGAGGCCTCTTTGACCCACCCTGCCCCCCTTACTGGCCCTTTGGTCAATAATCCTTATTGAACTGACAACTAGTTGAACTATCCTCCTGCACAGGCCTGGGCCTGCCTCTACCAGCCTTAACCATGCACACCTGCCTTTTCCTTAGGAGAGAAAGCCAGAACATGTTCTACCCTTTCTGGCTTATCTCCAGACATTTCCTCTCCTATAGACACAAGGAGTCAAGAACAGCTGGGGGGGGGGAAAAAAAAAAAGCAGCTCTGGAACCAAAAGATATAAGTAATCATGGTGCCTACTCTGTCCTAGGCCCTGGGTTAAAGGCTTTATAGCCATAATCTCAGACCTTACCACACCCTGTAGGGGAGGCATTATCTCCATTTCACAGAGGAGAAAAGTGAGGCTCACAAGGTTATGTAACTGCTCAGACTTCAACTGTTTGTCAAGTTCACAAAGCTGGTCGGAAATCAGGAAGTGAACCCAGGTCTGTTCAGTCCACACCAGTAACGTGCCAATGTTCCTGCCCCGATCAGCTGCCACATGTGCAATGAACAATGGGGGTTTGGCTGGGAAGAAAGGGACACAAACATGGTGAAAAACTGAAAGGTGGTCCTGGTCGTGTTTGGCTCAATGGAGAGAGCGTTGATGCCAGCACTGAAGGGTCATGGGTTCAATTCCCGGTCAAGGGCACGTTCTTGGGTTACAGGTTTGATCCTGGCATGAGTTGGGTCAGGTGCGGGAGGCAACCAATCATTGTCTCTCTCTCACATCGATGTTTCTCTCTTCTCTCTCTCCCCCTCCTTTCTACTCTCTCTGAGAAGCAATGGGGAAAATATCCTCCAGTGAGGATTAACAAAAAAAGAAAAAGAAAAAGAAAGATGGGAAGATGCTTGAAAGGGCTCGGAAAGGATCAATGGGGTTGTGAAATAATATAGAAAAACAAAAGAAGGAATTCTTGAAGGAAGGTTTTTCTGTTTATCATATAGCTTCAATGTATGTATTGATAAAACGTTTCAAAGTTAAATGCATTCAACACATAAGAGTTTTAAGCCAAAAACACCCTAGCCATTTCTAATTTCTACACTGTTGCTCTTGTTTTCTAACTAGATTACATTATTAAAGACAGAGAGAAACATGGATGTGAGAGAGAAATATCAATCAGTTGCCTCCTGTATTTACCCTAACCAGGAATCAAGTCCACAATCTAGGTATGTTCCCTGAACAGGAATCAAATCTGCAATCTTTTGGTGTATGGGATGATGTTCCAACCAACTGAGCCACTCTGCCCAGGAAAAACCTTTTCTGATTTTGAGATATCTTTCCCATCCCCCAATTTTCTCAACATTTCTGCTCTGGCCCTTTAACTGCATCTTTGCCATGCTTGTTCTACTCTGGCACAATAGTTTCCTGACCCCTGCTTTCTATGAAGAACACCACTAATATTGAAACATAAGGATATATGAAACTTGCCAGCCTGTGTAAAAACCAAAAAGGCTGTATACATTTAAAAGCTCAACATGTTGTGATTTCAAGCACAGAATCTGCTTCAAAGTACCATAAAGATCGGACATTTACTTAATGTTCTAAACCAATCATTGCTGTTCTTTGTCAGAACCTATCAAAAGCACAAGGTTCCTATACGTAACTGAATTTGACTAGAGTACTGAACAGCTTGATATACAATCACCCTAAGATTAAAACCTCTTCCAAATAAAGGAAAATCTATGTCATGAACCTCAGGGGAAGGGGAAAAAATAACTTTCAAATGCAGATTTTCACCATGGCTTCAGTAAATATTAAGTTCTTTAGTCAATGGTTAAGTTTTAACTATCCCAAATGAGACTAGCACTACATATGTAACCTTTGGAAAACATGATCACAGACTCTCCTTCAATCACTCAATAGCAAGCAAATGCTCCTTATATCTAACTTAAGGTTCTCAAAAGTAAGGTTCTCTAACTTTTTCTGTCCAAAGAAAAGAGTAATTCACTGATCACCACCTTTTATGAATTTTAATCTTCTTTAAAACTTGTCTTCCATACAAGAAATTCTCCAGAACCCTCAATATAGCCTGGAATAAGATGATAGTGTAATAAGAAATTACAACTTCCTTATCTTTTTTCTTCTTGAGGATGACTAATTCCAATTACTTGAACCTTTTTATCAGATTGTATTTTCCCTGGCTATATATAGAACAGCAAAGCAAGCAAAGGTGTTCCGAAGTTTATAAAACAAGCAAAAGGATAGATTCATCTGCTCTGAAAGGTGCTCAAAAGTGAGATGAGCATGGCAGCCTGAAGCCCAGCCCGGCAATGTTCACCTAGTCCCTCCTTGTTCCCTGCCATCCCCGATCTTCCGTCACAGCTCTTCCCGTTGGTTTGCCAGGCAGGTCAGATAAGAGGCCCGGTTCATCAGACACAGGGAAAGATGGCCCTTGGAATCATGTGTTCACCTGAAATGACCTACATTGCTGAGGCCAAATCTAGTCAGGTCAATGCTGAAGGGGTCAACTGGACAAAAAGTCAAAAGCCTGCTGCTACACCTTTGGACTGTGGTAAACAACTCAGAGCTAAGTACTCATGCACTTAAAAAAAAAAAAGGAGAGATTAGACAGTTTAGTAGTGTGCCAGGTAAAAGACAGAAAGTGAGATTGAGGTTTCAGACAGACCTAGGAAGGAAGAAGGATACAGAAGAGTAGGCTTCAAGAAACTTCACAAGCCCCGCCAGCATGGCTCAGTGGTTGAGGGTCGACCTATGAATCAAGAGGTCACAGTTCAATTCCCGGTCAGGGCACATGCCCGGGTTGCAGGCTCAGTCCCCAGCATGGGGCATTACATGAGGTGGCCCATCGGTGGGTTCTCTCTCATCACCGATGTTTCTATCACTCTGTCCCTCTCCATTCCTCTCTGAAGTCAATAAAAATGTATTTTTAAACCAAAACTACCAAAATTAAAGTTGTCCTTTCCATGGTTATTATGCATGAGACTACCTAGTGTTGCTCCAAATCACAAGATTGTTAGCCAGCATATTATCCCGAGCAGCTTATGAGGCACTGATTTATTAGCTGAGATAATGTAAGGGAAGCTTGACCTTTGCAACCAAAACCTATCTTGGAACATAATGCGTGAATAAAGGTACATGCAGCTCCTCATACTGTCTTCTTTTTAACAGATCATAAATGTCAAAATCCTTCCACAAAGCTGACCACTTCTAGGTATAGTTGGACTCTCCCTTCTCCACCCCAATATTTTAGCTCCAGTTATAGCAGTGATTCAACCTATTATAATTTCTTCTTTACATACCTGTCATCCTCAATAAACTCACTGCTATGAGAGCAGAGGTGTGTCTTATTTCTCCCATAGTCCCATCATTTAGCAGAGGGCCTGCCATATAATAAGGATTCAGTAAATAAATGCCTACTTTACATTTAAATTTTCCTTCTGATGGTTTCATATTGTAAGATTTTGATTTGAAACTAAAAAAGAACTGCACATCTATTAGAATTACTAAAAACAGCAACAACAAAGAAAACCCCTGACAATTCCAAATGCTTACTAGAACAAGGAACAACGAGAAATCTCAGAAATTGTTGGTGGAAATGCCAAATGGTATACTCATTTAAAAAAAAAAACACAATTTGGGAGTTACTTATAAAGTTAAACATATACTGTTACAATGTAGCAACCCCACTCCTAAGTATTTACCCAAGAAACATAAAAACACATGTCCATACAAAAACCCTGTACACAAATGTTTATAACAATTTTAGAAAACAACTTCATTCATCATTTCCAAAAATGAGAAACTACCCAAATGCCAATTAATTGGTGAATGGGTAAACAAATTGTGGTACATCTATACAATAGAATATTATTCAGCAATAAAAAGAAATGAAGTACTAATATGTGCTGTAACATGAATGTACCTTGCAAACACTATGGTAAGTGAAAGAAGCCAGTCACAAAGAAAGTCATTTCACAAATTAGTGAAATGTCCAGAATAGGCAACTTATTCATAGGGACAGAAAGTAGATTGGTCATTGTATAGGGCTGGGGAAGCCAGGAGGGAAATGGAGGTTGACTGCTAACGGGCATGGGGTTTCTTTCAGGACAATGAAATGTTCTAGAATTAGATAGTGATGACTGACACACAATTTTGTAAATACACTAAACACTACTGCACTGTATACTTTAAAAGGGTGATCCCATCTGAAGTACACAATGCGGAATTCACATCTTGGTATGTGAATTCTATCTCAACTAGCCTGGTGCACAACATTTGTGCATTGGAGGACGGGGTTGGGGGTTGCCTCAGCCTGGCCTGAGCCCTTTCGCAATCTGAGAGCCCTCGGGGGATGTCCGACTGACAGCTTAGGCCCAGCTGTGGCGGTGGGAGAGGCTCCTGCCACAGCCACTGCACTCACCAGCCTCGTTTGTGGCTGAGCTGCACTCCTGCTGTGGGAGCACACTGACCACCAGGGGGCAGCTCCGCATTGAGCGCAGCCCCTAGTGGTCAGTGCACATCATAGTGACCAGTCATTCCGCCATTTGGTCGATTTGCATATTACCCTTTTATGATATAGGATAAAGCTATTAATTCTTTACAACTGTCTAAGGTTTTAGCAGGAATTATCACATCACCTGCAAATCATCTACTTTTGGTATAGGACATAACACCTAAGAACATTCTTGAACTATGACTCAAGGATGGCCAAGTCTCGACTTCAGCTGTGCCATTCAGGAGCCACTAAAGGACCCCGCCACTAACTACACCTAACCCAAAAGACAGCCCTAATGCCAGTCAAATAACTAATGCCATCCACTGTCACATATGTCATTTACGTTTCTGAGAGTCTTTAATGCTCCTCTGAGAGTTACAAGCAGTTAGTGGCCATATTACCACAAACAGCATCTTCTTATGTCTCCCCATTGTTTCTGATGAGTTTTTTTTTTAAATCCCAGAGATTCTCATCTTACAGTGAGGTACTGTGTCCTTCAGAGACCCAACCCATCCCATTTATGACCATGACACATTTTAAGAATGATGTGCTCTAGCATCTCCTTAGAAGCATTACTAGACCATAAAAGATACCTATGTGCATAAACACCAAAGTCTGCCCTACCCCTGTTCATTTCCATTGTGGTTCAACTTGAATGGTTAGGTGAGCAGATACATAGCAGAATTCACAGATTCATCGGAAGCTGATGGGGACTGTGATGTGTCTGCTGAGGCCCCCTGCTCTCCTCTCTGATCCTTGTATTTAAAAACTGAGCAGCAAAACACAGCTGCTTTTATGCAAATAGTCCTCCTGCAATGAAAGCAATAAAGCAACAACACTGTGCCAATTTGGACTAGCAGCTGTCTAGGTCTCTCCCCCCTGTGAGAAACCAACAGACAATGCCATGCCCAGAGTACACACAGATTAACAGCTCTGATCTGTAGTTCTTCACAGCCCCTCCCTGGCCACCACTGAGGAGCTCAGAGATGTGTACGTGTGTCCATATTGAAGCAGGGAACCTGGTGAGGACCAAAACCAAAATTCACTCCAAGCTGATGGGGGACCACAGAGAGAGGAGCACAATATTTTTGTTTGTTTCTAAACCTTGTTTGTTTGTTTTTCTCAGAGAAGGAGAAGGGAAAACAAACAAAAAAAACCCTGCATCTCAGATTTATTGTCCAATTCCAATTCCAGATGAGAACAATAATAAAAATAAATTAAGTAACCAATCAAATGTAACAGAATCATACGGTCACAAGCCCAAACTCTCTTAACCATTTCTAAAGTTTTGTTATTTTTAAATTTGAACAGGCTTACTCCTAACCCCCTTTGCCCAGCCCATCTCTGACATAAAACAAAGCTGGTTTATAAGATTAGCTACCAATCTGCCTCTGGGGAAAGGAAAATGGATGTCTACATTGCTTTTCCTAACACATCTCATTGTCATATACCAGGTCATAGCTAACATATGACGGATGATTAACATATGCCAGACCCTGGGCGGAGTACTTTACTTGGATTATCTTACTTAACCTTTACAACTGTCCTATGAGGTAGGTAATGACAACCTCTATTTTACAGATGAGGAAAATTTTAAATTTAGTTCTTAATACAAATCAGGTGTTCTTGAAGAAGGCACAAATTATTTGTTATATAAGCATTCCAGGAAGAAAATATCTCTATATGTTTATAAATCCTTAACCTAATTTTCCCTTTAAAATGTTATCGCATTTTTTTTTATGTTAAAGCATCTAAAATGCAAAGCACCTGGCCGGTATAGCTCAGTGGTTGAGCATCAACCCATCAACCAGGGGAGGTCATGATTCGATTCCTGATCAGGGTACGAGCTAGGGTTGAGGGCTCAATCCCAGAAGGGGGCATGCAGGAGGCAGCTCTTGGATAATTCTCTCTCATCATTTTTTTTTCTCTCTCTCTCCCCTTCTTTCCCTTCCTCTCTCTGAAATCAATTTTTTAAAAAAGAGTATTAAGAAAAATAAAATGTAAATCCATCTGCATTTTATTAAAATAGTTCGGCATTTGGGAGGTTAAAAAATTGTACTTCAAAATGAAGCCTGTGTCATTCTAGTAATGCTACATTAAGGTACTTTACAGATCATACAGTAAAGTAAAATGTAGTAATTTAATTATGGGAAGTTCAATCAGAATTTAAGAAATGTCTGTAGCACAGAGTTTTTTTTTGTTTTTTTTTTAGAAGAACATCTTTCTTTAATACTTTCAAGTCTTGGTGCTAACAAAATTTTGTCAAGTGTGCCAAAGGCTGTTTTTACTCTTTCTTTTATTTATGCCTCATGTATTTTGGGGGAGCTTTAATATGCCAGGCCATTAAAGATTAAAAAGTTAAGTGACGCACGGACTCTGTCCACAAGAAGCCAGCTGTCCAGTTTATAGCTAATTACTACATAATGCAGGAAATGCAATGAGCGAGCTGTGTGCTTAGAACTGCAGGAGCACAGAAACGGAGAGATCAAAGGCTTCCAGAAAAGGAAGGCCAGGGGCACAGAGACTGGCATAGGTGCCGAGGCCCCGCCTCCTCCAGAAATTGGTAAGGACCCAATAAGAAATTCTACAAAGGACAGACAGGCTAAAGGCTATAAATAGATAAGACTTAATTTGTCTTTCTCCAGGACCAATCAAGGCTAATTTGTGTCTAGATTCCAACTTTCTTTTTTAAAACTTTTTTGTGTGTGCCTTTAAATCTTTCCCCTGGGATTCAATTTTGAGGATCCGGAGGGAAATAGTACCATTATTCATTGGAGCCAGATCTGTAAATATTCACTTTCCAGCATACTAAGGCTACAAATAATCTAATTTCCTCATATTGCTTGTTATTTATAAAGAGTACTTCACATCTCACAAAGCATTTTCATTCACATCCTTGCTCATCTGAACCTCATTAAGGTCTTCTTTTGAGCTTTACTTAGCAAGCCCTATCCACTTCAACATATCCCAGAATCTTTCTCCTCTTATTAAATCAACAACAGGGGCTATCAAAAATTCTTGGAATTAAATAATAGAACTGATCGATACTGGCTGTGTGCCCAGTACTGATTTAAGCACTTTACATGTTTTATCTCATTTCCTCCTCACAAAAGCCTATGGAAATAAATACTATTATTATCCCATCTTACAAATGAGAAAACTGAGGCTCAAAGATATCACACAAAAAGTATCTGAGACAGGAGTCACCCAGGCAATACAGAGCCTTAAAACCATTGTGCTCTTCTGCCTCTAGGATGAGAATCATTCCTAGTTAATAATTCTCATTTCTGTTACTGTCTAACCATTATTTTTCTACTCATCCTGGCGTGCGGGAATGTGGAGGTATGAAAGAGAAATGTACTTTCTTATATTATTGTTATTTATTCATTAAGTTGAATTCCCAGGGACAATGGAAAGGAAAGCAAAAAGGTAAAATAATTCTGGTGTGGCTTTTTTTTAGACTATAATTTTAAATCTCTTTCATACCTATTAAAAAGACTAAAACCCCCACCACCACCAAAAAAAACCCACCTTTTTTATTTTCTTAACTTTAATTTGTGTGTCAAACCCTATTTAGGGGGAAAACAGTTTACTTAAGTTAAAAACTTGAAGTAATAATCCTATATAATAAAAGGCTAATATGCAACTTATCCCCTCGACCAGAAGTTTGACCAGGGGGCAGGGCCCCTGATTGCCCCTCCCACCCCAATCAGCAGAGGGCTGAGGGTAGGGGTAGGGGGCAAGGCCCTATCCCCATCATTCCCCCACCCCACCCAGATCAGATGCGGGGCTGCTCTGCCCACAGCCCTTCCCCCTGGCTCGATCACCCCAATGGGGGCGGACCAGCCGGACCCCACCCATGCATGAATTCATGCACAGGCCTATAGTTTGCTCATAAAACTAATGAAAGTAGGACCTCCTATTTGAAGGTTCTTAAACTGATTCAACTGACAAAAATTAATTTTATTCCCAAAGTGTTGTGGAAACATTTATTGCCTAAAGAGTGAGGTGCCAAAGTAAGAAAATTTATACACACACACACACACAAATTCAGCCATCTCCCTTATCCATGGTTTCACCTTTGGCGGTTTGTTATCCGCAATCAACCGCAGCCCAAACATACTAAATGGAAAATTCCAGAAATAAACAATTCATACGTTTTTAATTGCTCGCTGTTCCGAGTAGTGTGATGAAACCTTGTTCTGCCCTCCTCCATCCGGCCAAGGGCATGAGTCATCCCTTTGTCCAGGGTTAGCCGCCGCCGTAGATGCTACCTCACTAAGCAGCCGATTTAGTGAGATCGACTGCCTTGGTATCACAGTGCTTGTGTTCGAGTCGCCCTTATCTTAATAATGGCCCCAAAGCAGAAGAGTAATGATGCTGACAATGCAGACATATGACAGAGAAGCTGTAAAGGGTTTCCTTTAGTGAAAAGGTGAGTACAGTACAGCAAGACCTTTTGAGAGAAAGACTACATTCACATAACCTCTATTACAACCTTTATATAGATGGCATGTAATACTGTAACAATTATTCTGTTTTGTTATTAGTTATTATTGCTAACCTCTTACTGTGCCTAATTTATAAATTAAACTTTATCAGGGATATATATGCCTAAGGGAACAAGCATAGTATATATATGGTTTGGTACTATCCAGTTTCAGTCATCCACTGGGGATCTTAAAACATATACCTCATGTATAGGGGGGATTAGTGTAAGTATATAAACATAAATACACAGTATTCCTCTCTCCATGGGTTCTACTATCTATGGAATATATTATGTCTTCTGGAGGAAGAACTAAATACAAGCAAGCAGATTCAATGACACTGTAGCATATAAAAAAATATTCTAAGAGCAAAGACTCAAAAAGGGAATTTCAATAAAGAATTTGAGGAAGGAAAAAGGAGAGAAAAGCCATGAAAAAATGAAAAGGAAAAAGCAGACAGAACTCGCTATTTGTTCAACTGTATACACAAGATAATCAGTCTATTCACCAGAACGACCAGTGGTAGCCGGAATTAGAATGCTGTGCTGCTTTGCAGTGAATTTTTAAAGTAAAATTTCGTAAATCACAGCACATCATAAGCGCTCAAATTTCAATAGAATTGGACTAGTTAACCTCCCTGTGGATCGGTTTTCTCATATGAAAAATGTGGATAATATTCTCCTTATATGGATATTAGGAAATATTTGTAAAGCACCAAATAAGCATTAAGAAAAAAACACAAAATGTCCTAACTGGTTTGATTCAGTAGCTAGTGTGTGGGCCTGCGGACTGAAGGGTCCCAGGTTCAATTCCGATCAAGGACATGAACCTTAGTTGTGGGCATGTACCTTGGTTGTGGGTACAACCCCAGTAAGGGGTGTGCAGGAGGCACTAATCAATGTTTCTCCCTCATTAATGTTTCCAGCTCTCTATTTCTCTGCCTTCTTCTCTGTAAAAGAATCAATAAAATGTATTTTTTTTTAAAGAAAAGAAACAAATGAATGCCATCCTCTTCTGTCATCACGCAGGAAAGTGATGACAGTCACATACCATGGTATGGAAGTTCAGCATGAACCTCAATTGACTGTTTTCATGAAGCAATAATGAACCAAGGTAAAGTCAGATATAATTTACAAGGGACAAACTATGGAATTGTGAAAAAGGCAAGTGGCAAATAAATTGCATTCAATTAAGCGGCACTGAATATATATATATATATATGGCATGTGAAAAATCTACAGCAATTATTTTGAAATATTGGAGAAGAGTAAATTTGTTGAAGGCCAAAAGCAATGAGAAAAAATATCTCACAGGCACACATGACACACCATATACATTATAAAGAGTAATACCTAAACTTTTGAACAGTCTTAGTCACTTGGAAAAACTGTAGGTATGAACAAAACTTCAATGGATATAGAGGGCTTTTAAAAATATACTTTTCATTTGAAAAATTTTATGATTTTGTTGACAACTCATCTATCCTCTATAAAAGCAATTTTATTTAAAATGTGAAAGAATATCTGGGAATATCTTTAAGGGATAACAAATGAAAATATATGTAAAATGCTTTTGTCAACTAAAGAAAGCACCACACAAAATTAATAGAAACACTGGCACTACAATATATACACTGAGCCATTTCTGGGAAGCATTTGTTGTTCAAAATACCTGACAACTTTAAATAATTTGATGAAATGTCCTAACTCAAAAGCTAACATAGGCCAAATAAATGAGGCATTGCAGTCCCCAGGCTGTGATTTTGACATACTTGCTCTAGGAGATAGTTTATAAAGCATACAAGAAAACACTTATATTCCCCTTCTAATTATATATTGTATCTCTCTATATGTTTTATTAATAATGACATGCTAATAAAGGCTACAGGTTTATACATAAACCTGAGAAGTGAAACAGAAACCACAAGTTATCGAACTATACCATTACTTTCAGTACAAATAAACTGTGCCAAATCATGACATAAAACACAAATTAAGATCAAACTGTTTTAAACAACAGCTCTTTCAGACCCCTTTCTTCTAAGATAAGACTAAATACATGCATAAGACTAATACTATATATATTGAGAGAGAGAGAGGAAGAGAGAGAGCACACGCACAATTGAAATGTGGCTAAAATGAATTGAGACATGTAGGTGTAAAATACACTGGATTTCAAAGACAGTTCAATAAAAATGTAAAATGTCTCCATAGTTTTTATATTGATTGCATGTTGAAATGATATTTTGTATATTGCAGGTTGAATAAAATATATTATTAAAATTAATTTCACTTTTTACTTTTTTTTATATTTTTATTGATTTCAGAGAGGAAGGGAGAAGGAGAGATAGAAACATCAATGATGAGAGAGAATCATTGATTGGCTGTCTCCTGCACGTCCCCTACTGGGGATCGAGCCTGCAACCCAGGCATGTGCCCTTGGCTGGAATCGAACCCAGGACCCTTCAGTCCGCAGGCTGACGCTCTATCTACTGAGCCAAGCTGGCTAGGGCTCTTTTCACTTTTTATGTGTTTTTTTGTTTTTTTTTTAAATATACTTTATTGATTTTTTACAGAGAGGAAGGGAAAGAGATAGAAACATCGATGAGAGAGAAACATCAATCAGCTGCCTCTTGCACACCCGCTACTGGGGATGTGCCTGCAACCAAGGTACATGCCCTTGACAAGAATAGAACCTGGGACTCTTCAGTCCACACAGGCCGACATTCTATCCACTGAGCCAAACCGGTTTTGGCTACTTTTTACTTGTTAATGTGCTACTAGAAAATTTTTAATTATCCTGTGTCTTGCAGTACATTTCTATTGGGCAATGCTGTTACAAATTTAATGGGAACTTGGCCTGAATTCTTGTATTTCAAATTGAGACCACTGACTATTCTAGCAGAGACCAATTTTACCAATTTAACCAATCTGGGCCCAAACTTGGCTTACTAATTCCTATCCTAAAACCACCCTCTGACTAAGCTCAGCCTCCAAAATTTTAAATACTCTTAACTTCCCTCCTTCTGAGAAAACCCTTCTGAAATTCTGTCAAGGTGGTGCTTACTGAGCAAGTTTGGGAAACCCAGCTTTGTATAATCAACAGATTCCCCTGCTAGTCTTGGTACAGCACTTTCACAGTCAATAAATAAGAGTTGTAAAAAATGCAGCAAGTTGTGTTGAAGATGCATAACAAAAAAAGAACCGTTAGAAAATATAATATACACATTGTTTTGTCTAGGAATTTCAATTACCTAAATCAAAATCAACATGTGTAGCAATCTGCCTTCTTCTGGAAGAGTGAACAAGCAAATCATGTGGGCACTAGGTTCCAGCTGACAGAGTAGAAGACAGCATTAAGTTGGAAACAACAGGAATAACATATATCAATTTCATTGAGGTTTCTGAGCCATATAGAACGACTAAAAACATCTAAATTTCCCTTATTATTCTCATGCTTTGGTACTCAACTCCTGACAGGGTCTTTAAAAGAGAACTGGGTGGGGGTTTGTGGGAGACACAGAACAAATGTGGCCACCTCTACTACTTCTCCTCCAATCTCAGGACTCAGTGGAAAACCATTTTATAGCCCAATAGCCAGGGTAAACCCTCTAGTCTAGAGATGATTATGACGTGGCACAATAGCTGAAGTCCACCAAGTCTCCCCAGGACAGACTAAATTACACCCTGCCATTTCAATTCCCATCAATGGCCACATTTGAACTCCAGAATTATAGCTACTTAAATAAGCCATATTTATGAAATCTAAATTTATTCCCAAGTCACTAAACGGAGAACCATACATATGACTCAATTTTCAACTTTTTACCATTGCACATACATTAACCTTAAGCAACGCAAAAATATTTTCGCTTACCCCAAAACAGCCATCCCACTCCAACCTATCCTAACCTTCAACTTTCCCAATGTTCTCCACATCATTAAAAAAAAAAATTTTTAATAGACAAAGACATCAGATATTTCCCAAATCCTATGGCAACCTAACTACAGAACATCAGAATAAAAATATTTCCCCACTTGGGAACCATATATTGATGACAATAACCACTGTGGTGGCATCTAAATATTAACTCATCTACCTGATTTACCAATGATGACCCACAATCCATTTTGCAACTTTGGCAACTTTGCTGTTTGGCCTACTTCTTAAGTCTTTCTCCATTATCCATGAGTGCTCAAATAAAATTAAATTTGTAGGAACAGAACATGATTAAGAATGACCACTGGGGGGGGGGGGGAGAAACAGTATTTCAAAAATCACAGAGAAATTTTTACTTTTAGACCATTAATACTACTTCACAGTTACATGGTCTACTCAAATGTCTCACGCTAAGTTTCTACAGAGTACATATGCATATGTGTGCATATGTATATGAAAGAGAGAGATGTGGGTATGTGTTTCATTGCAAACAATTACAAACACAGACCCTGTTCTCTAGCCTGCCTGCAAGTGTACTGACTACCCATAGTGAGCCAACATAAATTGCTGAGCAGATAAGATGGCCTTCCTGTTAAATCGATGGAAGAAGAGCAGTAGGGACTATTAAGGGAACACTACAGCATAAAGAGATGCCCTCATTCACTCCCAGGGCCTGACCTTACATCAGTTCTTCCTCACTTGTCATTTCATGCCTGCTGCTCATTTTTAACTTGAATGGCCCCTCAGCTATTATGGCAACCAGAATTTAAGAGTGGAAACATCCTTATTAGTAGCTTAAAAATGGGAATAAGCAATTGCAATTTTGACTTTCTGAGAAGACAGCAGTTGGATACGCTGGGCATGTCAGAAAGAGAAAAGGAAAGACCATCCTCTTCTCTTCTCCTTCAGTCCTTTTAATGGATATGAACCTCCATGGAGAATGAAGTGGGAAACAGTGTCACCAGGTGTGAGCTGGGGAATGTAGAAAAAACGATTTTAAAAATAGCCTATAAGTAGGCACTGTTTCAAGCATAACAGCTCAGAACAATCTTGCATTCCGTCATATCCTCTACTCCATCAGTCAGCACTCCTGACATTTTTTATTTTGAAAGGTTTCTCAGTTATACCTTCCTAGAGTTGTGCTAAGCCCAAGATAACCGCCATGCCCCTAGCACCAAGCTGCACTATGGCAGGTGCACACACTTCTCCAATCCACCTGCCTGGTCTTTCTAAACATTATTTCCATTGTGCCACTGCTCCAATCACAGTCCTTCAGGGCTCCAATGTCTGCACAAGAGTCCACAAACCTAAGCCAGATAGTCAAGATGGACACTATCATGATGAACATCACAAATATAGTCTAACTAGAGGCCTGGTGCACAAAATTCGTGCAGGAGGGGGGGTGTCCTTCAGCCCAGCCTGCTCCCTCTCCAATCTGGGATCCCTCTCACAATACAGGACTGCTGGCTCCCAACTGCTCACCTGCCTGCCTTCCTGATTGCCCCTAACTGCTTCTGTCTGCCAGCCTGATCATCCCCTAACCACTCCCCTGCCAGCCTGATTGCTGTCTAACTGCTCTCCTGCCAGGCTGTTTGCCCCTAACTGCCCTCCCTGTAGGCTTAATCATCCCCAAATGCCCTCCCTTGCAGGCCTGGTTCCTCCCAACTGCCCTCCCCTGCTGACCATCTTGTGGTGGCCATCTTGTGTCCACATGGGGGCAGTCATCTTGTGTGTTGGAGTGATGGTCAATCTGCATATTATTCTTTTATTAGATAGGATAGAGGCCTGGTGCATGGGTAGGGGGCAGCTAGTTTGCCCTGAAGGGTGTCCCGAATCAGAGTGGGTGTTCCCTTAGAGCATGGGGTGGCCTGGGCCAGGGGCCTGTGGTGGTTTGCAGGCTGGCCACGCCCCCCAGAGACCCAAGTGGAGACCCTGGTATTTGGGATTTATTTATCTTCTGCAATTGAAACTTTGTAGCCTGGAGTGGAGCCACGCCTTCTGCTCACTCTGTAGCAGCAGCCATTGAAAATTTGTTGCCTTAAGTGGAGGCCTGGGCCAGCCAGGGTGTGAGGAAAGCTTGGCTTCCACCATAGCCAGGGGCAACCCAAGCCTCCCTCCTGCTCTCTCTGTGGCTGTAGTCATCTTGGTTGGGTTAATTTGCATACTCACTCTGATTGGCTAGTGGGCATGGCTGGTGGGTATAATGGAGATATGGTCAATTTGCATATTGTTCTTTTATTAGATAGGATTCTGGACTCCATTTTGCATCCTCTTATTTCCCTTATTATCTTATTTTCTCCCCTACTTCTATGTTCTCTTGCAGTTTGGTGTATACAAAGACATCTTAAATGCTTTTCAAACCCAGTGGTGTCTAAGTAAAAATTTATTATTATTTTTAATCCTAGGAAACAATCCCTCCTTATCTCCCAGGAAGACCTAAAGTCCCTTGCTCTAGTCAGGAATGTCTGTTCATAATCCCACTTATGGCTCATTTTTCTTTCTTTTAGACTCCCATTCTACTTAGCCAAATCCTATTTACTCTTCAAAATGGAGTACAGGGACCCTCTCTATCACCTGTTTTTCCCCCACGCCAAATTATTCTTGTCCCTCCTTGAGCCATTCACAACAACTAACACATCACACAATCTGGTTACTTGCTTACAAATAATGCTCTAATTTTTAGTTCCTAAGGACAGGATTCAGATAATTTGTGTCATCCATAATACCAAACATAAGTCCAAGAACATAATACATGTCTTATAGTTACTGAAATCAAACTCCAGTTAAACACATTGCCACCTATAATATATGTGAATTTCTATAGATTGATGAATTTTGCACAGCAGGGATGGTTTCTACAGCTGTTTCTATAAAACACAGATCTACAGAATACATCTTTTCTACATAGGTTGTCATTTCACAATACTGACCACTGTGAGAAGTTATCAGACTAGATTATTAATAATATACAGAATGCATATTATGCTGTACACACAATTTAACTTCCTTTGATGATTTAGAACAAACACGAAGTGTCTTGGAGGCATCATGAATATTATGATTATGCCACAGGAGATAAACATTGGGTTTTGAACTTGCTTAAGACATTCCCTAGAAGAAACTTCTCAATAGGATTCCCTGATGTCAGCCTACTTGCCTCTGGCTTGCTTGCATAAAACTGGAATACAAAATGGGCAACATCAGGACAGGCTAAAATGGCTGCCTTTTTGAATATTTAATTATTGTAACAGAAGCTGAAGCATCCTTTTATCTGGCTTTGTCCTCTTCGTTGAAATCCTCTTCACTGTCTTTCAATGTCCTTTGATGTCTCAGCATTGAATACATTCTCTATTATTTATGTCCCTCTAAGAGAATGTGTCAGTCCAACCCGCTTGTCGGCCTTCGCCCTCCATTATATCCCTCAGTGTGAAGGAATATATTCACTATCAAGAGGTTTTTGTTTCCTTTCCTCCTCACTCCAGGCCTTGCCTTTGTGACATTAAGTTACAATTTCCTTTTAAAAGTCTCTATATTTCACATTTAACAAAATACGGGCCTAAATTAGAATATCAAATATCCCATTGTATTTAAAAATCAAAATTCTGTGCGATACCTACATGAGTCACCAGTTTTAAAATAGCTCCTCTGGAATAACATTTCATATACTCGATCACACCAAAGCTGATAGGTCAAACAGAATCACCTACATTGGCAAGTGAGGAGGAGGCAGACAGTAAGCTCTAGAACGCTAACTGAATAATTTGGCTCCCTTCAGTGAGCTCATGACTTTGGAATGTTGAAGAATACAAGGTCAAAATAGGATAAAAAGTCATTCTCCCTACCGGTCTCCTAAAATGCTAAACTCATAATGCCTTTTAAAGTTGAGTTTAAAATTATCCATTCACCACAGTTTTACTTCGGCACAATTAATCTGTCTTTATTCTGCTTAACATAAGCACGAAGTTTAATTTGATAAACATTGCAAAACAGTGTTTCATCAGCATTATTAAAATGGTTTAAGGTATTTAGATTGTTTTTGCAGCTTAAAGGCTACAACTACTTTTTTTTAATCAGAGTCAACCATTTTGATACTGTCATAACATAAATTTAAATAATAAAGACTTTTTTGTTATTTGCCTCCAGATAATTTTTGCCCTTGGAATGAGCACAATGGCAATGAGGTGCCTGGTAAAGCTTTAACTTAAACTGTCATATTAAAAATAACAACCCCTCCCCAAACAAACAAACAAAACAGTCTGTTTTCATTGAGATACCTGCAGAACAAGAACCTGAAAAAGAGTTCAGAACTGGCAAAATTTGGACAATTGTTTTCACCCAGGCCTTGAGGTCAGACATCTTAAACAAATTGTATTCCAAAATGTTGCTGTTAAAAATGGCTCTTTACCAAAAACAAAAACCCACAAAAACAAAACCTGGTTAAGTGTCCACATTAGCCGGTAAGAAGTAAGTTGGATAAAAAGCTAAACAAAGGACCAACATTATTTTCACATAAAAACCTCACTGTCTAGTACACTTCTCTCAGTGAGGTGCAGGTCTGTCATTGAGATCTAGGACAGCTACCCCTCTACACATGCAAGTATGTAAGTTAATGTACTATATGTAAATCAATGAAATGACTGCCAGAAAAGTATTTGTATGATGAAGAGCAATGTGAATGTTCTAGAAAAGCTAGATAAAGGAGGAGTTGGACCTCTTTAATAGAAAGTTCTCAAATTAAAGTTAGGCAGAATTTCCCTCAGCTATGAAGAGAGAGGAAGAAAAATGTTATGAGATGCTAAGTTTTTTAATCTTTCAAAGGTTTATTGGTTGCTATGTAGTAGTGCTTTTACTCTGTAATCATTTTTTAGTTATGGACCCCTCCATAAATTTAATGGAGTTATATATAGCCCACCTCTCCCCCTAGAAATACAAGTGAATAAACAACACACAATTCTGATGGCTCCTATACCTCGTTCCTAACTCCTCTCCCCTCTATCTTCTCACAACGCTCATCTCCTTATGCCCTTATAAACCCTAAGTCTCAAAACATTTCATTATATTTACACTCATTTAAAAACTAAGCACTGTATTAGCAGAATTAAATTTCACAGGTCTAATCTCTTACTTTGCTTACACCTTATTAATGACTAGAGGCCCAGGGCACAAAATTCATGTGCTGGGGGTCCCTCAGCCCAGCCTGCGCCCTCTCTTAGTCCAGAAGCCCTCGGGGGATGTCCGAATGACAACAGGGACGGTGCCTAAGTTGGGAAGTGTGCCTAAGTCGTCAGTTGAACATCCTTATTGCTGCCACAGAGGCGGGAAAGGCTGCCCGGCTTCTGGCTGAGCAGCACTCCCCCTGTGGGAGTGCACTGACTGCCAGGAGGCAGCTCCTGCAGTGTGTAGGACTAAAGGCCTGGTGCATGAAATTTGTGCACAGGAGGGAGGTCCCTCAGCCCGGCCTGCACCCTCTCCAATCCAGGACCCTTCGAAGGATGCCCAACTGCCAGTTTAGGCCCAATCCTGCATGCTCTCTCCTGCTGGCTTGATCAACCTAACTGCCTTGGCCCCAGCTACCGCTACCGTGGCTTTGTCTGGAAGAACTTCCAGAAGCTGTCAGTCTAATTAGCATATTACCCTTTTATTAGTATAGATATTTCAAATTGGTTAATAACATTCACCAAATTCTCAACTGAGTTTATTCAACTTATATAATAAAGGGTGCCAGGTTTCATTTCTATTATTGCTGATTGGTTAGCAGTTCCTTATAATTCTTTGCAACGCCACGCTGTAACCCACAAATAAGATGACTAACCAGATAACATATACTCTTAATTCTCAGAGTGCAATGAAAAAAAATCAGGCTAGAATCAGCAAAAGCTCTTGACTTAGAATGATAGTTATTTCTTCTCTCAGATTTAGTGTTCTAATAAGTAGTCCACAAAGTAATCTATCTTAATAAGGTTTTCCTTCCCACGCATTAAGAATCACACAAAAGCATGGGTGGATAAGAAATGTCAAATCACTTGCTCAAATATTCCCAACACATAGCTTTCCCTTGTGAAGTTCCTCTACTCTAAACCCACCTGGCTTATGAGTCATGGAAATTCTAATCTGCCACTATTAAGCATTTACCCCTGTAGCTCATTATCTCCAGCTGCGAAACCAAAAGCTGGAGTCATTCTAAACCCCTCCTTCTCCTTTATTCCTTGCATCCAAGCAATCATCAATCCTTCTAGTTGGCCTCCTGATTTCTCAATTCTGTCCCTTCTTCCCAATCACTTAACTGGTTTCCCTGCCTGCATTTGGTTCCTGACAATCTATATGCCAGAATAAACGTTCTGAAACAAAGATATGATCCCTTCACTTAACTGTTCAAAAACCTTACAATGGCTACCTTTCTCAGCTTAAAAATCCTTCAGTGTTCCTAATGGACAAAACTGAAGGCAGAGAATGCTGGAATTTCCTTCATAATCTGGCCCCTACCTACTTCTCTAGCCTTATCTCTTACTTGTCTCACCTCTCCCTTCAATCTGCTGTTCTCTCAGCATACCATGTTGTTTCTAAACCTGTGAACCTACTTTCCCTCTGCTTAAAAACCCAACCCCCTGGTCTGCCTATCCAGTGCTAAATAAAGCTTTAAGAAGCCCAAGATGTTTAAGACAGCATTGTGTTTGATAGTAGTTAAAAACTGAAAACAATCTAAATCCTCCAAATATATAAATAATTTATTAAACATAATGAATTCCTGTAATGGAGTATTTATGCAGTAAAAATGTTTACAAATTTAATTATATGAAAAACTAAAGTATCTCTATCTAATAAAAGCCTAATATGCAAATTGACCAAACAGAAGAATGACGGGTTGCTTTGATGTGCACTGACGACTAAGAGGCACAGGCTCAACACAAGAGTTGCCCCCAGCCCATAGACCCCAGGCCAGCCAAGGTAGGTGTAAGCTGGGGCCCCTAATTGCCCCACTGGTCACCCCACAAATCAGCCCTGATCAACAGCCAGGCCTAGGGATCCTACATGTGCACGAATTTCGTGCACCGGACCTCTAGTATGACTATAAAATTGTTACACAGAGTTATCTCAATATATAAAATACATCATATATACACACATACAAAAGAGGTAACTGGCAGAAAATGTGCCAAATCATCAAGAATACTTATCTCAAATGGCCAGTGTGGTTCAGTGGTTGAGCATCGATCTAGGAACCAAGAGGTCCCAGTTACATTCCTAGTCAGGGCACATTCCAGCTGGGTTGCAGGCTTGATCCCCAGTAGGGGGTGTGCAAGAGGCAACCAATCAGTGATTTTCGTCATTTATGTTTCTATCTCTGTCTCCCTCTCCCTTCCACCCTGAAATCAATAAGAAAATTTCAAAAAGACCGAGACCCGTTTGGCTCAGTGGACAGAGCATCGGCTTGCGGACTGAAAGGTCCCAGGTTTGATTCTGGTCGGGAGCATGTACCTTGCTTGCAGGCACATCTCCACTGTGGGGCATGCAGGAGGCGGCTGATGGATGTCTCTCTCATCGATGTTTCTGACTTTCTCTCTCCCTTCCTCTCTGTAAAAAATCAATAAAATATATTTGAAAAAAAAAAGAAAGAAAATTTCAAAAAGAATACTTATCTCTAGATAATAGATTATAGGAGAAAATTTCCCCTCAAGTTTTAAATAGTGACTAAGGATTACTTTAAAAAAACTTTGAATATATTTTAAACTTTGAAGACTTTCCTGAAACCTTTCTAACTACACACAGACACACATATACAAATTTAATCATTCCTTCCTCTGATTCAAGTATACACACTCTTTGTGGTGCTTATCACACAGTTATAAATTTTACCATCTTATATTTTAATTCATGTCTGCCATGGAGCTAAGGACAGGATATGATTCAGCTTTTTTAAAAAAAAATGTGTTTTGATTGATTTCAAAGAGGAAGGGAGAGGGAGAGAGAGAGAGAGAGAGATAGAAACATCAATGATGAGAGAATCATTGATCAGCTGCCTCCTGCACACCCCCTACTGGGGATTGAGCCTGCAACCCAGGCACATGCCCTTGACCTGAATTGAACCTGGGACCCTTCAGTCTGCAGGCTGACGCTCTATCCACTGAACCAAACCAGCAAGGGTGATATGATTCAGTTTCAATCCCTAGTGCCTGAATTCTGGTGGAAGCTAGTTAAATGTTTATAAAAGAAATTATTCTTACATTGCTAGCTACATGCAAATGACCAGTAAGGGCCTCATCAATCATCTATAAATGTAAATCATTAACACACCCAACAAATATTTACCATGCGCCTAAAATATCCCAGGTACTGTCACAACCCCAGGGAACACTGCAGTGACAAGGTCCTTGCCTTGTGGAACCTACATTCTTGTGGAAAAACAAAATAAACTAGCTCATTTCTGAGTGGGTCACGTGCCACAAAGAAAATGTGGGGTAAGGGATGATCTGGGGAAAGAATGCAGCATCAAAAGCATATTGAAAGATGGTGGCCAGATAAAAGGCAAGCAGATGAAGAATAGAAGGACATGGAACCCAAAGACCCAAGTTTCCATTCCTATTCTGTCGCCTTATTAGCCAGGTAACAATCTCTGAGTCTCAATGAGGATGATAATCCCTAATTCACAAAAAACATATCAGGATTAAATAAGGTAAATTATGTGAAAAAAGTGAGAACAGTGCTTGGCACTCAGGGTCTGCTGTATTTGTTAGCTATATCTATTTGGAGGACACTAAAAGTAATAGAACACCCAAAAGCTGAACTATATGGATTATGACGGTAAGTGAACATGCCAAAAGAAACGTAACATGTAAATCCCATCCCTTTGGCCAGAGAATGCTGTAATATGTGGTTAACAAAAAGACTGCATATGCTATCCTTAACCGTTTATCTGAACTGAGGATTCTACTACTGATTACAACTGTTTGAAACAACAATGCGACAGAGTTGAATAGTCTACCCGTAACACCAAGTGCAAACACACGAAAAACAGAGATTGGGGATCCAAAAATTATCTCTCAGCTTTCCCCTAGTATCGCATACACTTTCTTGGTCTTCACGATCTTTAATCCCCTGCATATGTAGGCTCTATTTCTCTAGGCCAAAAGAGGAAAGGAAATTTTCCACAGCGGATTACAAAAGAGAGCTGCTTCTGGGTACATTTACTTCCCATCCTTTTTACTTGCTGCTTATCTGAAACCTAAGAAGTAGGTCTCCTGGACTTTGAGTAGGAGATTAGATTGTCAGATCACTAAAATGTTTCCTCTGAAGTATTTCAATCTCTAATCAGTCCCCAAACCCTACCAAATATTTAAGATAGACAGCCTTTTGCCCTTTACATCTCTGCTTTCCAATCTCACATTCTTCAAAAGAATCACTGGTTGAGTGGGCCTACTATATAACCTAATTTCTGTCAAACTCTTAGACCTATTCTCTCCTCAATATTTTTAAGTGCTATTGTGAGAATTATTCTGACCCTCATTCTGATCAGTTTTAATATTAATATCTTTATTTGTGAAGACAGGAACAAAACAGAGCATCAGACAGAGTAAATTAACTCCACAAAAACTGCATGAGAAACAGTGATGAGGTAAAGAAAAATTTAACTCATAGGATGTAAGCTATCTAGGCATGCCAAACCTACAAATACAGAGTCACAGCTCAGAAACCATGGAATGGCCATAAAGTCTGGAAACACAAATAAATTTTCTATTTTTAACAAATTAAAGGTGTCCTCTAATGACATTATGTACATTCATCTGCTTCCATATTCCATGTACATCTTGCCGAGAAATGCTATAATGAAGACTGTCTCAAAAATGTTTTAAATATACTGTATTGTAGAAAAGACAAAACTATAGCAACTTGTGTTTAAAATGTGTACTCGTTCATTTAATGAGCACCTACTGTCAGGTGCTCATGAACTTCTAGATGCTGGTTCTTTTGGCAGCACTGACCACTTAATTAGTTGTACTGTGTTATTAAAAATAGGGAGATACTTTCTTCTCTTGTACTTTGCAATAAGTTTGAATGTTTGAGGAATGAAAATATTTGGCTGTACAACTGTCTTTTGCATACAAAATCAGTACACAATGTTTCCTTTTCTTCATGTACATTAATTCTATGATCACTCCAAATGATATAAAGGCTGTTCAGTGCCCATTTCTGTTTTTCTCTTTTAAAGTCTGCCAACAAGGATTCATATCATATTTATTATTCCTGAGATTATGTAATAGTGCTTCTGGACAAAATAGGCTTGATTCCAAGGTGCCAATTTATTGTACTATTTTAATTCAATAGTATTTTTCTATTTCAAGTTAAATCAAAATGCAAATATTAGGATGATTTCACATGAAGAAGTGTACATGCTCAGCACCTGTAAAGAACAAGAACACTAAAGGCTAGGAAAATAAATGTAAGAGAACTGAAGCAGAACCCCTCAGAGCAAGCCATCTACAAGATATAAGAACCAGCTGTGGAAAATTCCTTGCAAGGCTGGCTGCTGCAGCCACACCAACCTCCCAGAGAAAGCCTCTTCGAAGCTGTGGCTATATTCCTCAGCTCTCAAGATCCCAACTTGGGGCCGTATACAGAATTCTATCTCTGACAACCACATTGGCCCCTACAGAGCCAGGTATTGCCTTTAGGGAAGTGGTAATAAGAAACTTCAAATTACAGACCTTGGAGATGCACACAACTACCAAAAGCAACACTTATGGCATTCAGGAAATTAAGAGTTGAAGCATTTCTCTCATCACCAATTAAAACAGTCACAGAGCAAAGAAAAGTCTTCCAGTTGCATTGGTGAGTCAACCATAAGCAGCAGCAGGCCGTTAAATGTACACCATCCTATGATATAAGCCTGCACTCCCTCGCCCTCAGAGCACCAGACTGGCTTTCCAGGACAGGCAGTCACCATTAACACACAGTATTCTAGCTTCTCTCCACTTTTAGATGCCATGAACTAGTGTTTAACTCTGGACTACTGATTATCAACAATATTTCCTCCTTTAAACTCTGACTATGCAATGGGTCCTCTGTATCCATAGGTTCTGAATCCACGAATACAACCGAGGATTGAAAACGGTATTTCCTATTCATCTTTTGGAATTAGTGGATGTGGAGGGGCAACTATATGCTTTGTTCTACACTGTTTTATATACAGACCTTGAGCATCCACGGGCATTGGTATCCACAGTGGTCTTGGAAACAATCCTCCATGGATACTGAAGGACAGCTGTAATTACCGGTAGTTAAGCAGGCATTGATGAGCCATAACCGTACCTAATTTTTCTGAACACTTTGTTCTCATCCTCTCATAAAGCACACCCAGAAGAGAGGCACCCCCCTCCCTCCCCTTTCTCTTTCTCTCTCTCTCCATTTTTACAGACTGGCTAAACACCTTGACTGCAATCATCAGTGACAGAGCTGAGGCTTCATCCAGGGTCTTCCTCGCTCCAGGTTTCATGAGCTGTACACTACTCTGTTTCCTCCAGCTCTTTCCTCAGTAAATCTACCTGGCTTAATCAAACCTTTCGCATTGCAGTAAACAGAGCTGTGACTGTATTCCTCATCCTTTTGACAGTTGTATAAACCACCTATCTTGGGGCTGTATACAGAATTCTATCTCTGACAACCACATTGGCCCTTACAGAGAGCCAGGTATTATGCAATGTTAAGTTGCAAGTGGACAAGAATTACCCATATGCAGCCTTTGAAAGACAGAAAAATAGGCTGGCCTATGAGGAAAGCTATTTAAGTAGAAAACTGTCTTAGAAAATATCTAAAAACATTATATTCCTGAGAGATCACTTCTGTGTCAACTTACTGAAAGATCATAAAGTTTAATGCTAACTACTTTTCAATACACCATTTTGAAATATACAGTTTATATTATTAATGTTTCTAATAGCATAAAAACCTTCTAATATTTCCTAACCAACCCCTTTTTTTCCAATACAATATAGATAATGTGGCTTTGCTGGCATTCATATTAACCATGGCATAATACATTCTGAAACGGTTTGTGGGGTCGAGTGGACTTTAAAGCACTTGGCATTAGAGCGGTAGTTAAGAAATCAATTACAGAAAAAGAGTCTCCAGTTTTAAATCTAGGTCATATTATCCTTATTTAAGAGCAAGCATAAGCTAGATAATTTATATTACTTCCTGAAAATATTTTTAAAAGGAGCATGGACAAGTAGAAAAAATATTATTTTCACAGAATTTTTTATAAATAGGCACATTTAGTTTTAAAATAATTCATAATCCCATGAACTCATCATGTAAGGAACTTCTTCCCTCGTTATAGATAACCCACCAACAAAATTAACACTAATTTACATTTAACTAGACTTATGTCAGAATACATAAAATCTACATAGTCACTTTCAATTTGAGGTTGGGGAAGAGGGGAGAGAGAAAGGTAGAGATGAAGACAGCAGAAAATTGGAATTTTCCCCAAAAAATACAATATTCAAAAATATATAAGCTAACTAAATAAATAATGGAAAATATTGGCTACTGTGAACCCAAGTAGTGGTATATGTATAGACATTGTAATTTTCTTGCTATATTTTTAAACACACACAGATTTTTTAATCACCATTTCCAGGGTATATCATAAGGTCAAGTACAGATTCAGCCAAGGCTCCTGCTTCTACAACGCACTGTTCACTGAAGTCCAAGAGGTAACAGAGCCAAAGCATTAATGCCTCCCCTGGCTCAGAGGCAGATAGCTTAGGTTCAAATCCCAACTCTGCCAGTTTTTGGCTGTGAGCTTGAGCAAATAATATAAATGCACTAACCCCTCAAGTCATCAATATAATGAGGATAATAACAGTCTCTACCTCAAAGGAGTTCCAATGAAAAACTACATGTAAAGAGCTTAGCACAGGGCTTGGCTGATAGGTAAATCGGTGGTTTACCACATTGTTCTAGTAACCAAAGGGTATTTTCAGACAGGAAAACATAAAGACTAAATAACATTACACAGTTTGGATTTATTCAGATTGCACTGTATGAAACAATTGGTAACCCATACTATGATAAGATCATACGGAGCCTCAAGTCACCATTACTAGTGCAATAATCATAACCCAACATTGATACGGTTCTTACGTACAGGCCAAGTACTGTGCTAATAAGCATTTTCTATGTAGTTTCTCATTTGAATGCATAAGAAGCAAGGAATTATTATTATTATTATTATTATTATTATTATTATTCCAGATGAAGAAATTGAGGGTCACCAATTATAATTTATTTAAGATTATGATGCCAGTAACTGGCAGAGAGTTGAGATTTGAAGCTGGGCAATCTATCTCCAAAGCCTGCTTCTGACAGCAACTACCTACCTCAACGTGGGCAAGTCATTTCCCACATTGGGACTTCGATGCCCTCCTCTGGAAAATGAGCAAAGTGGTGGGATGGGTGTTCTCAAAAGCCCCTTCTAGATTTTTCTGGACAAAAATGCTACTTAACCCAATTCACTGCTGTACAGAAAGCATCTCTGCTCTAGTCCTTTACATGCCAAGGCGTCTCCTCTGGGCTTGTACCATTCCCTCGGCAGAGTGCCTCCATGTTCTTGAGCTCTGTTTGGAGGGAGGCAGCGGTCAGGTAGGGAACCTCACTAGAAAGTTCCATAACTAAGTCTCTCTGAATTGAGTTCAAAGAAAACCTGACTTAAAATGAATTCTACCTGACAGCACTATTGGCTTGCTACAGGGAAGTGAAGAGCATACACAAAAATCAGCCAAAGCTCTAGGACCTGAGTCATGTCACTCTACCTCTCAGGACCTCAGTTTCCTCATTTATAGAAATGGAGTGGCTTTTGGATACAGGTAATCCCTAATGAAGCAGCCATCCCAATCCAGGGAAACCAATCAAACTTGGTCAGAATGGAGAGAAAGGAGTAAGGAAGCATGTGCACTTTGAAAAACCACATTTGAGTACAGTTATTACTTTTACCATATAAACTATAGAAGTAAAGCTCAAAAAAAAAATCTATTGTGTTTGGCAAAGGAAAGTGAAGCAGCATCGGGGAAGAGGGAAAGGTCGAGGTGCATGGATTTTTTAAAACATTAAGATACATCAGAGTAAATAACTATTGAAAGCACCTTTTAACTCAAAGTATCTGTGAAATTAAAAAAAAATCAAGTTAGCAGTCTGAAATAAAATTCACAATTTAAAGAAAAAAATCCTATTTGTCAAACAATTTTTTTAAAAAGTCCTGAGGACTACTTAAGGTATGTTCTCCTTTTGTAGAAAAATTATTTAAGTAAATGCACAATGATGTAAAATTCTCCACACCAGACTCAAACACACTTCAAACATACTTCATATACTTATCAACACAAACTAAGTCTGATAATATTCTCAAGTCAAAATACATCCTAGTTACTCCTATTCTGACTCTTAATACTGCTTCAAAACCCAGAAGCTCCATTTTAAGAAACAAAGTGAGACATACAGTCCATGCAGTTCTCTCTGGTTAAATATATAAAGCTCAATTTTAAATCAAATCTCTTCACCTACAAATCTTTTGGCCATCGTTGCCTATTTAATAGCACCATTAGGTGGAAAGACAAGGGACCAAACTCAATCCAGCCTGTCTGGCTATAATTAGCATTGCTGATAAATGGTCTGCTGAGAAACAACACACTACTTGTCAATATCTGTTTGGGGGATCTTTTATGGATTTAATCTCTCTCCAGATCCCATTTCCGGAGATAATTAATCAAAAGCTAGTTGTATTCAAATTCAACTCCTAGAAAAAGATAACTGATGTCTACATCCTCAGCTCTCAGTTCCTAAACCTCCTTATTAGATTTGAGGTTATCCTCTAACACTCGGTTTGGAACTTGGGTTGGGAGCAGCAAAATGAAAAGAGGGCCTATTAGAAAAAGACTATCCTACCAAAAAGAGCTCTCTACCAAATGCAGCCTCCATCCCTGCCCTGCCCTACCCCACCCCAAATAAATGCATGGAGAAATTCCAGAAAGTGGACTCCTCCTTTTCTCTACCTACCAAACTGATCTCATCTTGCAGTGTCTCTTCATTTTTTTTTTAATAAGCAGAGTTTTAGAATAGCAAAAAATAAATGTTACTATTACAATCTTCCATCCCTAAAGCAGCCTGTGAAAACTTGTGAAGACCCTTTCTCATTAAAAACTCTCATACACACAACTGATGGGTTTCAGGGACCTCCTTCATCTATCAAGACTAAAAATCCTTGCTCGAGCCGAGAGAATCATGTGCTTCTCAATAACCCTCTCTCCTCCTTCAGGGATGGGAGGTGCCCAAACATCACATCTGAAACACAGAACAATAAAATGAAGGCTCCAATTGCACCTGATGTGTTAAACTACCTCCTCTTGTCAAATGCTGGTTCTGCCATTTTTCAGCAATGCTCGAAGGATTTGGGTGTGTGGTTTTTTTTTTCCTTGACCACACTAAGTGAGTCTCATCCAAAGCCCTCCTCTCCCCTTCCTTTCTTTTTTTCCTTTTTAACTGAGCCTAGAATGTGATGGCCAGATCAATCTGTAAGTGAAGGACAAAGGTTTGCCTGAGAACAAAAGCCCCCAGTGAACACTCACCCTCACCACCCCTTTCCAACTCAAGATGTTCAGGACACTGTCAAACCAGTGTGTCCGAGGGCCGGATCAGAAAGCAAGAACATAATGAGGACACTCCATTCAACGTTTTTGTCTGGGGCACTTCCTGGGTTTTTCATTGGCATTTAACACCAAGACACAAGGCTCGTTTTTTCATTAAATTTGCAGGACTTTCACTTTGCCCAGTTTCAAATGGTGTAATTGATCTGCATTGTCTTCTTAAATAACCCAACTGAAGGACACTGCAGCTTTAAATATTTCAGTGCTAACTAGCAAATAGACTCCATTGCAATATGGCTCTGAAGGTCGTGTCCTATTGTCTCTTTCCTCTGGAAAAAAAAAATTTTTTTTTTCTAAGTCCTTCTTCTAGGTAACATAGGAAGGGTTACCCCTAGAATTTCCACTCTTCATCTCTGTCTCTGATAAGAGTTCCGATGGTGATTGGAATCTCACACTCATAATTTTCCTGGCAGGGACAATATGCTGATTGCTATTAAAGATGCCAGCACCTTTTAGCAAGACATAAACACATGTGTTCACATTAGTTTAATTGAGCGTATGCAACTGTCTGAAACAGCACCACTCGCGGGCTGGTTCCTCTCTTCTAGAGGAGGGCCAGGGCGGGTGCTTTCGGAGTGGACGCAACGGCGGCCGGCACTCTGCAGCCGGAGCGCCCCGTTGCATAACCTGCAATGTGTAGCTACTTAAACCGACCGGAATCTCCGCCTACTCATCCTGGGGCGATGCAGGCAACTTGCCACACACTTGCAGCTCTACTTGTCAAAGAAGGTCAAAATGAGAGGCATTAAGAACGGTGAAGGGAAAAATAAACTAAAAGGAAAAGGCCCTTTTCTATCTTGCCGGGGTGTGTAAACACGTTCTCTTTGAATAGTCACAGTGTTCCCCCATGCCGCTGTTGTGGACTGGCCCCAGGGACCTGGAGGCTGTGGAAGGGGGTGCGGGTAATAATAATCAGCGGACTCGTAAAATAAAGCAGGGAAGAAGGGGGCGAAGGAAGCGGGGTGGGAGGAAGGCGAGTGCAGGTGCACTGGAGCATTACCTGAAATGGCAACAGATTGTTACCATTATCGGTCCGGAAAGCGTTATCCTCCATCCAGGACTTGGAGGTGAGCGGGGCCGCGCGGGGGAACTTGGGCGGCGCGATCACATTGCTGGAGAAGGGTTTTTTGAGCGGCGAGATGGGGTTGAGCGGGGAAGGCACCCCGACGCCCACGCCCACGCCCACGCCGACCGCCCGGCGAGGGTCCCGGCCCGCCTGCAGGCCGCCCCAGGGGTTAGAGGGCGCGCTCCAGGCGGCGTTCACGCTCTGGTGCGTGTTCCAGCTGGACGAGGCGGACGAGGCGGCGGCCGCGGCGGCGGCGGCGGCGGCGGCCGAGGACGAGGACGGCTTGCTGGTCATGATGGGCTGGTGGCCGTACGCCGCGGCGGCACTCCTCTGCGCGTAGGGCGCCTGGCTGGGGCTGGCAGGCGACCGCCGCTGCTGCGGGGGCTGCGCCTGCGGGGGCTGCGCGGGCTGCGCCGGCTGCGGCGCGGGCGGCGGCGGCTGCTGGTGGTGCTGGGTCTGCGCCAGGCCGATCTGCGGGGAGAAGGTGCCGCCGAAGACGGGGTTGACGTGGTGCGGGAAGTTCTGGAAGAGCATGGTCCCGTTGACGGGGGTGATCCCCTGGAAGAAGCTGTCCTCCACCGCGTTCGTGGTGCCCGTGGACCAGGTGCTGCCGAAGGACGGCGACAGCGACGCGCCCGGCGCCGCGGGGTCCTGCGGCGGCGGCGGCGGCGGCTGCTGAGGGGGCTGGTGGAAACTCAAGCCCGGCAGGAGCGGCGACTCCATCTGCATCTTTTCGGGGCCGTTGGGGGCCGGCGGGGCCGCGGCAGGGCTGAGGGCCGGCACGGCGCTGCTGTCCTCCGGCTTGGGGGTCTCCGAGGAGAGGGGCGTGGACGGGGTTTCGGCTGCGCTGGGCTCGGGCTGGGGCTGCTGCTGCTGCTGCTGCCGCTGCTGCTGCTGGGGCTGGGGCTGGGTTTTGCTTTTGTCCATCAGTAAATCATCCTGCATGGTTTGCGCAGCTGAAACGGGAAAAAAGAGAGACGCGTTATTGTCAATGTGATCGTTAATGCCCCTCGCTGAAGCGGGCGGGTGTTTTACTTGCGAAAATCCAGTGCCTCCGCCACTAGCCAATTGCAAGGCAAATCCATAATCTCCCATTTGGAAGAACAGGTCGGGCTGGGGTGGGAGGCTCACGCCAGGTCTCTAAAAATACGGGGAGAGCGTCTTCACCCTTTCTGGTGTCTCGGTTCCCTTTCTGGATTAGCGAGAGGGGTGCTTATAAGACAGAAAGACAGCAATTTCGCCACGTCTCTTTTCCCTTCACCGGAACTAAGAGCGTTCGCCCTGCAATGAGAAACTGATTCTGGTTCCTGTTTTTTCCCAAGCGCCACCCTCCCCTGGTTATTTGCATACGTCAATAAATACTGCTGCGTCCTTCAGCAAGGTTAAAAAGACACCGCGCACGACCCTTTCTTCCCCCTCCTCGATTCTGACACTTTAAAGAAACAGCAGCCTCATCCCTCTTGATTAGCAAACTGCCTTCTAGCGTTGGTAATTGTTTCATTTAGCAGCAGCGAACCACGAGGGAGGAAATCCTTGGCATTTGCGAGGAGGAGGAGGACTCAGCTGCACAATCGTTCTCTGGCCTCCCAGTAGCTGCAGCACTCCATTTTGTTAGGAGACAGGAGAAAAAAAAAAAAAAAAAGGAAAAACCCACACCGTTTTTAAAGAGGTAAAAATCTCCTGAAACCTTTGGAAGTGCTTCCTTCTTGTTACTCTCTAAGGATTAGGGATTTTTTCTGCTTATTCTCCAATTTTCTTGTGTCCAATTCTGCCACACAAGAGATTTTTGGCATCTCAGTGGTTCAGGTCTCAACAGGAGCCTGAGAATTTCTCTGCAGAGTGAAGAAATGTTCTAGTTGTATTTGAGGTCAGAGAGAGAGAGACTGGCTGGCAGACACTGAGTGTGAGATGGGGTGGGACTTTAAAAAAAAATCCTCTGGGGAGGAAAAAAAGTAAAAAATCCTTCTGGGATTTAAGTAGAGAGTCAGGATAATTCTGGAGTTGCCAGATTGTCATTTTTGAGTCCTCCTGCTGCTGCCTTGGTCACAAGACTTCAGCAAATTTAGAATACACTCTCTTATCACTAGTATTAGCAGTGAAAGATTATGGTTTGAAGACCCTGAATTACCATATGCTAGCAAAAGTGTTAAAAATAGCAGAGTACAAAGTCTCAAATTCTCATACATTGTAATTATAGTGCATTGCCATCACTGCTTCATTTAGCCATATAAGGAGAATATGGTATTTTCCATTTCGAATAGGATTATATTCACCTCTGCCTACTGCCTGTTTTCTCATTCACGGATGAAAATAGTAATCACTCAAAACCAGATTACCATACATATAGTTATCACTGAGCTAGCCTGTCCCTTGGAACATGTTAATTGTATTAACTATATTAATATTACAGTGCTGAGACCCTGGAAACAAATATTTTGAAATTTTAAAAGAAGCATATGACCAAACATTTAATTATTTTAGATGACGATTCAGTATAATTGTAACAAAGTTATGAATATATTTAACGCAGTTAATTAATTCAGATCCAGAAAAGAATTTTCTCCGGCACACTTGTGAAAGGGCATTCAAATAGAGGCAGAAGCTCGGCCTTTGGGCATCCTCATAATAATAACTGTTGTAAAATAAATGTATTGGATATGGAAGTGCTACTGCTCTTAACTATTAAACAAAATTATGTCAAACCAAGAAATAGGATTAAAAGTAGTTCCGTTTTATTAAAGACTGTCTTTAAAATGATTATGTCTAATCATGGGGTTGTACACTTGAAACTAATATAATATTATACATCAACTTTTTTATTTTGTAATTTAAAATTTTTAAAAAAAGAAATGGTTAATCTTTGATTTTAAAGTTCCATACATAGACAAAATAGCATGCTCAAGGAAATGCTTCCCAGCTACCTTACTCTCCTTTTCTACTCCTTTCCTATCTCCCTCTCCCCCCATCCCCCGATAAAGAACCCAACCCAGTATGACATACATCACAAATTGCCAGCTACTACCAATAAAATCTACTTAAGATTGATTTTATGTTCCTCAGTTCCCTTGGTCTAAAAAATGCTTTGATCGGTATTGAAAAATATGACACAAAGAGGCAAGCGAAGCTGGGATTCACAACACCAAGTTCTATTGCTTCCAAAGGAAATGGTGACAGAAAGAGACATTTTCCTACTTGGTTTAAGCAGTGCTGCAGTAAACCATTATAATCTGGGATTTGAGATGCTTCCAGTGGGTTAAATTGTCTTTACAATAGCCATATCATCATGGCTGAAATATGCAGTTGATTCTAATTTCAATATCACAGCTTTTCTGATGCTTGTACAAATGCTTTTTGTTAATACTTTCAGTGTAAACTACATGATCTTGGTGTAAAATATAATGCTGTACCATTGCAAAAAAAAAACAAAAAACAAAAAACGAAAAGTAAGCTGGACTCAGAATATTTTATAAAGGCTGTAATTAATATTAACATATTTTTTGAATTTTAAAATTTTTTTATCATACCAAGAACACCCATTTCTCTTCTCAACACCCTTAAAGATATAAATTTCACTTTCTGTATAAATTCACTCTGTCAAGGTCAAGACCCATCTTTAATAAATAAGACCCTTTAAACAAAAGGTAAACAATAGATTGAGATAACATTTACAAAGTTAGTATGCACTCTGTTTCGGTGACTGCTTGTCTAGTTTGTTTGTTTGGATCATGGGTTTTTCTGTTTTCTTTTTTCTTATTTACAGCAAAGTCCGAGAAATAGATACCTCCTCCTTCCCCTCCCCCCACCACACACACAATAGATCTTCCTTTACATGCAATCACCCAATCTCAAGTAACAAATTCTTAGTAGCAGTTACCTTTGAGTGTCCAGTTTTTAAGGATCGATAAAATTTAAAAGTGTACAGTATTTATTTTCTTCTTTCAGGTTGATTATGTGACCGCTCTGGCAAAAGCACTTTGACAACTGTAAGAAGAAAGGGCATGCGCAAACAGGGAACTGTGGGGGCTGAAGTCCTTCACAAGGTACTCTGCCCGACTTAAGCACGTTCAGCCAGGAAAGGAGGAAACCTCGAAAATACTGATTCCACGGGGAAGAGGTTGTACCCGCTGCACATTATATCTTCCTAACCAATCTAAATCACGAGTTGTTGAAATGAAAAGGAGAAAAAATAAAATGGCTTGTCAACTTGATTTAGGAAGCCAGGTTAAAAGAGAAACTGGATTGTAGGGCTCAAAATAAATAAACCCAGCAGAGCTACCTTAAATGGTATTAGAATGGTAATGACTAGATAGCCAGCAATAGGAACCCTACCAGAGCAAAAGAGACTGGGGTGGGGAGGGGGACAAATGGGGAAAGATAAATACTTAAAATCTGACCATATATAAAAGAAACATTTTTAACATTATAGGATGAAAAATACCTTAATATGAAATATGATATTAACCTTGGAAGTCAGGTAAAAGTAAGTTTCAGTCACAAATTTCTGACATCTACCCAGATTTCTTTGTATTTGAGTTTTCAGTAAAGGCACAAATCATTAATTTTACATGATAGTCTCTGAATCAACTCACCTCCTTATTTTACTTGTCAAAATGAAAGTTTACCTTGCATTACTCATACAATGTTCAGTTAAAATTCAACTCTTTTAAGCTAAAGTAATATTTGATGAAATATTTAAAATATTAAAAAACATGCTTAGTGTTTCACTGCATAAGGACAGTGACTTTTTTATTTGACAGACAGTAGATAAAGTCTCTATTTTTTGTTTTTAATGTTCAGTGTGCCGGGCCGGTGTGGCTCAGTGGTTGAATGTTGAGCCATGAACCAGGACGTCAACATTTGGTTTTGGTCAGGGCACATGCTCCAGGTTTCAGGCTGGATCCCCAGAAGCGGAAGTACAAGAGGCAGCCGATCAATGATTTGACTCTCATCATTGATGTTTCTATCTCTCTCTTCCTCCCCTTTCCTCTCTCTGAAATCAAAAAATATATATATTTCTTTTTTTTTTTTTAAGTTTCAGTATACATTTTTCCTAATTTAACATCATGACTCCAAGGCTGGAATCTCACAACATATTAACATCAAACACTATTATCTAGAGGTTCTGAAAGCAATAGTTTAACTACCAGTTTGCTCACGTAGACAGAAGATATTATATCTTGTGGTATTTGGCTCAATGACATTCGCCCAAGGGGTTCAGAGTAAATGTCATTTGATGACTATGCTGACTGAACTTGGAACTAAAAATGTTAAGTAGACTCGGCTGATTTTGCTCAGTGGTTAGAGTATTGGCCTGTGGACCGAACGTTCCCAGGTTCAATTCCTGGTCAAGAGCATGAACCTCAGTTACAAGTTCCCCAGCCACACACACACACACACACACACACACACTCCTCCTTCCCTTCCACTCTTTCTAGAAATCAATGGAAAAAATATCCTCTGGTGAAGATTAAAAAAAATAAACATTTATTTATTTTTTAAATGTTAAGCAAAAAAGAACTACATGCATATAGTGTGGACATCGACAATAGTATGGTGAAGGCCTGGGAAGGAGGGTGCAGGGCATAAGGGGTCAATGGGAGGAAAAAGGGGACATCTGTAATACTTTCATCAATAAAGATAAATTTTAAAAATAGAAAAAAATAAGGTAGTCTTAATTTTCTATTTCCCTTATTTACCAATTAGAACTGAAGTATTACCAGAGACTATCAACTTATGGCAGTTAGTCTTTGTTTCTAGTTATTTCTAAAGAAAAAAATAGCAATACATGAGGAAAAAATCATTTTTAATCAATCTGCCTAAAGCTTTTTAAAAGAACTAAGTGAGGGGAGAAACCAAGATGGCGACATAGGTGAACACCTAAACTGCTGCCTTGCACAACAATTTCAAAACTACAACTAAAAGACAGAATGGACATCATCCAGAACCACAGGAAAGCTGGCTGAGTGGAAGTTCTACAGCTAGAAGGAAAGAGAGGGGCTCACAGAGACCCAGAGGAGATGCAAAAAGCTGAGGTACAGAGACACACGCGTGGAGAGGATGAGCAGCTGAGTGCCTGGCTGGCTTTCTCTAGCAGGAAGGAGACGGAAACTCCCAACTGCACTATATCCCAGTTCCTGGTGAGACCCTTGAGTCCCAGACTAATGCAGGGGAAGTCTGGACTGCCGGGAAAAGGAAGGAGAGCATGGAAACGCAGGAAAACTGCGAAAGGTAGAGGTTTGGAGGTGTGTGCACAAGTGCGTGCAGAGAGGTCTGGCTGCTGAGTGTGCCACTGGCTTTCTCTAGCGGAAGGAAGATGGAACCTCCCGACTGCGCTGAATTCCACTTCCAACTGCACTGAACCCCAGTTTCAGGTGAGACCCAGGAAACCCAGACTCATACAGGTCCCTGGAGACCACAGAAACTAAGGGGAGCCACGAAAGGCAGAGGTTTGGAGGGACGTGCAGAGAGGACTGCGGTGATTGCCAAGGAACACTGAGATTCAGGGGCAGGGCTGACGGGAAGCCAAGGCTGTTCAGCCCTGAGACTCCGCCCCATCCAAGCTGAACACAGAGACTTTCGAAATTTTGCAAGTCTTGTATCATAAGGCTGACTCCAGTACAGAAGTTCTCCCAGCGTAGACACAGCTGATCCTCACAGCCAGTTGGCTTGGAGGTCAATCCCCCAATGATACCAACAACAATCAAGACTTAACTACAACAAGGCTGTACACACAGTCCACAAAGGGGTGCACCAAGAGTGTCCACCTCAGGTAACTGGGGAGGTGGAGCCGTTGGGCCATATAGGACACCTAGCACACAAAGCTACCCTACCAACTCACGGAAGCAGCAGACAAAGAAACAGATCACAAGCAAAAGAACTGGAGGAAAACAAAATGACTGGATATAGAGTTCAAAACCACGGTTATAAGGTTTTTTAAAGAAATTCCTAGAAAAGGCCGATAAATTTAGCAAGACCTTCAAGGATATGAAAAAAGACCAACTAGAAATTAAACATACACTAACTGAAATAAATATTATACAGAGACCTAACAACAGACTAGAGGAACGCAAGAATCAAGTCAAAGATTTGAAATACAAAGAAGCAAAAAACACTCAACCTGAAAAGAAAAAAGAATCCAAAAATGTGAAGACAGTGTAAGGAGCCTCTGGGATAACTTCAAGCCTACCAACATCAGAATTATGGGGGTGCCAGAAGAAGAGACACAGCAAGATACTGAAAACCTATTTTAAGAAATAATGCCTGAACCGAAACTAGTTTGTCTCAGTGGATAGAGCATCAGCCTGCAGACTGAAAGGTCCCAGGTTTGATTCCGGTCAAAGACATGTACCTTGGTTGTGGGCACATCTCCGATAGGGGGTGTGCAGGGAGGCAGCTGGTCAATGTTTTTCTCTTATTGATGTTTCTGACTCTCTATCCCTCTCCCTTCCTCTCTGTAAAAAATCAAAAAGAAAAAAAGAATGACTGAAAACTTCCTCACCTGGTGAAAGAAATAGACTTACAAGTCCAGGAAGCACACAGAACTCCAAACAAAAGGACAAAAGGAATCCAAAGAGGACCACACCAAGACACATCATAATTAAAATTCCAAGAGTAAAAGACAAAGAGAGAATATTAAAAGCAGCAAGAAAAAAACAGTTCATTACCTATAAAGGAGCACCCATACGATTGTCAACTGATTTCTCAACAGAAACTATGCAGGCCAGATGGGAACGGCAAGAAATATTCAAAGTGATGAATAGCAAGAACCTACAACCAAGATTACTTTACCCAGCAAAGCTATCATTCAGAATTGAAGGGCAGATAAAGAGCTTCACAGATAAGAAAAAGCTAAAAAAGTTCATCAACACCAAACCAGTATTATATGAAAGGCTGAAAAAATACTCTTTAATAAGAGGAAGAAGCCGAAACCGGTTTGGCTCAGTGGATAGAGCGTCGGACTGTGGACTGAAAGGTCCCAGGTTCGATTCCAGTCAAGGGCATATATCTTGGTTACAGGCATATCCCCAGTAGGGGGTATGCAGGAGGCAGCTGATTGATGTCTCTCTCTCATTGATGTTCCTGACTCTCTATTCCTCTCCCTTCCTCTCTGTAAAAAATCAATAAAATATATTTTTTTAAAAAGAGGAAGAAGAATAAAAAGGTAAAGATAAAAATTATAAACAACAAATACATATATATCAACAAATGAATCTAAAAATCAAGTGAATTAAAAATCTGATGAACAGAATAAACAGATGAATATAATAGAATCAAGCACATAGAAAGGAAGTGGACTGAAAATTCTCGAGGAGAAGGGGGTGTGAGGGTGTGGAAAGAGACTGGAAAAAAATCATACACTTATGGATGAGTGCAGTGGGGGGGGAGGTAAGGGCAGAGGGTGAAGGGGAGCTATGGTGGGGGGGAGAGGAAGAATTGTATAATCTGAACAATAAAGATTAAATTTAAAAAAATAAAATAAAATAAGTTTAGACTAAGGGAAAAAAAGAACTAAATGATCTTATTACTACTAGAAACCTGATTTATATTTCTATTTTTTTCTCTGCCTCTAACCTCATAAAGAACAGTCACCTCTGCATACTTCCATTTGCATTCCAGAGCCAGTAAGAATCACCTCAAGGTTAATGTTATTCCTGAAGACTTCCTAACCTTCCAAATTTCTATTACATCTTCAAGTACTGGAAGTTTTTTTTTAAAAAAAACCCTCATAAAATCCTTACAAAGACTTGATTTTTAAAAAATTATTTGAAATAATTTCAATATGGTATCAATAAAGTAGCAATTCTTACGTTAGTTAAGTGTGCTTGAAAATGGTTTACTTAGGCATTTATTAATCCACTAGAGGCCCAGTGCACGACATTCGTGCAGGGGGAGGTGGAGGGGGGAGAGTGGTCCTGGGCCCATCCCTCAGCCCGGCCTGCACCCTTTCATAGTCCAGGAGCCCTTGGGGGATGTCCGACTGTGGCTTAGGCCCTCTCCTCATGGGCCTAAGCACTGCCAGCTGCCACGGAGGTGGGCCAATGTGGTCACCAGCCGTCAGCCTGGCTTATGGGAGAGCAATGACCACCAGGGGGCAGCTCCTGCATTGAGCGTCTGTCCCCTGGCGATCAGTGTGTGTCATCGCGACCAGTCAGTCATTCTGCCATTCGGTTGATTTGTATATTACCCTTTTATTATTTAGGATTTGACCCTACGTACGGTCTATTACTACTTCGCACACTAGAGAAAAATAAACTTTGGTTCTTAAACCTTGATAAATGACAACAAAAATTAGTACTGTACATACTTAATATAATTTTTTAAATATGTATTTTTTATTTATATCACAGAGGAAGGGAGAGAGAGAAAAACATCAATTATGAGAGCGAATCATCAATTAGCCGCCTCCTGCACGCCCACACGGGGAATCCAGCCTGCAACCCAGGCCTGTGCCCTGGACTTCCTGGCTTATATAGGTCAATGCTCAACCACGGAGCCAAACTGGCCAGGCTTAATCTAATTTTACTGTATTTGAAAATCAGCTAATTTCTGTTCTTCCTTCCCTAAAATGAGCACTCAAAAGAAAATGACTAAAACATAAATACCAAGGTATAAATAAATACCAAGCAAACAATAAATTATAGGAAGGCTTCTCAAAAAGGACAAAGAACTTCTGTATTAAAATCCTGTTTTTTATTTAGCTAGAAAGAAGGCACTTTATGAAATTTTGTCTTCAGGTCACAGAGCTTAACCATATACCTCCTTTGAATAGTCATGGGAAAATATAAAAACAGAGATTGCAGAGCTGACTCACTGAAATACACATGGGTCAAATACATCTTTCTAGGCTTCCTTCCTTCCTTTCCTTCTCTACTTACATCTTTAGCATAATGCTTACAAGTCCTAGGTATATGGTAGTTGTTCCATATAGGTTTACTAAATGAATGAATAAATGGATGGAAGAATGAATAAATGGAATGGATTGATGAAATATAATTTCTGATTATGTAAAATTGCCAAGATTTGAATAGATATTAAATTATTCTCCATGTAGAAGAGCAATTACTTTTTCATCAGCTGTAAGAATAAATATGAAAGGGGTTGGTATAAAGTAGAAAAGCATCTTAGCCCATATGGTGTTCAACAGTGTGAAGGTCATTTTATTATATCATGAAATAACACTCACTAAGCACTAATTAAACAGGAAACTTTGTTCCATGTAAGAATTTACAATCTAATAAAGACACACCCTCTAACCCCCACAGAAACTGCATCATTAAGTTCTCAATAGCCATAGCCATAGCCACTACAAGCTAAGTCCACTGGAGGTTATATCAGGCTTCATCTTGCTTGACCTTGCAGCAACATTGACGTAACTAGCCAGACTTTCTGGATACACCTGCTTCTCTTCCTCCCTTAGCTTCCTTCATGCTGTTCTTTCTTGATTTTCTTATATTTGGGGGTCTCTCTCTCTGTTCTTTGCTAACTGACTTTAAATAGTAAGTTCTTCAGGGCTCTATAAAGGAAAGAACAGGCATATCTTGTCGACAGCTATATTCCTGACATCTATCACTGTGCCTAGCATATAATAAATAGGTATTCAATAAATATTTGTTGAATTAAAATTATATTTATATGCAAAGGGCCAAGAATGCCAAGCAATCTAGGTGGCAATCCTATCTAATAAAAGAGTAATATACAGCCAAAACCGGTTTGGCTCAGTGGATATAGCGTCAGCCTGCAGACTGAAAGGTCCCAGGTTTGATTCTGGTCAAGAGCATGTATCTTAGTTGCAGGCACATCCCCAGTAGAGGGTGTCTAGGAGGCGGCTGATCAATGTCTCTCTCTCGTCTATGTTTCTAACTCTGTATATATATTTTTATAAATATATTTTTATAAATATATATTTAAAATATATATATTTTTAAAAGAGTATTATGCAAATTGACCATACCTCTGCTACACCCACAAGCCATGCCCACCTGCCAATCAGAGCAAGTATGCAAATTACCCAACCAAGATGGCTATGACCACAGAAAGAGCAGGAGAAAGGCTTGGGTTGCCCCTGATGATGAAAGAAGCCAAGCTTTCTGCACACCCTGGCTGGCGCTTAAAGCAACTAAGCAACAAAGTTAAAATGGCTGTGCGAGCAGAAGGCTTGGCTCCGCTCCAGGCTACAAAGTTTCAATTGTAGAAGATAAATATATCCCAGATACGAGGGCCTCTTCTTGGGTCACTGGGGGAGGCGTGGCCAGCGGGCAAACCACTACAGGCTCCTCGCCCAGGCTGCCTCACGACCAAAGGGAACCCCACCCTGATCTGGGACACCCTTCAAGGCAAATCAGCCGGCCCCCACTCATGCACCAGGCCTCTATCCTATCTAATAAAGGAATAATATGCAGATTGACCATCACTCCAACACATATGATGACTGCCCCCATGTGGACACAAGATGGCCTGCAGGAAAGAGCAGTTGGGAGGGACCAGGCCCGCAGGGGAGGGAAGTTAGGGGCAAAAAGGATGGCAGGAGAGCAGTTAGGCATCAATAAGCTGGCAGGGGAGTAATTAGGGGTGATCAGGCTGGCAGGCAGAATCAGTTAGGGGCAATCAGGAAGGCAGGTAGGCGAGCAGTTGGGAGCCAGCAATCCTGGATTGTGAGAGGGATGTCTGATTGCCTGGTGGGATCGGGCCTAAATGAGCATTCAGACATCCCTAGAGGAGTCCCAGATTGTAGAGGGTGCAGGCTGGGCTGAAGAACACCCCTCCCCCATGCACAAATTTCATGCACCGGGCCTCTAGTTATTCACAATGGCCCAAATCTGGAAACAACCTAAATACTACCCAACTACAACAGAACAGATAAGCAAATTGATGATAGATTTGTATCATGGACTATCATAAAATAAAAATAGACTTCAATTCTATAGAAAGATATAGATGAATTGTATGACTAATGCAGAGTGAAAGAAGCTGAACCCAGAAGAGTACGTACTATATGCTTCCATTTATATAAACTTCTAGTAAAATTAATATAGGGTGTTAGCAGTCGGCATAGTGGTTAACTTCGCAAGAAAATAATGATTGGCAGGGGACACAAAAGGGGACTGCAGGGACACTGGTGTTACATCTGTTTCTTGAATTAGATGCTGTTACACACAGGTGTGTTTACTTTGAAAATTCAGAAAACCTAACACAATTTATCTGCTTTCCTGCATTTTGTTATATTTCCATTAAATTTATAAAACATATACATGTATTTGTAAAGGTTAGCTGTCTTCTCTAGGGTAAAGAGGGGGAAAATAGTACCATTTGGCCATACAGGAAGAGGAGCCGTACGTCTGGGTCATCTAAGCTAGAGAAGTAAACTGAGGTTCCCTATGTGCCAGGTCTGTGCTAGAGGCACTGAATGCAAAGATGAAGTCCCTTCAAAGACCTCAAAGCCTGTCAAGGGGGAGGGGGAATAATTTTTGTCAGTTATGATCATTAAATATCCCCTAGGTAACCTAGAAAGATTTTAGATTATTAAAGTCTAAAGTAATTTATGAGCAGAACGTCTACATCCTCTGAGTGAAGAAGATCTATTAAGCAATTCCTGATCAGACTAAGTGTGAGAACAGAACCAGAGAACGGGAGAATGGGAGCAAAAAGGGAGCCCAGTGAGCCTTGGTTTGATAGACAATCTGAGAGCATCTGGTGGTGGTGTTTTTTTTATGTGTCTTGCCTTTCCATTAGTTTTAGGTTCATTCATTCGACAATTGTATGAAAGTTCTCCTAGGCACAAAGTAGTGATTCCAAAATCTCACTTGCTTTTTCATTGACCTTATCTCTAACTTCTAAGAGAAAACTGGGGCTATTTGATAAAAATGTCCTCAATTTCTCAGCTGCCCACCAAACAATGCCCTTCTCCCCTTACAAACGTTATCCCCATCCATACTTTCTTTCTTCCTATCTCAGAGGAAGCTGAGTTCCCATAGAGGTCCACAATTAATCCCTCCATCTGTAGTTCAGAGCTCAATCCTTTTAATTTCCTTGAGTCCTAGTTCATTCATTATTCCCAACTTTTTCCTTTCCTGTTTGAAACAAAACTCTGAACCCTAACTCTACTTTCTCACTTCCAGTTAGCAACCAAACTGACTGCATCTGGCTTTTGCCTCTACCATCCTGCTAAAATTGCTCTTGCTACTGACTGTCCTAAAGTTACCAATGACCAACTGATCCTTTTCAGCTTAGTTTATTATATTTGCCATTCATCGTTCATAAAACACTTGTAGCATGCAGATTTCTAAGACGGTCCTCTAAATTCCAGGATAGAAAGAAAACAGGAACTTTATTCCTATAATTGTAGTTCTGTCAACAAGAATGAGCTTAAAAATAAATTTGACACCCTAAACAGAGAACCCAGTCATGTTGTATCTTACCTACAGCACTGTAAGTTAATAGATGAGTGTTGCTTTAAACCATAAGCTTGTGGTAATTTATTACGCTGCAGTAGAACACACAACACTATTTCATTTTCTTTGAAGACACTGCTTTCCTGGTTCATCACTTCTAAAGTTTCTTCGCAGTCTTCTGGCCACTAAATACAGCTTCCCCCACAGTTCTCCTAATTTTACACTCTTCCTACGTAACATTATGTTCATGAACCAGGAACTTAAGTTCATCACAATCTAGGTTTCCAGATCAAATCTTCCTGCTAAGCTCCAAACCACTATTTAACTAATAACTTCTCTATCTGAGGGTCCTACAGCACCTTTTCCCCTGTAAAGGTGCTTCTGCATATATTCCTGGTTTACTTATCTTTATTCGGTCTAATGGCACCACCATCCATCTAGCCACTCAAATTAGGAACCTCAACATGATTTTGTCCCTCCCCTTTTCCCTCCCTGAGGGACAAATCCCACCCAGTAATTCTATACTAGAACTTAATCATTCTCCCTCCTTGTTTTCAGCTTAACATTGCCTCCTCTTCATTCACAGCCAGTGTAACATTTCACCTAAACTATGGCAGTAATATCCTGATATTTCCCATCTAGTACCCCTTCGAAGTAGCCTCTCCATACTAAAGCCTGGACAATCATTCAAACACAATTTTACCATGTTATGCCCATTCCTAAAACTCTTTTAATTACCTTTCCTTTGCCCAGGGGATACAATACAAACTTAATTTTCTACTCTTCTTCCCAACTATTACAGGTCCCTGGATGGCCCGTGCTCATCTACTTTAATGCCTCTGCACACATTCCTTCTGCCTGAAATACCGTCCTACCTCCTGATAACCTATTCTCCTCACCCATTAGAACGCAGTCCAAATGTCACCTCTTTGAAGCTTTCCCTGACCTCGTGAGAATTGGCCACTCCCTCCTTCATGTATCTCGGTGACATACACACATATCTCTACTGCAATATTCTTCATACTTTAGTGTAATGATCTGTTTACACATCTTTCCTAGAATAGCTTCAGGATTAGGACTACAATCACTTTTGTAACGCAGGCCTGAAACATAGAGATAAAAGTTTGTTGATCAAATCAAAGAACAAAGTTATCTTTTACCTCAATTTATAGAGGCTGAGAGCACTTCTTTAACATCAGATTAAGAGATGTTCTCTCTTGTTTTTGGGATACATTCTCTTGCCATTAAAGGTATTACAAAAGAAACACACATTATGTTTAATGACACTATATTTCATATTTAATGAAGATGTTCCATACTAAATTTTGGTGTAATTCATTTACCCTTCCTCATGCCATAGGACGTTTAATTTGTTTCCAAGGTTTCACTATTTTCCAAACTGATTGTTTCCTTAAGCCATATTTCTAAAGAAAAAAAATTACTTGGTTAAAAGGCACAACATTAAGGCTTCAGATACATATTAACAAATTGTTTAAGAAAGATTAAACATTATATACTTCCTTGAGAAATGAACTTCTAATATGAAAACAATGTATGAGTAGTTTATACAATGAAAAGTAACATATTTACTGTTCTGATTACCTAATGTAGAAAAATATCTCTATTCTTTAGCTATGCCAAATAAGGTTAAGTCCCTTGCAGCATCCTATTATAGTTAATATTTTGTCATTCTTCTTCATCACACCTTCCTGTGATAATGAAATAGTGAAGGTAGCCCTAACTGGTTTGGCTCAGTGGATGGAGCATTGGCCTGTGGACTAAAGGGTCCCAGGTTCGATTCTGGTCAAGGGCATGTACCTTGGTTGCGGGCACATCCCCAGCAGGGGGTGTGCAGGAGGCAGCTGATCAATGATTCTCTCTCATCAATGTTTCTAATTCTCTACCCCTCTCTCTTACTCTCTGTAAAAAATCAATAAAATATATTTTTTTAAAAATAAATAGTGAAGGTAAATTTAAATACTATAGCCTATGTTTATTAGCTGGAGATTCCATTTCAAATTACGACATGTAAATGTGTACATAGGTGTATTCCATTTGAGAAAAAAGATAAATAGCTTGTATCAATTGTAGTTAATTTAATTTTTATTTTTTAATTCTTTATTGTTTAAAGTATTACATATGTCTCCTTTTTTCCCTCATTGACCTCTCTCTGTCCATTCCCACCCACCCCCCCTAATTTTATTTTAAAACTTAATGTTTACAAAGGTGGCCAAAATGTACAAACTTCCAGTTATAAAATAAATAAGTCATGAAGTTGTAATGTACAGAATGGTGTCTATAGTTAATAATACTGCACTGTGTATTTAAAAGTTGCTATGAGGGTAGATCTCTAAAAAGTTCTCATCACAGACACAAAAACACCTGTAACTACTACATGTGATGATTGATGTTAACTAGATTTATTGTGGTTGCCATTTTGCAATATAATATTTATATCAATTACATTTTGATTGTTTAAAAAATTTAATGTTAATATACATATCCTCTATCTGTATTCATCTTGAGTCTGAATAATGCTCAGGTCATATATTTTTACATAAAAAGTTCTATTCATCAAAAATTTGTGAACTTATAGAGAAATTATATTCATATTCTTTTAAAAAGCCCCCTATACTATTTTTAGTCTCATTTTTGTTTTTAATATATTTTTATTCATTTTGGAGAGGAAGAGTGAGGGAGAGAGAGATAGAAACATCAATGATGAGAATCATTGATCAGCTGCCTCCTGCACATCCCCTATTGGGGATCGAGCCCGCAAATCAGGCATATGCCTTTGACCAGAATCAATCCCGAGACCCCACAGTCCAGTCCACATGCCAACGCTCTAGCCACTGAGCCAAGCTGGCTAGGGCTATTTTAGTTTTTATCCAATAGCAAATTGAATTCCTTCCCACAGTGTCATCTCCTTTACAAACTGTTTTTGATACACCATACCTCCCTTTAGTGAACGATAGCAAGTCAGGGCATGTGCCCAAGTTGTGTGCTCGATCCCCAGTAGGGGGCGCGAAAGAAGAAACCAATCAGTGATTCTCATCATTGATGTTTCTATCTCCCTCTCCCTTCCTCTCTGACATCAATAAAAATATATTTTTAAAAGTTGCCCTCATTAAATTGGAATCAAGGAGCACCTCTCAGGGATCTGGCCTTAGAGTTATCTATGCCGTGCCAGCACAGCCAAGAGTCCGGCAGGCCGGCGAAGGATGAAGAAAAGACAGACGAAGAGAATAAGCTTGGTCTAGGTGGATCTTCTGTGCGTGACTGAGACCACAGAACAGATCTAGATTGCAAGCTGATGCTGTACTTTATAGTCAGAGGTAAACAAGGTATTACAATGTTCTTGTGAGTTTCACTTGTTTTGGCAGTACTTGCTGCACCTCCCATAGCCCATTTAGCTACCCAGGAAGGATCTAGGGAGCAGTCACAAGATCAAGCTTAATTATGCTAAGAGGGCTGTGCCCTCTAAGCTGGGACTTGTTTGAGGCTTTGCCAGCAGGTCAGTCCGAGGCTTAACCCTATAACCGCTCCCTATAGTTATCACCAACTTTCATAGTTTCAACTTCCATCCCCAAAATTTTAGCTATAGTTTTGAGCATTTTCCCAACCGCTTTACCACGGTCTACTGGACATTTCCAGGTGCAAGTGTCCTCATGTCCTTCACCAATACTATGAGTCAAAAGTCAAATACTTACCCTAGTATTTCGTATTTAGGGGTCTCCCCTCCTAATCCCAATCTATGTTCCCAGGCAGCATTATCCCCACTTCTCCAGGCAAGCTGGTCTACCAATGGTCCTGATGTTGTTGCCAATCCCAAATGAAATGCCCTCCTCATCCACTCTATTATCCTAACCTCACCTTTCTTCAGACCCTAGTTCAAACACCAGTTCTCTAACGGTAGCATCTATTTCTATCAGACATGTATTGCTTTGCTTTGTCTGATACCATTTATGTTAACTCCCCAACTACATCTCTAAGCTCCTTGGGGGAAGGCATTACAACTTATGCTTTTGTTTTTCCTCAAAGTCTGATCAAATAGCTTGCTGGGAGCTTAGTAAGAAGAGCTAACATTTACGGAGTATTCACTGTGTGCTACATACGATGCTAAGTGCTTTTCCAATATTCACTTAATCCATGTAACAAACTTATGAAGTAAATACTATTATTGTCCCTCAAGCCACATGACAAAATGAAAATTCAGAAAGGTGATTTGCCTACCCAAGATAGTGTCAGAACTAGGGCCTGTGTGTCTGCCTTTAATGCTATCTTTTGGTTAGTGACTCATAAAAGGAGTCAACGTTTGATTCATACAGCCCAGGAGACAGCTTGGGCTTCAAGGGGTGAAAAGAGGGCATTGTGGTTCAGCAACTTTTCTTCCTCCCATTGACATAAAGCTTTTATACAGTGACCTCTGCCTGAAACCCGGAGGTAAACTCTAACCAAAGAGTTCCAAATTCCACCGATGGGCAAGACCCGGTCCCACTCCAGGACATTTTAAAAAACAGCATGACTGTCATAAAAAATAATGACTCATCAAAAGAACTGATTTTAGTCTTCAGGATTCTAGAAAGCAAGGCTGGTCCAGGCTTGCAAGTGATGGGAAAAAAAACTTGCTTTGCCATCATCTCTGCTTTAATGGCCAGTATTAAGAGGTGCGGTATATATTGAGTCACAGGGATCACCAGAACAAATGGAAGGGCAATCAGTGGTCAGTGTGTCTATGCAGGAAGCCTTTGGGTACTACTATTTGAAACGAAGTAGTGCTGGTGTAATATCAGTGCCTCACGTTCACAGAGAGCGTTAGACATGGCTAAACTCCGTCACCTTCATTATCTCACTTTGTTAAAAGCCCTTGGGTAGACAATATATACAGGGCCCTCATGTTCACTTCTGCAGATTGTACAAGACTCCCAAGGGCTGGCCCAGGAGACTAATGGAGACGGAAACCTAGTGCATGTTCTGCTCACCAAGCTCCTGAACCTGAGAGCTGCATCTGCCTGGAAAAAGAGACACCTCCTAATGTCCATAAAGGGATCATATAAACAGATTACAGCACTGAGGATGACTGTTGGGATCCCTACTTTAAAGATTTGGATGTCAATTTTATACCTCAATAAAACTGGAAAAATAAAAAGGAAATAAAGATGTAGAAACCCAGGCTCAGAGATGTTGCAAGATATAATTAATAAGTAGTAGGTCCTGGATTAGAATTCAAGTCTTTCAACTCACTAGTTTATTATGCTTTTTCAACTATACCACAGGACTCCCTCCATAGGTTCAGTTTAATGTGGGCTATATCATGTGGCAGACTGGTATCCTTAGCAATTGCTCTAACCAGCTGAACAAGTAGCTCTGTCCTGAGTCATAGCTGTTCTTTTATTGAGGAAGCTGAGAAACACACATGTGTGCTAACTGTACCAAGAGGGATACTTTAGGTGGATCTATTACTTTTTGAAACACAAATTAGACCACCCACTCTAATGTTAATGGTTCATGACATCACCACAGTGGCAGGAAGTCAACATTCTATCTAATAAAGAAGAAATATGCTAATTGACCTCCACGTCCTCACAAAGATGGTGACACCCACAGCCAATAAGGAGGGAATATGCTAATTGACTGCCATGCCCTCAAAGGTGGCGGTATCAATAACCACAAGATGGTGGCGCCCCCAATCCCGTCAGCACCCCCAGCTGCCCAGGGCTGGCCCAAGGCACAGGCAAGCCTCAGATGTTGGCTGCCCAACCACCAAGAGCCGCCCAAGGCTCAGGTAACCAGGGCTGGCCAAGGCTTGTGCTGCCAGCTGTGGCAGCAGCAGAGTTGTGATGGTGTGTCACCTTCCCCTGATCATTGGGTCTCCTCCCATTCCTGAGAGGTCCCAGACTGTAAGAGGGGGCAGGCCAGGCTGAGGAACGACCCCCTTCAGTGCATGAATTTTCATGCACCAGGCCTCTAGTTATTTATATTACGTGCTGTGTGGAAAGGACATAGGATATAAAATTCAAATATCTAAATTAGACACCAGCATTATCACTTATTAGCTGGCTGGCCCTGAAAGGTAACAATAACAACTATTTATTAAGCACATCCTACTTCACATGCCATGTACTTTGCTTACATGATGAATAATTTCCCACAATCCTAATAGGTATGTGCCTTCTTTATCCCCAATTCGCTGAAGAAGGTACTGAAGCTCTGCGGAGTTCCAATAACTTAACCTAGGTGACACTGTTGGGAAGAGGAGGAGCTAGGATTGAAATCCTGGCAATACAGAGTGACTCTAAAACCCATGTTCTCAATTTCTCAGTCTTTGTTTCTTCTAGAATAAAATAGAGATAATAATATCCATCCTACCTATAAAATCAGTATTTGTGTGTATGAGGGCATTTTTAAATAGACTGCAAAACATTAAAGGTCAATGTATGAAATCCAAAGCTCACACTGACATGCAGATGGGTTTATCTGAAAGATCTACACTCAAGTACAGATTTCCTTGCCCCCTTTCCACTTAATATTGGAAGTCAAATGAGCTGTTAAGCCCGTACTTCTAACAACAATGATCTTGCTATTGAGACATTTCTTATCCCACCTCTTTCCATATCCTACATTCCTGTGCAGAATACAGTAGGACATATCTTTAAACTGCCACAGGATACAGAATGCATTAATAGTTTCAAAATCTGTGGATTGAGAGACTTTCTTCATCATCTGGTGATGATGACTATGATAATGTTTATACCAAGATCACTTAGTCAATGGAGGCATCTAGCTAAGCATTTTACATACCTTATCAGTTAATCCTCACAATAGCCTTAGAACTTTGCTATCTAGGCAGTTTTTGCCTGGAGAAAAGGCAGTTGCCCCAATCTGTTGGAAGACCTCTTACCTCACCCTATGGTTGGTAGCCTAAGGCTAATCAAATCTGAGTGTCAGTGGGACCATAGGCAGAGGTCTCTGGAGGCATTGAGTCTTTGCCTGATCTAATCCCAGGCCCAGAGGTAGGAAAAGCAGACCCTGGTTCATATCTTGGTCTTTCTAAAAACACCCAGCCCCAGCAGAGGGAGCCACAAGCTATGGATTGCTGATAGTTCCAAACAGGGCACTCAGGGCCAGTCACAGTGTCTGACATTGTCCTCTACACTAGAGATTGGGAGTCATAGCAGATCTACATAATAGATTTTTCACAAACCCAAACAGGCAGCCAAAAAACAAGCCCCAAATGGAATAATAAGAAAATTCTCCAGAAGAAGAGCTAAGTGAGACAAGAAATTTATCAGATATAGAGTTCAGAATAATGATGTCAAAGATGTTCAACAACATGAGAAAAAATACAGTAAGTATGAAAAATGACATAGCTCTAATAAAGAACACAGTGGAAGGAATACACGGCAGATTAGGGTAAGCTGAGAACTGGATCAGTAAATTAAAAGACAGGGTAGAAAAAAAATTACTCAGTCAGAAAACCAAAAAGAAAAAAACAATAAAAAAACAGAAGGACAGCTTAAGGGAGCTGTGGGAAATGTAACAATATTTTCCTAGAAGAAGTGCAAGTCCGAAACTGGTTTGGCTCAGTGGACAGAGTGTCGGCCTGCGGACTGAAAGGTCCCAGGTTCAATTCCGGTCAAGGACATGTATCCTGGTTGCGGGCACATCCCCTGTAGGGGGTGTGCAGGATGCGGCTGATCGATGTCTCTCTCTCGTTGATGTTTCTGGCTCTCTATCCCTTTCCCTTCCTCTCTCTAAAATAATCAATAAAATATATTAAAAAAAGAAGAAGAAGAAGTGCAAGAAGGAGAAGAAAGTGAGCAAGAGGTAGAGAATGTGTTTGGAGAAATAACGGCAGAAAAAGTCACACAAGTTCAGGAGACACAGAGAGTTCCAAGCAAGAAGAACCCAACAGGTCCATGCCCAGACACATCATAATTAAAATGCCAAAAATTAAAGACAAAGAGAGAATCTTAAAGGCTACAAAAGAAAAGCAATTTGTTACCTACAAAGGAACTTTCATAAAGCTGTCAGCTGGTTTCTCATCGGAAACCCTCTAGGCCAGAAAGGAATGGCATGAAGTAATTAAGGCAGTGAAAAGCAAGGATTTGACACCAAGATTTCTATACCCAGCAAGGCTACCATTCAAAATATATGGGGAAATAAAGAGCTTCCGAGGCAAAAATGGCACCACCAAACCAGCACTGCAAAAAATACTAAAGGGACTGCTCTAATGGGAAGAAATATATAGAGAAATATAGGCATAAGTAATTAAAATGGCAATCTATACGAATAAAAGGATAATATGCTAATTAGGGTGGACATCTTCTGGACATACATCCAGACAAAGCCACAGTGGCTGCAAGGCCCGGGGCTCAGGCAGCCATAGGCTCAGGCAGCCGTGGACTCTGGCAGTCATGAGACCTGGCAGCTGCGAGGCCCGGGCTCACAGCAGCTATCAGCCCCAGCAGCTACAAGAGCCAGGCAGCTGGGAGCCCAGTCGGCTGCAAGGCCTGGGGCTCAGGCCTCACAGGCCCTGAGGCCGGTAGTGGCAGAAGCAACAGAGTGATGGGGGTGGTGCCTTCCCCGGATCAGCCTGGTCGCCTCCCACAGAGAACATCCCCTGAGGGCTCCCAGACTGTGAGAGGGGACAGGCCGGGCCTCTAGTCCTATATAATTGAAGAGTAATATGTAAATTGACCGAACGGCAAAACAAGCAGTCGCTATGATGCACACTGACCACCAGGAGGAAGATGTTCAATGCAGGAGCTGCCCCCTGGTGGTCAGTGCACTTCCACAAGAGGAGCGCCACTCAGCCAGAAGACGGCTCACGGCTAGCTAGAGCAGTGGCAGTGGCAGGAGCTTCTCCTGCCTCCATGGCAGCACTAAGGATGTCCCCTGAGGGCTCCTGGGCTGCCAGAGGGTGCAGACCAAGCTGAGGGATCCCTCTCCCGCACCCCTCCCACCCCTCTAAGTGCACTAATTTTATGCATTGGGCCTCTTGTAAAGAAATAAGTACATATCAGTAGAAACCAAGATGGCGGCATAGGTAAACTCCTAAACTGCTGCCTTGCACAAACAATTTCAAAACAACAGCTAAAAGAACAGACATCATCCAGAACCACAGGAAAGCTGGCTGAGGGAGAATTCTACAACTAGAAGGAAAGAGAGGGGCACACGGAGACTCAGAGAAGCTGCAAAAAGCTGAGGTACAGAGACATGCGCACAGAGAGGACAGGTGGCTGAGTGCCTGGCTGGCTTTCTATAGCAGGAGGGAGACAGAAACTCCCAACTGCACTGAACTCCAGTTCCGGGCAAGACCCTGGGTGCCAGATTCATATGGGGTAGTCTGGACTGTCAGAAAAAGAGAGGAGCACACAGAAACTCAGGGGAGCTGTGAAAGGCATAGGTCTGAAGGCACACACGCAAGTGCACACAGAGAGGACTGGCAGTGATTACCTAGGACACCAAGACCCGGGGCCTCATAGGACAGGGCTGATGGGAAGCCAAGGTTATCTGCTCAGCCCTGAGACTCTGCCCCATTCAAGCCTAGTACAGAGGCTTTTGCAATTTTGCAAGTCTTGTCTCATAAGGCTGTCTCCAGCACAGAAGTTCTCCTGTACTGGAGGTCAATTCCTTCCAGTGATACAAACAACAATCAAGACTTAAATACAACAAGGCTGTACACACAGTCCACAAAGGGGTGCACCAAGAGTGTCCACCTCAGGTAACTGGGGAGGCTGAGCCAACTAGGCCATATAGGACACCTAGCACACAAAGCTACCCTACCAACTCAAGGAAGCAGTAAAAATGCAAAGACAAAGAAACAGATCACAAACAAAAGAAATGGAGGAAAACAAATGACTGGATATAGAGTTCAGAACCACGGTTATAAGGTTTTTCACGAATTTCCTAGAAAAGGCCCATAAATTTAGCAAGACCCTTGAAAATATGAAAAAGAACCAACTATAAATTAAACATACACTGACTGAAATAAAAAATATTATACGAGACCTAATAGCAGACTAGAGGACTGCAAGAATCAATTCAAAGATTTGAAATACAAAGAAGCAAAAAAACACTCAACCTGAAAAGAAAAAAGAAAAAAGAATCCAAAAACTTGAAGATAGTGAAAGGAGCCTCTGGGACAACTTCAAGCATACCAACATCAGAATTATGGGGGTGCCAGAAGAAGAGAGAGAGCAAGACAATGAAAACCTGTTTGAAGAAATAATGACTGAAAACTTACCCCACCTGGTGAAAGAAATACAAGTCCAGGAAGCGCACAGAACCTCAAACTAAAGAATCCAAAGAGGACCACACCAAAATACATCATCATTAAAATGCCAAGAGCAAAAGACAAAGAGAGAAAATTAAAAGCAGCAAGAGAAAAACAGTTAATTTCCTACAAGGGAGCACACATATGATTGTCAAATGATTTCTCAACAGAAACTTTGCAGGCCAGATGGGAGTGGCAATAAATATTCAAAGTGATGAATAGCAAGAACCTACAACCAAGATTACTCTACCCAGCAAAGCTATTATTCAGAATTGAAAGGCAGATAAAGCACTTCACAGATAAGAAACAGCTAAAGAAGTTCATCAACACCAAACCAGTATTATATGAAATGCTGAAAAGTATTCTTTAAGAAGAGGAAGAAGAAGAAGAAAAAGGTAAATATAAAAATTATGAACAACAGATACATTATCTACCAACAAGTAAATTTAAAAATCAAGTTAATTAAAAAATCTGATGAACAGAATAAACTGGAGAATATAATAGAATCAGGGGCATAGAAAGGGAGTAGACTGACAATTTTGGGGGGTAAAGGGGTATGGGGGG